>CM076988.1:2619618-2677118 GCA_039105355.1 Benthosema pterotum
CATGACCCGCCCCCGGCAGGTGATGCACTGCCCACCCCACTTTTTTTTTTTTTTTTTTTTTTTTTTAATTTTTATTATAATGATATTTAATACTTGGAATGTAAATGACTAGTCAACTAGAAAACTAGTGTTGGCAGAGTGTGTGCGTGTGGTTCTGTGTCAGAGTGTAGTAGTAGGGTGTGTGTGAGTGGGTTTGTGTGTAGTTACTCCCAGGTGCAGATCATCCCTGATTGCTGACTGCCAAACACCCCTGGACCCCATGTGATTGGTTGAGAGAAGACCTGGACAAGACTACTTAAGATGGCTGAACACCTGTGGTCTCTGGCAGCACTTGCAGTAGTGCTGTCCACCCACAGCCACACTCTCTGTGTCATTTTAGTTAGTTTGTATTTAGTTTTTCCCCTTATGCTATAACCTGTACACTTATCTGAATACTTGGCCACGGAAGCCTGCTTTTTGTATTCAGTCCTGTTTTGGTTAGTTTAGTGTAGAGTAGTCAACAATAGGGAGTTGTTGTTACTTTAATTTTGTCTGTCAGGTTAGTATTTAAAAGTTAATCTTAGGTTTAGAATACTTTTGTATATTTCGCTGATTTGCTCCGTGGGTCATTCATTTTTGTAAATTCCAATTTAATTCATATTGAATCCTTGTAAATACTTCTCAAAATGGGTTTCACCCCAATTTGTTTGCATCCTCTTTTTCCCCTAGACAGGAGGACGTAACACTAGGCAATTAGTCGACTGGTAAATAATACTAGAAGTGAAGGCCCTAGTCTTATAGAACATGTAGATTCAATCTACATGTTCTACATGTGGAATCCCTGCAACATATGTTGTTCATCATAACACACTACATCAACAACCTTGTCCACAATGTTGTTTGATTCGATTTATTCACTTATTTAGGACAGTAAAATAGTACAAAAGTGAATCAGGATACATAGAAATAGTGCTGGAGGGAGGCAAGAAGCCCAAAGGGCTTATATAGACAGGACTTCAACCTTCAAAAATCATTTGAATGCAGTACATACAATTTACAGATAACAACTCAGACTCATCCACAATTGACCATATGCAGATGGCGGTTATCTTGACATTAAGTTGACTCTTTTTAACTCTATAACTTCTTTCAAAATGACCAGCTCACCAAAATATACCCACCGAAACAAAATATTATACTTTCTTTCTCTTTCTCTTTTTTTTTCTTTTTTTTTTTTTTTTTTTCTGAAAATAGCAGTTTGGCACTGATGCTACAGCATATGGATATGGGAATGGTCTTTTCTTATTTTTTTTTTCTTTTTCTTATAATACTGGTGTTTACGCAACACTCTTGGAAAAAGTGTCTTTTTTCGTGTCATCTATGTTGATTGAAGAGAGTGTAGACTCAGAGTATCATCCAAGCCAGAACCAGAACTGTTCTTATCATTTGTGTTCTTATAAAAGTCCTGCAGGTCGTCTCGTCCGTTCCAGCGCAGCTTTTTGACGAACATGTAGACACATACGATCAGACCAGGAAACATCTGGTTTAGGCCAAGCTTTTCAGCATGGGGTTTACTGTAAATACACAAAGCAGTGGTCACTGAACACTGAATGTTATGAAGGAACACACTCACAGGCAACTAACACGTTCACAGGCTGACATATGTGTGGTCCAATATTAAGTCTTTGAAGCCTGAATATCCGGGTTCAATAGATCACCAATGTGTGACATTTATGCTTTTAGAGGGCTGGATATGAACATCAACCGGCAGTGGAGAAGAAATGCAATTCATCCCAAAGAGTGCACAGCAAGTTTATAGTTCCCCACATGGAAAGAAAATATACAGTATATATTAATACATGCCACATATATGAAATTGGTCCCCTAGTACATATGAGAAATTGTCCCCCTACATACAACATAGAAGAAATTGGCCCCTACATGTATGAACCTGACTGTGGCATATATGTGGTTATAGACGACAAATACATGTCCCAGGGGCGTAGCTACGGGTGGGCTGGGGTGGGCCACGGCCCACCTAAATGGAGAGCTGGCCCACCCATTGAAAACATGACTAAGAACTTGAGAAAACAAAGGACAAAGACCAGGGAGCCTCTAGAGAGAGCTTGAGAGGTCTAGACTCACTGTAGTTACAGCGCGGGCACTAATCACCCATTATAATGCAAATGGACTTTTCATTCACCCTTTGTTTGTAAACCTGCCAGATCGTTATCATTTGGCAGGTATATCTGTGAAAACAATAGCGCTTATTTCTGTGGGGGGACTTTCACAAGGATTTTTCAAAAGTTATCTCTGGTCTGTTCCCCTGAAAGAAAATCTGTCATGATCGGCAAAACAGCTGAAATCTATTTGATAATGATTGTGCTAATGAAACAAAACACTAGGGTCGTTTGCACCAAGAAGGATTAAACCCTAATCTGGTTTAAATCAAGGATCATCTATAATTTCAGTTGCACCAAACTTTAAACCTAGATTATTTAATCTCTCATGGTGTAAACGACCCGTGTTGGTGACAGGATTATTATTTCATGTCAAGACATTAATTCAAGAAGATAACCCTAGTACAGTAAAGGTTATATAAACCGAAATATAACCGTAATATGGCAATAATAGTAATACACAGCTTTTCTTGCAATAATAGTAATACACAGCTTTTCTTGCACGTGCGAATTTGCGGCCATCACGCACGCAGCATGCCGACCCTGAATCGCTCATGCCCACCCTGAATTGAGTTTCTGGCTACGCCACTGACATGTCCTATATATCAGGCCACCGACAAAGACTCTTTTTGATGCAGAGACAGCGATGTTCTGTTTTATGCAAGACATTTCTCTATGCCATTATCTCCAAATCCGGAGGGTCAAAATGAAGAACCACCAAGACAATTTGAAGATATGGTTCTCTGCTTTCAAATGACATGATACATACTTAATTAAATAAGTAAGAAGCCATCACACTGATGTGAATGTTCAAATCAACTTACTGGTGCCTGTAGAGATTCAGTATGAAACGCAGCAATCCAAAGCCATTGTCACGGTACGGAAACTTCTTGTTCCTTTTCCTCATCTCCTCAAACACCTGCTGTGGCAACTGGAAACAAACAACGGAAACATGACATGAACTCATCTAATGGACATGTTTTTTACAACCTTCAAATTATGCTTTAGTTACCTTGTCTCTCATCTTGCCTTTCCAGTCTCCAAACAGTCCCTCCTCAGCACACCGGTCCAGTGTGGACATGAGGTTTGACTTCACGTCGTCAGGGTTGTTATGGAACTGGTCGATTTCTTTTTCAGTTGCAACCTTTCTCAGGAAATCAACTCTTCTGTGACAATTTACAGAACAAAAAAAACATGGTTGGCCAACAAAAAACTGATAATGGGACAACTTGCTAGATGTGGGTTGCATATAGTTTCCTCGCTATGGATGTAACTTCAAAGGTGTATGAGATATCAAAAAGTACAAATAACATTGACAAAATAAATGGGCGGCAATGGATCAGGGGTAGGGTCACCGGATGGTAACCAAATGTTTGCCGGTTCGATCCCGGGCTACCCCAGAGTTACTGTCGAAGTGTCCTTGGGCAAGACACTGAACCCCTAATTGCTCCTGACTAGAATTGGAGCGGGCCTGCGGCCCGCTCCAACTCTAGCACCACGCCACTCACAAATGGCAATATAGAGTTATTTTGGTCTACTATGTCTATGTAACAAATTGTGAGGCTGTAGCATGTAGGAAACAAAAGTGATGGCATGGGGCACAGGAAGACAGAGGGGGCATGGCATAAACAGTTCAGCAAGTAGGCCCTACACAGCTTTGTCCTCTTGGTGGTCCATGAAACAAATTGTGAAGTTGTAGCATGTTGTAATCAATATTTACAGCTTATGGGAGAACACAACAGTTGTCCACAGTTGCCAGGGGACGATGGGCTCCTATATAGTAGATAATGTGTGTAGGAAGGGGGTCGTTGTACTTGGGGTGTCCGAGATTAATCTGTGCGTTTTACTGGTGAGCGAGAATGCTTTTTGCTTCCCAGCTCGCTTCCCAACTCGGAGCTGGGTGTGGAATGCATGCGCCCAGTGGGCTGAAAATGACCAAATATTGGCAAATATCAGCATCAGGCATGGCCAAATATCAACATGCATGCAAACATGTTTCTCCAGTAGTTTCTAGTGTCGCCATCTGTCAAGGTTGCGCATGACCGTTGCAGCCATTGAGAGTCTCTAACACAAACACTTGTAGCCTAGTGCCCCTCTGACCAAACCCAAGAAAAAATCCAATATTACCAAATAGGCTAAGTAAAATAATTACCACATCAGCATGCCTGGAAGTAATCTAAGTGAGTCCTCTAAATGTAATTAGGGCCCGAGCACTGCAACGCATGTGCGAAGCCCTATTGAAACCGTCCTGATTATTATTAGGGCCCGAGCACTGCAAAGCAAGTGCGAAGCCCTATTGAAACCGCAATGTTTATTGTTTCTTAACCGAAGTAAATCGCGTTTTTTCGGCCGCATAACATACACGAAAAGTTGCGAAAGTTTGCACGCCCGTTCCTAGTGGCGTAAATTTACGTATGGTAAAATTGTTAAAAGTGGGCGTGGCCTAATTGTGCAACAGCGCCCCTAGAAAACTTCGTGCCTCAAGCCCCACCATACGGTTTGACGTACATCCACGAAAATCGGCACGCACCTGTATCATGTCGCAACTTAAAAAAAAGTCTCTTGGTGCCGCGTCCGAAACCGAACAGGAAGTCGGTTATTTCAAAATAAAGGCTGCGTTTTGGTGCAATTTAGGCCATTTCCACATGTCGCATTTTGGCCAACTCGTCGGAGCGGGGGGGTCCGTTTGGAAAAAAAAATCGCTCGGCAAGCAGAAAAGACGTTGACGATGAAAAGTTATGGAAATCGTGAGTTTTCGTAAAACGGCGCCACCGTGGCGGAGCGCCAAACTTCGCCGCCAAACAGGAAGTGGTACTTGCACCTGATTGGTCGATACTATTTCCTGCCATAACTCCTCAATGCTATGTCATAGAGACATATGGCTGGCATCATGGGACCCGGTAATGAGTCCCTGACGTCCTGATTGGTATCGACCAATCAGAAGAGGGGCCCCGCCCCCTGTACTTGCACCTGATTGGTCGATACTATTTCCTGCCATAACTCCTCAATGCTATGTCATAGAGACATATGGGTGGTAGCATTGGACTGCGTAATGAGTCCCTGACGCGTCCCTGATGTTGATTGGTGTAACTTAGCCCCGCCCCCTCCTCTGATTGGTCGATACTATTTCCTGCCATAACTCCACAATGCTATGTCATAGAGACATATGGGTGACATCATTGGACTAGTAATGAGTCCTGACGCGTCCCTGACATTGATTGGTGTAACTTAGCCCCGCCCCCTCTTCTGATTGGTCGATACTATTTCCTGCCATAACTCCTCAATGCTATGTCATAGAGACATATGGGTGGTATCATTGGACTATGTATTGGCTCCTTGTGACTTAGCCGCGTCCCCTTTTCTGATTGGCCGATATTTGCCCGAAACTTGCACGATCGAGGGCCCGTTAATCGCTGCTTGCAGCTTTAATTCTTTCTTCTTATTCCCCGAAATAAATCGCGTTTTTCGGCCGCATAACGTACACGAAAAGTTGCGAAAATTGGCACGCACGTTCCTAGTGGCGAAAAATTACGTATTTTAAAATTGTTAAAAGTGGGCGTGGCCTAATTGTGCAACAGCGCCCCCTAGAAAACTTCGTGCCTCAAGCCCCACCATACGGTTTGACGTACATCCACGAAAATCGGCACGCACCTGTATCATGTCGCAACTTAAAAAAAAGTCTCTTGGTGCCGCGTCCGAAACCAAACAGGAAGTCGGTTATTTCAAAATAAAGGCTGCGTTTTGGTGCAATTTAGCCCATTTCCACATGTCGCATTTTGGCTAACTCGTCGGAGCGGGGGGGTCCGTTCGGAAAAAAAAAAACGCTCGGCAAGCAGAAAAGACGTTGACGATGAAAAGTTATTAAAATCGTGAGTTTTCGTAAAACGGCGCCACCGTGGCGGAGCGCCAAACTTCGCCGCCAAACAGGAAGTGGTACTTGCACCTGATTGGTCGATACTATTTTCTGCCATAACTCCTCAATGCTATGTCATAGAGACATATGGCTGGCATCGTGGGACCCGGTAATGAGTCCCTGACGTCCTGATTGGTATCGACCAACCAGAAGAGGGGCCCCGCCCCCTGTACTTGTACCTGATTGGTCGATACTATTTTCTGCCATAACTCCTCAATGCTATGTCATAGAGACATATGGCTGGCATCATGGGACCCAGTAATGAGTCCCTGACATTCGTTTTGGTATCGACCAATCAGAAGAGGGGCCCCGCCCCCCGTACTTGCACCTGATTGGTCGATACTATTTTCTGCCATAACTCCTCAATGCTATGTCATAGAGACATATGGCTGGCATCATGGGACCCGGTAATGAGTCCCTGACGTCCTGATTGGTATCGACCAATCAGAAGAGGGGCCCCGCCCCCTGTACTTGCACCTGATTGGTCGATACTATTTCCTGCCATAACTCCTCAATGCTATGTCATAGAGACATATGGGTGGTAGCATTGGACTGCTTAATGAGTCCCTGACGCGTCCCTGACGTTGATTGGTGTAACTTAGCCCCGCCCCCTCCTCTGATTGGTCGATACTATTTCCTGCCATAACTCCACAATGCTATGTCATAGAGACATATGGGTGACATCATTGGACTAGTATTGAGTCCCTGACGCGTCCCTGACGTTGATTGGTGTAACTTAGCCCCGCCCCCTCCTCTGATTGGTCGATACTATTTCCTGCCATAACTCCACAATGCTATATCATAGAGACATATGGGTGACATCATTGGACTAGTAATGAGTCCCTGACGCGTCCCTGACGTTGATTGGTGTAACTTAGCCCCGCCCCCTCTTCTGATTGGTCGATACTATTTCCTGCCATAACTCCTCAATGCGATGTCATAGAGACATAATGGTGGTGTCATTGGACTATGTTTTGGCTCCTTGTGACTTAGCCGCGTCCTCTTTTCTGATTGGCCGATATTTGCCCGAAACTTGCACGATCGAGGGCCCGTTAATCGCTGCTTGCAGCTTTAATTATTATTATTCTTTAGCCGAAATAAATCGCGTTTTTCGGCCGCATAACGTACACGAAAAGTTGCGAAAATTGGCACGAACGTTCCTAGTGGCAAAAAATTACGGATTTTAAAATTGTTAAAAGTGGGCGTGGCCTAATTGTGCAACAGCGCCCCCTAGAAAACTTCGTGCCTCAAGCCCCACCATACGGTTTGACGTACATCCACGAAAATCGGCACGCACCTGTATCATGTCGCAACTTAAAAAAAAGTCTCTTGGTGCCGCGTCCGAAACCGAACAGGAAGTCGGTTATTTCAAAATAAAGGCCGCGTTTTGGTGCAATTTAGGCCATTTCCACATGTCGCATTTTGGCGAACTCGTCGGAGCAGGGGGGTCCGTCCGGAAAAAAAATCGCTCGGCAAGCAGAAAAGACGTTGACGATGAAAAGTTATTAAAATCCTGAGTTTTCGTAAAACGGCGCTACCGTGGCGGAGCGCCAAACTTCGCCGCCAAACAGGAAGTGGTACTTGCACCTGATTGGTCGATACTATTTCCTGCCATAACTCCTCAATGCTATGTCATAGAGACATATGGGTGGTAGCTTTAGACTTGGTATGGCGTCCCTGACGCGTCCCTGATGTTGATTGGTGTAACTTAGCCCCGCCCCCTCTTCTGATTGGTCGATACTATTTCCTGCCATAACTCCTCAATGCTATGTCATAGAGACATAATGGTGGTATCATTGGACTATGTTTTGGGTCCTTGAGTCCCTGACGCGTCCCTGACGTTGATTGGTGTAACTTAGCCCCGCCCCCTCCTCTGATTGGTCGATACTATTTCCTGCCATAACTCCTCAATGCTATGTCATAGAGACATATGGGTGGCATCATAGGACTCAGTATGGCGTCCCTCACCCGTCCCTGACGTTGATTGGTGTAACTTAGCCCCACCCCCTCCTCTGATTGGTCGATACTATTTCTTGCCATAACTCCTCAATGCTATGTCATAGAGACATATGGGTGGTAGCAATGGACTCGGTATGGCGTCCCTGACCCGTCCCTGACGTTGATTGGTGTAACTTAGCCCCGCCCCCTCTTCTGATTGGTCGATACTATTTCCTGCCATAACTCCTCAATGCTATGTCATAGAGACATAATGCTGGTATCATTGGACTATATTTTGGCTCCTTGTGACTTAGCCGCGTCCCCTTTTCTGATTGGCCGATATTTGCCCGACACTTGCACGATCGAGGGCCCGTTAATCGCTGCTTGCAGCTTTAATTATTGTTTCTTTGTTTCTTTAACCGAAGTAAATCGCGTTTTTCGGCCGCATAACGTACACGAAAAGTTGCGAAAGTTGGCACGCACGTTCCTAGTGGCGTAAATTTACGTATGGTAAAATTGTTAAAAGTGGGCGTGGCCTAATTGTGCAACAGCGCCCCCTAGAAAACTTCGTGCCTCAAGCCCTACCATACGGTTTGACGTACATCCACGAAAATCGGCACGCACGTGTATCATGTCGCAACTTAAAAAAAAGTCTCTTGGTGCCGCGTCCGAAACCAAACAGGAAGTCGGTTATTTCAAAATAAAGGCTGCGTTTTGGTGCAATTTAGGCCATTTCCACATGTCGCATTTTGGCCAACTCGTCGGAGCAGGGGTGTCCGTTCGGAAAAAAAAATCGCTCGGCAAGCAGAAAAGACGTTGACGATGAAAAGTTACGGAAATCGTGAGTTTTCGTAAAACGGCGACACCGTGGCGGAGCGCAAAACTTCGCCGCCAAACAGGAAGTGGTACTTGCACCTGATTGGTCGATACTATTTTCTGCCATAACTCCTCAATGCTATGTCATAGAGACAGATGGCTGGCATCATGGGACCCGGTAATGAATCCCTGACGTCCTGATTGGTATCGACCAATCAGAAGAGGGGCCCCGCCCCCTGTACTTGCACCTGATTGGTCGATACTATTTTCTGCCATAACTCCACAATGCTATGTCATAGAGACATATGGCTGGCAGCATTGAACTGGGTAATGAGTCCCTGACGCGTCCCTGACGTTGATTGGTGTAACTTAGCCCCGCCCCCTCCTCTGATTGGTCGATACTATTTCCTGCCATAACTCCACAATGCTATGTCATAGAGACATATGGGTGACATCATTGGACTAGTAATGAGTCCTGGCGCGTCCCTGACGTTGATTGGTGTAACTTAGCCCCGCCCCCTATTCTGATTGGTCGATACTATTTTCTGCCATAACTCCTCAATGCTATGTCATAGAGACACATGGGTGGTATCATTGGACTACGTTTTGGGTCCTTGTGACTTAGCCGCGTCCCCTTTTCTGATTGGCCGATATTTGCCTGACACTTGCACGATCGAGGGCCCGTTAATCGCTGCTTGCAGCTTTAATTTAATTTGATTTCTGTGTTGAATATGGAATGACTTTTGGCTGGGCTGGATGGTTCAGGCCAGATTTTCTTTGCACTGGTGTGGACTTTTTTCTCTCAACACTTGAAAGAGGATGCACATGACTGGAACAGCCACACTGAGGCTCTACAACACAAACACTTCTACCATACTTCTCCATTTTGTCCTAATGTTATTCTACCAAATAAAACCAATAGAATGCATAAATACAATCCTGTACAATACAACCAATAGTAGGCTACTACTAATAATTAAGTCAACACAACTGCAAGTAAAGTACCCAGCGAGCTTGTGAATGTCATTTATTCTGCATGATGACTATGGGTTGAGGCTGGCCCGGCTGGTTTAGATTTTGTTTGGTTTGCCTGGGTTTGAGCTGCCCTGGAGTTTTTTTTCTCAACAGTTGCCATAGCAGTACACAGTGTAGGCCTATGTAAACACATTTTTCCAGTAGTTTCTAGTGTCTCAATCTCTCTCTCTCTCTGGAAGACGTCGCACATGACCGCAGCGGAAACACTGAGGCTGTTCAACTGACAGGCTGTAGGACTATTGGTGTGTGCAAAATATAAAATCCAAGTTTGGAATCAAATGAACACTTATGGGTCTGAGTCTGCAGTGTACATCTGCAAGCTTCCAGGGGGTCCCCAATGAAATGATACTTTGAAACCAAGTGAACCCTTACACCCTCACTGTAACAACCTTATAACATTAATACCTGATGATCATGTTTTAGGGTAGAAAAAATCATGGCACTCCATCTTTAATTAATGTCGTGCAGAATGTAGTTCAGCCTTCAAGCCTGGCCCTCCACAACTATTTAATTCCAGTGGTTTTCAACCTTTTTCATACCAGGGCCCACTATTTATTCAGAATTGGAGCTATGGACCACCATTTGATGCCATTTTAGCCCCACAGACTGCAAAACTAAAATTTTAATTTGCTTTTGTCCACAATTCCAGACTGGATTTCAGAAAGAAATCAGTCAAACATAGCCTACATATCCAAATGACCATTGATATTCTACATTGTGTAGTTGTGTAAACTTGGGCTAATTCTCATGATGAATACTGTAACTGTTGAGAGTGTAAAGATGAAGCCAAATGGACCCGCGGGTCCATTTGGTTTCATGTTTACGCTCTCAAAGAGTTACATCTGGTTAAACAACTTTCCATCATTTAGCCTGCGGACCACCAGGAATCCTCTCAGGGGGGCACTGGTGGTCCCCCGACCACCGGGACGTTGAAAAGCCCTGTTTTGGCTGCTATTAAGTTGTACTGGTCTGCCCTCCTCTGTTCATTCGTCCACAACAAACGTCATATTAGTATTGTCGAGCTAATCAATATCAACTTATATATGGGCAAACGATGACACGTCAGTGCGGGCCCACCGTCCACTGCTGGGAGACCCTCGTGCTTAAATGGGCATGCATGTAGTTTTTATACTGCCATGCAAGCACACAGCAAAGCTTCCATGCAAATTGCTGCATGGATACATGCAAACACGCCGTTTTCCAAACCACACGCTTACACCAAAAACAAACTTTCACCGCTCGGCAATAAATCCGTGGCACATCGCCGCACGATGCACGGGAGCAGGACTATTCCATAGTCATCGTAGGAAAATAAATCTCGCGTCCTGGACGATTGAAAGTGATGGTTGCTTTCTTATCCAAGTAGTAGCAAGCGAGTGGTCAACTTGCAAGCGATCATAACAGCAGGACAGAACAGGCGACAATGAGAGAGGAGAGGAGAGGAGAGGGGAGGGGAGGGGTCGGTGTTACGGCCAGAGGCAGTAGTAGAGCGCAGTTGCGACATTGAGGGGGCAGAAAACAGCGGCCAACTATAGTCCTATGAAAACGATTTATTCTAAAGAGTGATTTACAGCGGTCGTGCTCCTGTAACACAGATGTTATGAGGCCCACTACAAATTAACGATTTAAAGTAAAGCGGTTTTAAGATCATTAAAGCTGGGCTGTTGCCAGAGGTCACAGATATGCCTTCCCCATGCTCCATAAAAGTCGATGTAGAGAAGGCGCCATTAGATCTTTCCATGGAAGTGAACGGAGATGTCGTAGCTCTGTGTTTGATGTCGCAACTCTGTGGTTGATTCAGCAGAGCCATACAGGAAAGTTGCGCCACGGTTCTGTCAGGGTCTGAACCGTATAGATTTGACGTCACGATAGCCAGAGCGGACCAAACGTGTATGTTTTAATTTCTTTTATATTAGCCGATATGGATACATTAGGAGCGCAATGAGTGGCTAAGAACATTGCAGTAGTAGTAAGCAACTATCATGTGAAGTTTGGTGGCATGTGAGCATGAAGATATTTTGTGATGATCACAAAACTGCCACTCGTAGTTCCTCCAATTGAGTAGCTGTGATGTGATGTACTAATAGGCACCTTGCATGGTTTCCACTGCCATCCGTGTATGAATGTGTGTGTGAATGGGTGAATGTGATGCACAAGCTATGTAAAGCGCCTTGGATAAAGGCACTATATAAATGCACCATTTACATAAGCCAACTGGATTCACAACAAATGTTTCTATTACCTTTTCCCTGTCCAGAAGTAGGGATGATCCAAGCATTCCTCCACGGTGGGTCTTTTCTCTGGGTCTTTGTTGATCATCCTCTGGATGAGATCCTTGGCGACCACATCCTGAACATGGTCCAGGTAGGAAAGTCCATGCCGGATGTTGTCTTCAACAACATGTCTTTTTTGGCCACCTTGGTCAAACGGATGGTGTCCTCCAGACAGGATGTAATATAACAACATGCCAGCCACCTTGAGAATGTACATGAGAATGAGTAAGAATATGTTCATGTTCAATATGTTCTGTTGTCACCATTTAAATTGGTCTCATGAAGATATTTTTTGTAATATAATTGTACAAAAATGAAAAATAAAACACAGTAACAACCTGAATATCTGTGCTTTTTTATGTGGGATCTCAGAGTCACCCTCCACTTCCAAAATCTCCTTGGCCTTCCAGCAGGCCGTTCCTGCAGCTCCTGTTCTTAAGGTAGTTTGTCCAGGGCAAAATCGTCGGCTTACTCCAAAATCTGCCAATCTTGCTTTGTTTTGAATATCTGGAAGACAACATATTAATAGTCTATGTGTGTGTGTGTGTGTGTGTGTGTGTGTGTGTGTGTGTGTGTGTGTGTGTGTGTGTGTGTGTGCGTGTGTGCGCGTGTGTGTGCGTGTGTGTGTGTGTGCGCGCACGCATGCATGTGTGTGTATGATTTGAAAAGCACACATCAACTGCTAGTTGTAGCTTACCAATCAAGACATTCTGTGGTTTGATATCACGGTGGATAATCGGAGGATTCTGCTGATGGAGAATCTTTAAGCCGGTGAGAACCTCTTTAGCAAGATCCCGTTCAGGACGACAGCCTCCTGGAAATTCTTCTCCTATGTTAATGTATTCTTCCAGGGTGTATTCACATAACATAAGAGCAAGGTAACCAAAGTTCTCATCCTCTGTAAAGTCCAGGTAGCGAACGATCGAAGGATCATCAAGCTCAAGTAAAATGTCTTTCTCGTTCTTAAGCACAGGGTAGTTAGATTTAGTCATTCTCTTCACTGCAACTTCAGTGCCATCATCTCTTAACCCCCAAAAAACCTCAGTTCCATCCATTCCATTTGCTATGAGGAAATCATATTTACCACACACAAGACTCCCAACTTTGGTGACCTTACTGTCATCAGCGTTTGCAAGCTTCTCTAACTGTGGCCTCCATCTTATACTGGTTCGATGCCATTCTCGTGGTTTCTCTGTAATGATAATCATGGAGAAATCTGCATGAGGTTGTCTCATAATATAGTGTAAACATGCACGCACACATGCACACACCCATGCATGCAGGCATGCGTGTGCGCTCACACAATCAATGGAAGCTTGCTCAACCATCCAAGTAAATCATTGGTTGTTGATTAACACAATGCGTGTCAGGATTTATTTAAAAATAGGAGCTCTACAGTGCTGGCAGAAATGACAGATTTTACTTGTGCATGAATGTGCATGAGTATGCATTATATATTCATACTAGGGGAGGATTTTATGATGGTTTATCTCAAAATACATTTGAAAAACAGATCAGTTCAATACTTACTAGTTTGCTTGAGCTTGTTACAGAAGAAATATCCCAGTACTGGCACTATGAAGCAGATCACCAATGTAACAGCAATCTTTGCAGAGACTGGTGGAGTGGAAACTGAAACACAGTGGTCACAAGTCTCAACATTATTTAAGGGTCAACTCTCCTGACAGTGAATTTCAAAGTAAAATGATAAGATCACATTGCTAGGTTTTGTTTTTTACACTGAAACATGTTTTACACTGAAATATGGTGTAACATGTAAGTCAGTTTTGTGTTTGTTTACATACTGTACACAAGGAGTGACTTTGAAAACTGTTTCACCACATAATGTACGTAAGGTAAGTTACTATTTAGTCATGGTTCATTCATGTTCCCAACGGTTAATCTTACCAACAGAGAGTTCAATGTCGATGCTGCTCAGCTTCCGGTGTGGAGAAATACACCTGTATGTTCCCTGATCTGAGAGCTTCACCCTGGTCAGCTTCAGTGAGATGTTACCATGAGACAACTCATCATGGAACAGAGACGTTCTCTGTCTGTATGACTGGTCCTGAACCTCAGAAAACACACGTCCTCCTCGTTGAATGTGTACAGCTGGTAACCCCTTCAGGTCACTTCTGTACCACTTCACTGTCTCCTTCTCCATGTTGAGAGGAGGTTCAATGTGACATGGAAGGATGACATCATCTCCCTCCATGGCTTTTACCGTCTGAGATGAACCAATCACCCGATAAACCCCTTAAAATAAAACAATATGGAATTTAGTGTAGTGATATTATGTGTACTGTCTGTTTTATATTCAGATTAATGCAAACCACAGTGTGTGTGTGTGTGTGTGTGTGTGTGTGTGTGTGTGTGTGTGTGTGTGTGTGTGTGTGTGTGTGTGTGTGTGTGTGTGTGTGTGTGTGTGTGTGCACGCGTGTGTGTGTGTGCGTGCGTGTGTGCGTGCACATCCATGTTTACAAAGGTTCATCTTACCAACAGAGAGCTCAATATCGTCAAGCTCTCTATCGTTGAGGTGTGAAACGAGACCTGTATATACGCCCTCATCTGAGAGCTTCACCCCGGTCAGTTTCAGTGAGATGTTACCATGAGACAAGTTATCATGGAACCGAGACGTCCTGTCTGACTGTCCATTCATGTGCAAGGCTGAAATGCCCAGATCCATTCTGACCCACGTCACTGTCTTCTTCTCCACGTTGAGAGGTGGTTCAATGTGACCTGGAACCTCCTGATGTCCTTTAAGTATGAATATAATGTTATAGCCTTATGAGATTCCAGAGACACCATAGCATCATTATCATTTACTATAAAACAACATTCATGAGCTGGAACTATAATGTACAAATGTATTCTACTTATTGTTCACACGTAGCAATCAAATCATTTTTAATAAGTGTGAGCAAGTAGCAGCAATACCAAACCATAACCCTAAACCATAGAACATTTGTATTAGCAGTCTGAATGTAAAATTCAGAAGTAAACATACAGACTGTGTTCATGAATCCATGTCTAGACAGCCATCTTGATTATAGGAATAAGTCTATTATTGGAAGTATTTTGGGCTCTATTTTTGTTTCATCACCCTTTATATACTTTTAGACCATCGAAGGCTCATCAATTATGCTACATTCGTTACCAACCTATTTCCCTTAAACACCTCCTAGAGCCGTTACATTATGCATAGGTGTGGTTTTGGCTTTCATCCAATCCGTGTTGGTCTTGCCATTGCCTTTAATTCATCCCGTCTCTTTACCCGTTATGCCTACTGCTAAATGGTTCAAGTACTTAACGGCTGTAAATGGTTCTCCCCTCTGATACATGAAGGCTCGGCCCAAATAATATTGACATTGAGGGGTCAGAGAACTGAGCTCTCGCAACACTTCTACTAGATGGCTTTGACTTCCGCGATGGGCGTGCTGTGTTGTTTTTTCTGCGCGAAATAGTTTTATCAACACTGGCAGCCTGCCTGCCAGAGCGAAGCCTGTCCAGAGGGGAAAGGAGCTGGCCGTTCGTTTGTGTGTGTTTGTGTGTAAGATAAACAGTGTATTTGATGTCCCCTTCCATTCCCAAAGAAATCTATGTAGAAAAGCCACCTTGGACTGACCCTGTGAAGTGAAGGGAGTTCGCGTAAGTCTGTCTACACATCTGGTAGAAGAGGGGCGACATTGGGGTGTCCGAATTTGAATGGCCTGAATAGGGACAAACTGGAGTTGCGCTCCTCCGTGCTGCTGGAGTCGACTTGTTAGTTTATTATTGACTGCAGCCTTGTGTGTGTGTGTGCTGCTCATATGATCAACTGACGTGAGCTTTGGACAAACAAATCCTCAGTGAACGTTTTGATCAGAGTAGCCTAGTTCAGAGTAGATCACTATGTTTATCTGATGCTAAAAGCATGCTAGTAATGACGGCTAAGTGTAAACAAATGTGTGCTACAGAACAATTAGACTTAGAATCAGCTGGTGGTCATTCAAGTGGCTGATGGTCGGTCAAACAGATATTCAAATGAAAATCAGGTGGCTTTGGTTTAACTGCAAGCTATAGTGTCAATATCTAATAGGTCTAACTGTACTCTATGCCATAGTGTACAGTTAGACCATTTTTTTTTAGCTCATACAGTATAGTGGAAATATGGTGGTAAAAACACAACTGTCACATAACTGTCGTATATTTTCCATATTGCATTTGATTGTGTTATTTACTGTCAATGCAGTTTAGTTATGCCCTTTATGAGAATGTAACAAGATATTAACATAAAAGCTTAATAAAACAAATTAAGTCATGCTCTATCCATGTTCAGAATAGTGAAACTTACCAAGAGAGAGTCTGATGGCACTGACGTTACGCTCTAGGAATGGAGAATGACATATGTAAAATCCCTCATCTGAGAGCTTCACCCTGGTCAGCTTCAGTGAGATGTTACCATGAGACAACTCATCATGGAACATGGACGTTCTCTGTCTGTATGACGGGTGCTGATGCTCATAATGGTCATGTCCATCTAGGAGATGGTGTATAGCTAAACCCGCCATGTCAACTCTCTGCCACTTCACTGTCCCCTTCTCCATGTCGAGAGGAGGTTCTATGTGACAAGGAAGGATGACATCATCTCCCTCTATGGCCACGACATGCTGAAATGGACCAGCCACCCTATGTCCTTGAAACAAAACATGGTTTTAGTGTCATTATATTAATATGTAATACTTCTGTTAGATTCAGATGAATGCACATCAACATGATGCCTGTGTGTGTGTGTGTGTGTGTGTGTGTGTGTGTGTGTGTGTGTGTGTGTGTGTGTGTGTGTGTGTGTGTGTGTGTGTGTGTGTGTGTGTGTGTGTGTGTGTGTGTGTGTGCTTTGCTACAATCTTCTCTCTGACCTCCCCAGACAATTCTCAGCTTTTCTTTTGTCCATGCTCAGTAACACACAACAGCAGAATGAGGGGTTTGCTCCATTTAAACTGGTTGGATGACTGATTGATAGATTGCTGTCATCTGTAAACTCAAGTTCAAGGTGAATGACAAGATTGCAACTCTAAAAGGGTGTCTGACTTAGACTAAGGGCTGGCCTAGTCTAATCTTACATTTTGTAAATATTTGTATACATTTGTTTACTTTGTTTGTTCTATAATGCTTACTATCGATTGATTGATTGATATAGCTTATTAGTCAATAGAATGTGAGAACAGTACAAGGTAGTAAAAACATAGTATTGATCCAAAAGGAAAAACACCGAATAAAGATCTTGGGGTCTTATTTCCGTTCGGGTCCCATGTATGCAATACCAGAAAAAAGTGAGGACAATGATGAAATTGACACGTAAAGCGACACGTATAAAGACCAAATGTACAAAGATAAAAACAAGGTGTACAGGTTAGAATATACAGTATATACAATGATGAAACAAGTTAAAAGCAACTATGAAAATATTGTGAAAGAGGTGGGGGGGGGGGGGGGTAATAGGTTTCATGGGGGACAGTTTTGGATTTCAGCTAGCCTAGGTGCTCTTTAAGAGTCGTTTTGAAGGAGTCAAGGGACTTGCATGTCTTCATGCCTGTTTGTAAGGCGTTCCACATTTTGGTGGCGTAGAAGGGAAATGAGTTTAGACCCTTGTTTGAACAGTAATAGGCAGTTGGGATTTCAGAAAAAAGGCCTCCTATAAGGAGGTTAGAGGCATTTGGGGGTAAAAGTGGGTAACCAGTCCATTTTACACAATTCAAGGGTGCTGAATCCGAAAAAAAATGGTTACCAAGCAAAATTTTGAGTCCTTACCCCCCAAATCCAAGATTTTGGGGGGTAACCAAAGGTTTTTCAGACATAACTTGAAATGCATTGATTTTACGCCCCATAAGTGTATTGAACGTAAATATAAAGTTGTGCATTACGGACGATTTGGTACCAAGTACATGTCTGTACCTCCTACGGTTCTTGAGATACAGCATTTAGGTACTTTCACAGATTGAGGAGAGCAGGACATCTGTAACACTGATTCTTAAGTCTACCAAATGGTGATACAGGCGTGAAAATTGGTACACACACTCCTCAAACCCAACTATTTCCAAAAGTACTGCGTGTCCTGCAAAATTCCAAGATGGCAGCCACCAAAATCCAAGATGTCCATCCAAAAATGTGGTTTTTCATTAATAACTCGAAATATGAAGATTTTAAGCCCCATACATGTATTGAACGTTAATATAAAGTTGGGCATTACGGACATTTTGATACCAAGTACATGTCTGTATGTACTACGGTTCTTGAGATACAACGTATCGGTAGTGATGAGGAACCATAATGGTAACATTTTGGCACGTTTGACTCTTTTACTCAAAGATCCCTTTATCATCATGTCAACCATTTTCAGGAAACGGACCTACATCTGTCCGCTATCATAAACCACTTCAAGTTTTTTAATTGATGAAACGGGTCGGGAGTTATTAAACCGAACGTGAATGCTGTTTTAGTGTTAAATTTGCTGCGTATATTTTGCAAAGATAAGCCACCCAGAAATGTCTGTCTGTGCATCACACTGAGTCGGTCCTTCACAATAAGAGTAGATGTGAACCGGACGCACCAAGTGTCGCATGTGCCATATAGTAATGGTATGCTGTAACTTAAGTAAGTATGCTGTGTAATAGTGTAATAGGCTAATACGTGTAATAGCATAATATATGTACAATAGGCCAATAGTGTAATAGTGCAATAGTGTAATATATGTGCAATAGGCTAACAGTGTATTATATACAATAACACCATAGTGTAATAAGTACAGCAGGCTAATATGTGTAATAGTGTAATACATGGAATAGTGTCATAGGCTAATATGTGTAATAGTGCAATACATGTGCATTGGGGTGAAAGTGTAATATATGCAATAGTGTAATAGGGCTAATTGTGTAATAGTGTAATATATGTGCAATAGGCTAATAGTGTATTCATATACAATAATGTCATAGTGTAATAAGTACAGTAGGCTAATATGTGTAATAGTGTAATAAATGGAATAGTGTCATAGGATAATATGTGTAATAGTGCAATGCTTGTGCATTAGGGTGATAGTGTAATATATGCAATAGTGTAATAGTGTAATATATGTGCAATAGGCTAATAGTGTATTATCTACAATGTCATATTGTAATAAGTACAGTAGGCTAATCATAGGGTAATATGTGTAATAGTGCAATATTTGTGCATTAGGGTAATGTTGTAATATATGCAATAGTGGTATAGTTTAATTACACTATTACACACATTGCTCTAGAACACAATTACATATATTACAACATTACCCTATTGCACATATATTACACTATGACACTATTACACTATTGCATATATTACACTATCACCCTAATGCACATGTATTTCACTATTACACATATTAGCCTATGACATTATTCCATGTACTACACTATTACACATATTAGCCTACTGTACTTATTACACTATGACATTATTGTATATAATACACTATTAGCCTATTGCACATATATTACACTATTACACTATTAGCCCTATTACACTATTGCATATATTACACTATCACCCTAATGCACATGTATTTCACTATTACACATATTAGCCTATGACATTATTCCATGTACTACACTATTACACATATTAGCCTACTGTACTTATTACACTATGACATTATTGTATATAATACACTATTAGCCTATTGCACATATATTACACTATTATCCCTATTACACTATTGCATATATTACACTATTATCCTAATGCACATATATTGCACTATTACACATATTATCCTTTGACACTATTGCATATTACACTATTACCATATTGTACATATATTATGCTATTGCACGTATTAGCCTATTACACTATTACACCTATTAGCATATTATACCATTACTGTATGACAAATGCTACACTTGGTGCGTCCGGTTCACATTTACTCTTATTGTGAAGGACAGACTCAGTGTGATGATGCACAGACAGACATTTCTGGGTGGCTTATCTTTGCAAAATGTACGCAGCAAATCTAACACTGAAACAGCATTCACGTTCGGTTTAATAACTCCCGACCCGTTTCATCAATCAAAAAACTTGAAGTGGTTTATGATAGCGGACACATGTAGGTCCGTTTCCTGAAAATGGTTGACATGATGATAAAGGGATCTTTGAGTAAAAGAGACAAACGTGCCAAAATGTTACCCTTATGGTTCCTCATCACTACCTATATGCTGTAACTCAAGAACCGTAGTACATACAGACATGTACTTGGTATCAAAATGTCCGTAATGCCCAACTTTATATTAACGTTCAATACATGTATGGGGCTTAAAATCTTCATATTTCGAGTTATTAATGAAAAAACACATTTTTGGACAGACATCTTGGATTTTGGTGGCTGCCATCTTGGAATTTTGCAGGACACGCAGTACTTTTGGAAATAGTTGGGTTTGAGGAGTGTGTATACCAATTTTCACGCCTGTATCACCATTTGGTGGACTTAAGAATCAGTGTTACAGATGTCCTGCTCTCCTCAATCTGTGAAAGTACCTATATGCTGTATCTCAAGAACCGTAGAAGGTACAGACATGTACTTGGTACCAAATCGTCCGTAATGCCCAACTTTATATTAACGTTCAATACACTTATGGGGCATAAAATCAATGCATTTCAAGTTATGTCTGAAAAAACTTTGGTTACCCCCCAAAATCTTGGATTTGGGGGTAAGGACTCAAAATTTTGCTTGGTAACCATTTTTTTCGGATTCAGCACCCTTGAATTGTGTAAATTGGACTGGTTACCCACTTTTACCCCCAAATGCCTCTAACAATCACTTTTATCACAAATCCCACTGGTCTATAACTGGGCTGCACATGGTTTGTTGAGCTCCCTCTCGTGTTGTGGGAGTGGTAAATGGTGCATTTATATAGCGCCTTTACCCAAGGCGCTTTACATTGATTGTGCATCATATTCACACATTTACACACACATTCATACAATGATGGCAGTGGAAACCATGCAAGCCACCTACTAGCTGGCACATCAGGAGCAATTAGGGTTTCAGTGTCTTTCCCAGGGACATTTCGACACTAACTCGACACTAACTAACTAACACTTCGAACCGGCAACCTTGCGATTACCATCCGGTGACTCTACCCCTGGACTTCATTAACACTTAGAAAGTAATTAGATAAGTACATGGGGATGTTGGTACTGTATTGGATATTGTGTACCTGACCCATGGCAATATACTGCACTCTGTCATCAACCCTGAGCCAGCCCAGTCTGTCAAAGATTTGCCTCCAGGATCGACCCTAGGTAAGTAACTTAATCTTTCCGCGTAATAATTGAGTCACTGAGGTTAGTATTTGATCCAAATAGTATGGATTCAGTTTTTTTCCTAAGTGTACCTGATCTGCCAAGATCTGCCAAGTGCAGATCTTGCCAAATTCAGAGCTGAGGCCCTTTTCAACTTGCATTTTGTTTTTGCCCGAGACCAGAAGTGCTGAGTCGTCAGCGTACAAAAACAAGTTGCAGTCACAGGCTGAAGACTTGTCGTTTACATGTCGTTTACTAGGGCCCTTATTGAGGAACAGTAAGGGCCCTAGTATGCCTCCTTGAGGAACGCCGCATTTGACTGGAAGGGGAGGGGACAGTGTATCGTTAATCTCTACCATCTGTTCTCTCCCCTCCAGGTAGGACTGTATGCAGTTCATTGACGTGCTGTCAAAGCCAATTGCTTTCAGCTTGTAAAGTAGTATAGAGTGGTTCACAGTATCGAAGGCCTTTTGGAGCCTGGAACTCATACATCAGTTTTTTTGTGGCAAGATAACTTTCAATTTGTTCGTAGACTAATTTTTCCATTACCTTAGAGATGGAGTTGAGAATCAAAATGGGGCCGTAGTTGGCAGGGTCTAATTTACTCCCTTTCTTATGTATGGGGATTACTTTGGCACATTTAAAATCTTCAGGGACCTGGCCCTTTGCTATGGAAAGGTTTATTATATGGGTGAGAAATGGAGCTACGGTGCTGGCTGAGTCTTTGAGAAATCTGGGGGGGATATTGTCATGGCCGGTGGCTTTGTGTGGTTGGAGCGAAACTATTTTTTTGAGGACCTCCTCCATTGTAACTGCAGACAGTTTGAAGTCATCTGTGCGGACACCAAGGTTTTTATAAAAGTTGTTAATATGGTCTTCCCTATAAAGCACAGAGTGAGAGGCAGTTTGCTGACTAGCGTTGTTGCCATGTTTGTAAAAAAAAAAAAAAAAGTGTTCAGGCATTTGGCAACATCGGTTATAAGGGTTTTGTCTGTTTTGATGTTTATATTTGAAGACCTGTTAATTTGTTTCTGACTGTAGCCGCGTTGATTGTTGAGTAGTTTCCAGAGTTCCTGTGGGTTATTTTTATTTTCCTCAGCTTTATCATTGATAAAGTTTTTTTTTTGGCAGATTTGGTCATGGCAGTGTGGTATCTGAGGAACCCACATCATGTCACATTATGATAGAATATTCACATTATGTATGATGCTGTTGTATTTGTGCACAAGTAATGACTTTCTGTGTGAGAACATTGAGATCTGTTAAGAGATATGCGTGTTTCTGCAGTGGCCTGTGCCACAGGGTAAACAACTCAGTCAGTTAGCAGGAATGCCACTGGGTTATCTAGGTCATCAAAGATTTCTAGGTTTGGGGTAATAAACCTCCTTTGTTAATTTGTGCTCGGAGACACAGGGGTAATTAAGTGTGCACATACAACATGCACTGGTCAGTGTGCACGTAGATACACACAAGGGTTAAGTCAATGATAAAGGCCTCTGCAAAGGTGCAGAGGGGGGCTGTCTTCAAGGGCTGTCTTCAGGAGCTGTCTATGGGGGCTGTTCTACAGGTGCTGGCTCTCAGGCAACTGGGGTCAGTCACTCTTGGCAGTTGGAGAGAGTAGGGCAGAGAGATAGGATGGCTGCTCTATATGATTTGGTGTAACTAAGCTGAATGTCCTTAAATAAAATGACTGCAAAGAGGACATGCCTGGACTCTACTTCACTTCCCACACACGGTCAAAAGTACTCCTATAGACTACAATGAAGATACGACATAATAATGGCAACCACGAAGGGACCCCACTATTCGTAAATACGACAAATTATGGCGAGCTTAGCTGTGGACCCACTATTCGGCAAGCGTCGGATCGGGACAAAGAACCTGGGTACGAAGAGTGTACTTGACTATGTTTGGATGTGGAGTCCATGTTAAGAATTAAGGACTTTAGTTTAGTTTGCTCGATGGAGACTGTGAACTTCTGCGACATGAGTGTTGTGAGCAGCAGTCAACCAGCGGCAGTCAACCGGAAGCAGACCAGCGGTCTTCAGCAGTGGTGTGTTCTGTCATCACCGTCGCAGCGGAGATGTCAGCCTGCACCAGCAGCAGTGATGCACAGGTCCACATCTGTGCCAGACTACTCCAGCGGACGGCCGGAGAGAGGAGCTCCAGCCAGTGATCAACACCACCAGCATCAACTCTGCTCGACTGGGACCGAAAAGGATCCATAAGTCCTGTCAACTCTTCTCTACTCGACTCTGCAGCAACAGGGAAGCGGCTCTACAGATGGTGAGCCTGTTGGCTTTCATTGATTCAACAGATCTACAAGCTCTCAGCTACACATTGCTGTACTTCTCATTTTTCAGTCATTTTCATGACTGAAAGGGGGGAGAAGGTGAGGTGATGAAGTGAGTTTCCAGTATCAGAGAGAGGTGATGAACAATTCACAGCTCGCATCAACCTGCACAGACTTGGCCTGTGATGGCTGAATGAACATTAAAGGAGAAAGAAGAGGACAACGTTACAGAAGAATCCTATACAGTATATCAGCTGGATATCATTCCATCTGATTTCAAAAGTGTTTGTTTGTTTATTCAACATATAATAGGCATGTGTGTTGATGTTTATGTTAATGTCGCAAAGTATTTAATTAGAGAATGTTGACTTACAGGGGACAAAGATGCCTAAGGGGAAATTTGAAAAATGAATATTAATATTTACTGGAAGTAAAATTGGTAAGATGTCTTTTTGTCAGACCATAGGTAGTGATCCTGCCGTAGGCTTAAATGTAAATCGTCCTGGTTTTACGTAAGGTTCTTATTTTTATTTGAGTAAATTAAAGGGGAAAAGTCAACAAAAGGTATTTGCCAAGACTGTGGAATTCATCTGTTGTTATGTAGATAACTCTGTTTTTTAACGTATACATGTTAAGGGAAGTTGATCTGTGAATCAGCTGCATGTTGTGGGGATCAATAAGGATGCAGAGATATGATTTGACCGTTATTATTTCATTGGCGTGGATAATAGTGGGGTTATGTCTACTGATAATCTGAGGTTGTTTCTCCAGCCTTGGAAAACATTGAGTGTTGAAGTAATGAGTGGGTGATTTTTTGCATGTCCTAAAAGAAACTGAAAAAGAGAAAAGAATGGATCAATAGTATTGGATGACTATAGGAAATTTAATCGCATGCCTGAATCTGGGTGATTTAGGAATGAAGATTGAAGCCTAGGAGCACACATTGATCCGCAAATTGGGGAAAAGGGTTGGAAAAACGACAATCTATTGTGTTAAATGTCAGATATGTGTACTTATCATTTATCCCACTATTCATGTTTGAATTATGTTACTTATTGGAAATGGATTATACTACAGAGAAGTTATTGGTGTGAAAAAGATTCTAACTGTGATTTTGTGCCTAATGAAATGAAAATTGATGAAAATGAGATGAAGTGAAATAACACAGAGAGGATCAAGTATGCTGATGAGGATGATGTAATGTGTAATGCAGATCAATGGTGATGTAATTTGAATGACTGTATGTTTTGGGTGTTTTTGGATTCTGCTGTAATTGTGTGATTTCTTTGAGTATCATTGTTTGATGTTTTAATTAGTCATCTAATGGTCAGAGAGAGGACCTTTGATGATGTGGTTCCTCCTGTATGTTTTTTCGCAAACTTTGTCGTTTGCGAGAGAGAGGATATGTGGTATCTGAGGAACCCACATCATGTCACATTATGATAGAATATTCACATTATGTATGATGCTGTTGTATTTGTGCACAAGTAATGACTTTCTGTGTGAGAACATTGAGATCTGTTAAGAGATATGCGTGTTTCTGCAGTGGCCTGTGCCACAGGGTAAACAACTCAGTCAGTTAGCAGGAATGCCACTGGGTTATCTAGGTCATCAAAGATTTCTAGGTTTGGGGTAATAAACCTCCTTTGTTAATTTGTGCTCGGAGACACAGGGGTAATTAAGTGTGCACATACAACATGCACTGGTCAGTGTGCACGTAGGTACACACAAGGGTTAAGTCAATGATAAAGGCCTCTGCAAAGGTGCAGAGGGGGGCTGTCTTCAAGGGCTGTCTTCAGGAGCTGTCTATGGGGGCTGTTCTACAGGTGCTGGCTCTCAGGCAACTGGGGTCAGTCACTCTTGGCAGTTGGAGAGAGTAGGGCAGAGAGATAGGATGGCTGCTCTATATGATTTGGTGTAACTAAGCTGAATGTCCTTAAATAAAATGACTGCAAAGAGGACATGCCTGGACTCTACTTCACTTCCCACACACGGTCAAAAGTACTCCTATAGACTACAATGAAGATACGACATAATAATGGCAACCACGAAGGGACCCCACTATTCGTAAATACGACAGCAGTTACTTTGTTCCTTAGCTTATTGCGTTGGGTTTGTGGAATTCCTAGCTGGTTTTGAAGGTTACTGTCCTTGCATTTTAAAATCTCAGAACAATTTTTGTCTCTTGTTTTGATTGCACTAAGGATGTCAGAATTTATCCAGAGCTCCGAGTGTGTTTTGACCCTTGTGGATCTCAGGGGGGCCACACGGTCAGATAAAAACATAGATTTAAAACAAAGCCAAGATTCTTCGGCTTGTGTGCTCTTGATTATATTGGTCCAATCCAAGTTTTTTTCAGTTCAAGGTTGAAGGCATCGCTAGTGTATTTTTTGGTGTTCCTGGATCTTATAGTTTTATGCCACCTTTGTTAGAAATAATGGATTTATCTGAGGTAAGTATAAGGTTGATAGTGCTTTAGGTGGAGTCGCTCACCCGCATACGTTTAGAGATAAGTTGGGTGAGACAGTGCAGGTCACAGAACCTCCTGAGAGATTTAAAAACAGGCACCACTTTGCGTTGTGGGCCTGTATCTGTGTTAAATCTCCAATTAAGATATTTTTTCTGTGCTTTCCTCCGCAGCCAAGCATGTTTCAAGTAAATCATAAAAATGATTTTGGTCTGGAGGTCTATAAACTGTACCAACTAGAACCGGTTTGGATTTTTTTTTTTTTTTTTAATTAATTCAATTCATACTGTTTCGGTGCCTTTATGCTGTATATCTGAACGAGTGACATATTTAGTGTCGTTGTGAACATACAGGCAAACGTTGCCTCCTTGTCTATTTCTGTCATTTCTGATTAAAGAGTAGTTTTCGATTTTTATTTCAGGATCAATAATTGAGTCGTCTAATTTAGTTTCACTGAAACTCAGCATGTTGGCATTGCTGTTGCGAAAAATCTCTCTAATTTCAGAAATTTTAGGATATAGGCTGTTTATGTTGACGTGGAAAATTTGAATTCCCTTAAAGCTGGCGATTGACCTGTTTTGGTTGGCCAACCATACAATCTGTATCAGTGTCTTCTCTTGGCGATAGTGTGCTTCTCATATGCAATGCATTATTTGTATGAACTTGTCATGGTTATCTTTTACCCTTGGTATGATCTAAATACTCCATCCTACTCTTCATGATGCGTAATTGCTGACACCTTGTCAGGTAAAATTGACACCCTTTAAATACGTGTCATTTCCTGTTTGTTCATATGTGTTGAGAAAGCCCTCAGGGACGAAAAGTGTTTGTGCCCTAGTCCTGCCTTCTGATGGAAAAAAAAAAAAAAAACATGAATTGAACTCCGGAGTGCTGCCATCTTTTTCAAATATTTATTTTATAGACATTTAGTGTCGTTTGGTCTTAATGGGCCAATATTCCTGGCCAAGACGGTGTACACACACACACACACACACACACACACACACACACACACACACACACACACACACACACACACACACACACACACACACACACACACACACAGAGTAATTCCACAACACAATTCCATAACTGAACAGTAAATCTTACCCAAATTGAGCTGGATGACAATAGTAAGGTTCAGGTCTGGAACAGCACATGCATATAGTCCTAGATCTGAGAGCTTCACGCTGGTCAGCTTCAGTGAGATGTTACCATGAGACAACTCATCATCAAACAGAGACGTCCTCTGTCTGTATGACGGATGTTCAAGATCCACATTTCCACCTAGGCGGAGAAAGTGTGTTTCTCTTCCCTCCTCCAGGTACCCTCTGTACCACATCACTGTCTTATTCTCCATATTGTCAGGAGGTTCAATGTGACATGGAAGGATGACATCATCTCCCATCATGGACACCACAGGCTGAGATGGACCAACCAGCTGATGTCCTTAAAACAAAACAACATGGATAATGTTTATTTTGTATTCAGATAAATGTACACCCCATAATGAGCAATGTTGTATCCAGGGACACAATCCGGGAGGTGCAGTCAACACTTCCTGGTTCAGGTCAAGGACTATCTAATAAGGACAGGACGCCAAGACATGGCTTCCTGTCCTCATGGGAGGAAACAGACATGCGCAGTGCATTCCAAGAAACCTATTACAAGGAAGGGACAGATGTCACGTCACTGCCAGTCACGTGATTGCCACGGATGCGCCATGACACCCCCAAGTGACGAAACTCTTATGGGAAGCTAGACGAATACATGGCAGTGGATGGCAGCGCGCACGAGATCTTGTAAACAAACATTATTTATGAACGATTCCGACCGTCGTCATATAATCGGCCCAGGAATATAAAAGAATACCCATAGCAGGTTGTTGTCCTGGTGGGTGTTTTTCGACAGGGGCCCAGTTTAATTTTATTGAGCTATTTAAAAAGAACAGAGTGCGATTCTGCTGGGGCTGCCTAGGCTGTCATCGCGAGACTGAACTGTGGGACTGGACGGGTGCCAGTTTGTGTGGATATAAGCAAACATGCAAGACAAAGTCAGCCAGTTGACGCCTACCTCAATTCAAATGATTCTACTGCTGTTCATACGTTATGTGAAGAGTGGTTTTGAATGCAATAATCTACAAGATCAAACGTTTCACATCTCATCTCACATGTTGAGATATTTGTCCGATCAGAGTGTGAGCTGGTAAATCTGCAATATGTAGCCTATATGATGAAAGTAGCCTAGTTATACTCATCATACACTCGATCATTACATTTAATGCACCATGACAAGACTAGAGACTAGACAAACATCCAAGGAATTATTTCATTTCAAAGTTGATGGTTTTCAATGGCAGAAGAAAGAAGAAAAACAATTACATGCAGTATACACATAGCGGTCGCACGAGAAGTCGGCCCGCCGCGAAGTCGGCCCGAATCGTGTGGAGAGGTCGGGCCGCGGCTGTGGAGAGGTCGGGCCGCGGCTGTGGAGAGGTCGGGCCGCGGCTGTGGAGAGGTCGGGCCGGGGGAGTGGAGAGGTCGGCCCATGTCTGTGGAATAGTTAGTTACTTAGTGAGCTAGTGTCAGCTGTTTTAGGCCCTTGTATATCATTATCCTTATTATTGTGCACTTTTTAAGGCTACAACAGAATGTAGAAGATTAATTGTCATGTTGATCTAGTGAATGTTTTGACTGCTTTGTTTCCCTGGTCCAACAAAAGTGATGTGATTGACTGATAATTGCTGAGGGTATGTTCACACTTGGACCCGAGGTGAAATTGCTTGCTAATGGCTGTGTCTATTGATCAAATTGTACCTCCACAGCTCAGGTGTAAAAACAACAACAACAACAACAGATTAATTGTAGAAACGTAACCATTTATTTGAGGTTGAGTCAAAAATACAAGTAAAGAAATATGTAGAACAAAAGTAAAAATATACAATACAACAATTCTGTTGTTAAAAAAGTTTAAAAGTGGCCAAGACTCAGGGAGTTCAGGCATAGCATAGAATGTATCCTTTTAGCCACATTACTGCAATCTGAAGCATAGATTTACATGAATTACTTCAATAACTTTAAAGTAAAATTAACTCCAGACAACTCTGACATGATCAACTCTATGAAATAACTCCAACACTGAAGCCAATTTAACTCTAAAGGTGTTTAAAATACACTTTGGGAGTTGAAATCAACTCTGAAATATGTAATCCTGAAATTTTAACTCTACAATTTTTGCTGTGTACTGTTTCCCACAATTGGGAAATGAAAATTACGTAATTCAGATGTTTAAGTATAATGTAACATTATACTCGTCTAAAGTTCCGTTTCCTTTCCTCAACCCTAGTCCTGCTGCAGTTTGGAAGAACACATCCACAATGTTTCAAACTGTTTTAAATATGTGTTATTGTCTAATTACTTTAACTCTGGTAAAGAGTGAAATATGTATTTATTCAACTCTGGTAAAGAGTAAAACATTTAATTATGCAACTCTAGTTGAGAGTAAACCAGTATTATTGACATGCATATGTCTTGATAATGGTTGATATGCAGTGATAATGGTGCCTATACATGTCTATTGTCATGAGTTGATAATGGATAATGGTGCCTATGCATGTCTATGATATGCAGTGATAAAGGTGCCTATGCATGTCTAATGGGCCGACCTCTCCACACCCCCTGGGCGACTTCTCCACACCCCCTGGGCGACTTCTCCACACCACCTAGCCGACTTCTCCACACCACCTAGCCGACTTCTCCACACCACCTAGCCGAGATCTCCGCAGTTTTGCTCGGTCCGAGTTCGCGGCGGCCCGAGATCTCCTGTCCCCCACATAGCATATGACCCTGTTCAGTATGTACATGTGGTTTGTGCCACCCTCACCATGGTTTGCTTTGCTAGTTATAATTTTGTACGTCACTATTGGTCACTATTGTAATTAAACAATTAGGCTATAGCCCATTCTTAGCTATTGTGTCTAACAGTGTTTCAGACTTGGTATAGTTATACTTGATTAGTTTGTACTGTAATTCGCCAACTGTATTTCTCCATTTCGGAAAATTTAATTCATTCATTCAGTCATTCATTGTAATAGGCATAGGTCTATTTGCATGTGAAATCAGAGGTACAACTATTTCCATAACAATTCAAGTGAAGTGAGAAATAACATCATTCGACTTCTACTGAAAATGGATGGCAATTTAAGCAACCTGGTTGCTTGTTTCTTGACAATCTGGCATAATCTGGCATGACTGTCTGTGATTTCGGCCGGCAGATCCGTCACAGTAAGTGGCAGATAAAATTGGACTGTCTTTGCACAGCTTTATAAAGTTACACGGTGTACACATCGAAAAGAAACACAGTGGATAATAATCTGTTATGTGTATTCTGTTATTTTCCAGAAGTGTTTGAGTTACAATTGCATCAGTCGTTCAGAAATAATTTTTGAATATGTGCATACACATTAGGTTTCATTGACTTCAATGTATCCCCCGCAGTTTCCTGCGGCGGTTTGTCACCCGTCAACAAACCGGCCGATTTGAATTGCCAGTCAGAGAAAATGACATCTCTGTCCTTTCCTCTTTCCTTGGTGCATTCCAGGAAGTTTGACTCTTGCAAACCATGCATGCCATTTAGTCCAGGCAAAATGAATTTTCAAGTGGAATAAATTGTAACATGGGATTTTTCTTCACAGATCATTTCTTTGAGGTCTCCAGAACAACATATTAAAAGTCCCGAAAAATCCCAGTTGCGCAAATATGTTTAATATCATAAAGTAATAGAATACATAGGCTCCAATGGAGTGATAGCCCCGCCCCCTCCTTTACAAACCCATTATAACTTAAAACTCCATTTTAACCATGATGGATTATTCAAAAACAACCCATCTTTTTTCTGGTGACTGATATTGTCCTCCTAATACGTGAGAGGACCATGGAATTTCATTCACAAGTTTCAGTTATTTTTAAAATATTGTTTTGGAAAATGTAGCTGCCTCCATATCTGGCTATGCCCATCCAAATGAATATTAAAATAAATAAATAAATGAAACCTGTAAATGAAATTCCACTGCCCTCACCTTTTTCTGGTGACTGATATAGTCCTCCTAATATGTGAGAGGGCAGTGGAGTTTCATTTACAGGTTTCATTTATTTATTTTTTTAATATCTGACGTGATTCATTTGTAACCCTGAGAGATTACACCTCCGATAAAATGGAGATGACATGTGGGGTCCCCAACGGCTCCATTCTAGGCCCCCTACTGTTTAATTTATATATGCTCCCATTATTCAATGTTATTAGGAAGCATAATATTGATTTTGATAGCTATGCTGATGATACCCAGCTTTTTATGGCGGTATCCCCTAAGGATCTGAGCCCCATTGACACTTTAATAGATTGTATATCAGATATCAATGCCTGGATGACCCACATAGTGAACTTATTTCTTCTAAATTAAGTTCACACTAAAGACCAAGTTAAAAAAATTGTGGTGTCATAATTGACTCTAAATACAATACCCCAAACAGAGGCTGCAATTAGCCTCTTCAATTAATCTCTGGACTTTTGATGATTCTTAACCTTTGACCTTTAGCATTTAACCCTAATAAAAGTATGTACAATGACTGCAATAAATATTTTTGTTGTTTGTTTGTTAGCATGTCTAGAACATGCACATTCATTATATTAAAAGATATCCCCAAAAAGTTTTTTTTTTTAATTTATTATAATTAATTCTTTAATTAAATAATTAGCATAAATAAAATATATTTAAAAAAATGCTTTTTAATAGATCATGGTAGTACAACCTAGTAGTAAGGTTGAAAACAGTTTTTTCAAGTAGAAATAAGTCTGGGCCTTGGAGGGATAAGCAACCTTTTTCAGTAAAGTTGGTTGAAAGTATTGACAGTTTACTAGTTGCAGGATTTTTTTTAAAGTTTGTTCCATACCTGTGATTCTGTTCAAATGAACAATGAATCAAAGGACCCCCAAGCATCTATGCACACAGATGCCCATAATGCTTTGTGCCAGACAGGTTTTTATTTTTCATCTGTATAAAACAGGAAATATTTTGGAAAATATCCACGTGAGGCATCTTTGCATGGCCTAGTTAACTCCTTTATAACATGTTGTCTCATTAATGTTTATTTTGCTCTCTGCTCGTCACGCGAAAATGCCTGTTGTACTTTTTGTCTATAAGCATAGATTAGCTTGTGGGGGGCGGGGGATTTGTGTTCAGTCAAAAGCAAAATCCCCAGGTTTAACCCCAGGTTTAAAATCATGTATGGGTATATGTGTACTTGGATAGACGTGAGGAACAAACAACAAGATGAAACTTCACAGGCAATTCATCCCTGAATGCCTCCTAAAATCGGCTTCATGGAAAGAATCAGGGGTATAGTGGAGGGGGCACGGGGGGACGCAGTAGCCCAACTTCTCTCTCATCTCAAATATTTTGGAGGGCAAAAATATGTATGTTGACTTATTTTTGGGACACAATTAAGCATTGTAACATTGTTTCTAAATAGGGTATTCATATCTGTATGTTTTAGGAGTCTGTCTGTGTGTGTTGTGCACGCAAATGTGCGTGCATGCATGTCTTATAGGGTGCCCCCCTTATCTAGAAGGCCATTTTCAATAATGGAAACAATGTAGTCATGTTTCACGCATGTTCAGAAAAATAAACCTTACCAACAAGGAGCCTGATGTGAATGAACTCCATCTTCAGGTATGGAGCAAATCGAACAGCACACGCATATGTTCCCTGATCTAAGCTCTTCACCCTGGTCAGCTTCAGTGAGATGTTACCATGAAACAACTCATCATGGAACAGAGATGTTCTCTGTCTGTATGACGGGTGCTGAACCACAGAATGCACACGTCCACCTCGTTGAAGGTGCACAGTTGGTGACCCACTCAGGTCACTTCTGTACCACTTCACTGTCTCCTTCTCCATGTTGCGAGGAGGTTGAGTATGACATGGAAGGATGACATCATCTCCCTCCATGGCCTTCACTGTCTGAGATGGACCAGTGACCTTAAAGGTCCTTTGTCCTTAAAACAAAAGCACAGTGAAATTAATGTGTAATGTTTCTTTGAATTGGTTGCAGCCATGGGCTGCAGTGCATGCATGCATGCATGCATGCATGCACGTGTGTGTGTGTGTGTGTGTGTGTGTGTGTGTGTGTGTGTGTGTGTGTGTGTGTGTGTGTGTGTGTGTGTGTGTGTGTGTGTGTGTGTGTGTGTGTGTGTGTGTGTGCGTGTGTGTGTGTGTGTGTGTGTGAAAAAACATTGATTTATTGTTTATTCAAGCATTTTTTTAAACTTACAATAAACTATAACATGTTGAAAACAGTAAGTGTTCCCACTAGGGCTGTGTCTTTAACTGATTAATTGAGATAAATTAATTACAGAAACAATAACGCAATAAAAAAAATCGCACATAGGTTTGGCACCACAGAACCTTTTCACAGGGCAAATTTCAGGTGTACCAATCATACCGGTGCACGCGATGGGAGAAGAATCCAATCAGTGTAACCAATAAGGGCTGCCATTGATCCAACCTCCCACTGTTTCGTCCTCCTATTGGTCCGAAATTTCTATATCTCTAACCCTCACCTTCAACATAACAAGTCACCGTGTGGATAGAGTTTTGATTGGAAGAAATCCCTCACACACTATACCAACCTGTTTTAATAACTTCTCGGGTCAAATATGGATATTGATTGGATTAATTGAGATTGTTAATTACAAAGCTTCAAATTAATTACATTAAATAATGTAATCAACTCCCACCCCTAGTTCCCACATAACTTACAATGTCATGTCATGTCATTACCTAGAATGAGTAGCCTAAGTACAATAGCCCAAAGCATACATGGAAACAGTGCAGTAGGAACAGAGTCCAAATAGTTGGGAGTGACACACTTCAATTATTTCTCATAATAAATACAGTATGTGGCCTATATAAAAGTGGCAAAATCAACAGCAAGTTAACACACAGGCAGGCAGGCAGGCAGGCAGACAGACAGACAGGAAAGCAGATGCAATATGACAATGTGTAGGACAAAACATCACATTAATAAATATAGGGTAACATTACATTGATGAAACATATGTCATTCTACTTACAATGTAGTGTTAGAACAGTTTAGAACAGTAATCCTTACCTAAATGGAGCTTGATGATACCGCTGCGGTTCAGGTGGTTAACACGGCACTTAAATACTCCCTGATCTGAGAGCTGCACCGTCTTCATCATCAATGGAATGTTACCATGAGAAAACATTTCACCAAAACTGTACCTTGCCAATGGCTTAATGACAATGCTCTTTCCAACCCGTGACCTATTCTGGAATTTTTTGATGATTTTGGTCCATGTCACTGTCTTTCCCTCCATGTTGAGAGGAGGTTCAATGTGACATGGAAGGATGACATCATCTCCCTCCATGGCCTCCACAGGCTGAGATGAACAAACCACCTGATGTCCTTAAAGTAAGAGTATAATGTTATAGCGAAAATTCCAGATGTCATAGTTTTATTATTTACTATATGAACTGCATCGTCAAACACAATTCAGTACTTTTTGACTCATTGATCACACACAGCAATCATAATTGTGTGCATGTGCAGTAGCAATGATACCAAACCACAGTTCAAAATGTGGTTTGGTATCATTGCTACTGTACATGCACACAATTATGGGGGGATTTGTGTTCAGTCAAAAGCAAAAGATAGGCATTCAGATAGCAAAATCTTCAGCATGGCACATGAGAAACTTCTTTTTTTTTAATCATAACCAACAACCCCAGGTTTAAAATCATATATGGGTATATGTGTACTTGGATAGACGTGAGGCACAAACAACAACATGAAACTTCACAGGCAATTAATCCCTGAATGCCTCCTAAAATCGGCTTTATGGAAAGAATCAGGGGTATAGTGGAGGGGGCACGGGGGGGGCGCAGTAGCCCAACTTCTCTCTCATCTCAAATATTTTGGAGGGCAAAAATATATTTGTTGACTTATTTTTGGGACACAATTAAGCATTGGAACATTGTTTCTATATAGGGTATTCATATATGTATGTTTTAGGAGTCTGTCTGTCTGTCTGTGTGTGTTGTGCATGCATATGTGCGTGCATGCATGTGTCTTATAAGGCGCCCCTCTTATCTAAAAGGCCCATTTCAATAATGCAAACAATGTAGTCATGTTTCACGCATGTTCAGAAAAATAAACCTTACCAACAAGGAGCCTGATGTGAATGAACTCCATCTTCAGGTATGGAGCAAATCGAACAGCACACGCATATGTTCCCTGATCTAAGCTCTTCACCCTGGTCAGCTTCAGTGAGATGTTACCATGAAACAACTCATCATGGAACAGAGACGTTCTCTGTCTGTATGACGGGTGCTGATCCACAGAATGCACACGTCCACCTCGTTGAAGGTGTACAGTTGGTGACCCACTCAGGTCACTTCTGTACCACTTCACTGTCTCCTTCTCCATGTTGCGAGAGGGTTGAGTATGACATGGAAGGATGACATCATCTTCCTCCATGGCCTTTACCGTCTGAGATGGACCAGTGACCTTAAAGGTCCTTTGTCCTTAAAACAAAAGCACAGTGAAATTAATGTGTAATGTTTCTTTGATTTGGTTGCAGCCATGGGCTGCAGTGCATGCATGCATGCAGGCGTGCGTGCGCGCGTGTGTGCGTGTGTGTGTGTGTGTGTGTGTGTGTGTGTGTGTGTGTGTGTGTGTATGAAACATATTGATTTATTGTTTATTGAGTCCCAATGGTTGGGAGTGACACACTTCAATGCCAAACCTAGATGTATTTCTCATAATAAATATGTGGCCTATATAAAAGTGGCAAAATCAACAGCAAGTTAACACACAGGCAGGCAGGCAGGCAGACAGACAGGAAAGCAGATGCAATATGACAAAACATCACATAAATAAATATAAGGTAAGATTACATTGATGAAACATATGTCATTCTACTTACAATATAGTGTTAGAACAGTTTAGAACAGTAATCCTTACCTAAATGGAGCTTGATGATACCGCTGCGGTTCAGGTGGTTAACATGACACTTAAATACTCCCTGATCTGAGAGCTTCACCGTCTTCAGCATCAATGAAATGTTACCATGAGAAAACATTTCACCAAAACTGTACCTTGCCAATGGCTTAATGTCAATGCTCTGTCCAACCCGTGACCTATTCTGGAATTTTTTGATGATTTTGGTCCACGTCACTGTCTTTCCCTCCATGTTGAGAGGAGGTTCAATGTGACATGGAAGGATGACATCATCTCCCTCCATGGCCACCACAGGCTGAGATGGAACAACCACCTGATGTCCTTAAAGTAAGAGTATAATGTTATAGCGATAAAACATTCCAGAGATGTCGTAGTTTTATTATTTGCTATATATGAACTGGATTGTCAAACACAATACAGCACTTTTTGACTTATTGATCACACACAGCAATCATAATTGTGTGCATGTGCAGTAGCAATGATACCAAACCACAGTTCAAAATAAACATCTTTGTTTATACCTCTGTAAAACAGAGAAGAGCATCATGGGCTGCTTTAATGAATCCATGTCTAGCTACTCACAAGGTTTGTAGGTTTAGCAAAAGTAGTAATAGCCTAGCAGCTAAATGAAAACTATTTAGTCATGCTTCATCCATGTTCAGAACAGTTAATCTTACCAACAAGGAGCTGAATGTCATTGCTGATCAGGTTCAGGTGTGGAACAGTACACTCATATTTTCCCTGATCTGAGAGCTTCACCCTGGTCAGCTTCAGTGAGATATTACCCTGAGACAACTCATCATGGAACAGAGACGTCCTCTGTCTGTATGGCGGGTCCTGATCCTCAGAATTGACATTTCCCTCCTGGACAAGGTGTACAGCTTGAGATCCCTTCCGGCCAACTCTGTACCACTCCACTGTCTTCTTCTCCATGTTGAGAGGAGGATCAATGTGACATGGAAGGATGACATCATCTCCCTCCATGGCCACCACAGGTTGAGATGGAACAACCACCTGATAAACCCCTTACAGCAAAACAACACAGATAGTAGTGTGTAGTGGTAATGGCAAGGTTGCATGGAGGGACATAATCTGTGTGTGTGTGTGTGTGTGTGTGTGTGTGTGTGTGTGTGTGTGTGCGTGTGCGTGTGCGTGTGCGTGTGTGTGTGTGTGTGTGTGTGTGTGTGTGTGTCATGCGCGTGTGTTTTTTGAACCAACAGACACACAGTCCTTGACGATAACTGCAACCACATTCCTAACTTTCCAGCATATTATTCCCTACTCCTAAAGTTATTTAACTTTTAACTATTATTAATCTTATTACATTTCACTGTGTAGTTTATGCAACACAGATAGTAGGGCAATTTGGAAGAATAATCGTTCACTTGCGGATACAAGTGCCATAATTGGTACACATACTCTTTAGAGGTTGCTCTTTTGATAAAAGCTTGTGGCCAAGTAAAAATTCAAGTGGCCGGCCCCCAAAGTCCAAGATGTCTGCCCAGAAATGTGTTTTTTCCTTCATAACTTGAAATGCATTGACTAAACCCCAAACCATTTTCAATAGTTAAAATGGCCAGTCTACAAGCTCACAACGTGATTGGCATGTGAACTATTCCAAAGGTTCATCAAAATACCTTAAGGGATAATAATAAGGGGTTTGGGATAAGGGTTAGCGTGTGACGAAAATGGAGCTCTTATTGTGAAGCACAGACATAGGACAGACATTTCTGCCCGGCTTATGTTCGCAAAATATACACAGCAAATTTAGCACTGGAACAGCATTCACATTCGGATTAATAACTCCCGACCCGTTTCATCAATTGAAAAACTAAGTGATTTATGATAGCAAACACATGTAAGTCCGTTTCCTGAAAATAGTCAAAATTTTGATTGAGGGATCTTTGAGTAAAAGAGTGAAACGTGCCGAAATGTTACCCTTATGGTGCCTCATCACTACCTATATGTTGTAACTCAAGAACCGTAGACATACAGACATGTACGTGGAATCAAAATGTTCATAATGGCCAACTTTATAGTAATGTTCAATACATTTATGGGGCTTAAAATATTTCTATTTCGAGTTATGAATGAAAAACCACATTTTTGGACAGGCATCTTGGATTTTGGGGGTTGCCATCTCGGAATTTTACAGGGCACGCAGTACTATAAATAGTGGGGTTTGAAGAGTGTGTGTACCAATCAAAAAGTACCCATTTGAAAGCACCTATATGCTGTATCTCGAGAACCGTACGAGGTACAGACATGTACTTGGTACCAAAGTGTCCGCAATGCCCAAATTTGTATTAATGCTCAATACATTTATGGGGGGTAAAATCAATGCATTTCAAGTCATGAAGGAAAAAACACATTTCTGGGCAGACATCTTGGATTTTAGGGGCCGGCCCCTTGAAATTTTACTTGGCCACAAGCTTTTTTCAAAAGAGCAACCCCTAAAGAGTATGTGTACCAATTTTGGCGATTCACCTATATTTTGGCTCGAAATTGCCCTACTAAGAGGGTACCTAGAGGTGAGATAGTCACGCAAGTGGCACGACAAACATGTGTCTGTAAAACAGAGAAAAGCATCATAGACTGTGTTTATGGATCCATGTCTAGCCAGTCACAATGCTTGTAGGTCTTGCAAAAGTAGTAATAACAGCAGCTAAATTAAAACTAATTAGTCATGCTTCATCCATGTTCAGAATGGTCAATCTTACCAACAAGGAGCTTTATGTCATTGCTGATCAGGTTCAGGTGTGGAACAGTACACTCATATGTTCCCTGATCTGAGAGCTTCACCCTGGTCAGCTTCAGTGAGATGTTACCATGAGACAACTCATCATGGAACAGAGACGTCCTCTGCCTGTATGACGGGTCCTGATCCTCAGAATTCACATGCCCCTCCTGGACAAGGTGTACAGCTTGAGACTGCTTCCGGCCAGCTCTGTACCACTCCACTGTCTTCTCCTCCATGTTGAGAGGAGGTTCAATGTGACATGGAAGGATGACATCATCTCCCTCCATGGCCACCACCGGTTGAGATGGAACAACTTGATGTCCTTAAAACAAAACAACACAGATAGTAGTGTGTAGTGGCAAACGCATGGTTGCACAAAGGAAAATAATCTGTGTGTGTGACGGAGTAGTGTGAAAGGAAGCAGCACACGTGCCTGTCCGCAAGATGCGTGCACGAGGAGTCGTGACGCCACGCGGGCTGGGTACACATACCCACAGAACCAGTTTTTCAACACAGACGGTACCTAGATGTGAGATAGTCACGCACGTGGCACGACGTACATGTCGTGTCTGTCAAATGCATTTTCTAGGGGGACACGTTAACAGATTTTGCACAAATCTTAAACATGTTCACTATTGTTAAAACAATAAACAACAACAAACACAATTCACTTCATTTAATTTACCTAATGCCTTGACACATGTCGTGTCTGTCAAATGCATTTTCTAGGGCGACACGTTAACACAGATTTGCACAAACAAACATGTTCACTATTGTTAAAACAACAAACAACAACAAACAACACTTCACTTCACTTCATTTACCTAATGCCTTGACACAATTTGCACTACATCAAACTCCCTTATCTGCATTAATCTCTAACTACACATAACACATTACCTTGCTGTCCAAACACTACACACAATGTCCAATTACTATACACAATAGAGTTCTCAAACTCTGCCCAAACCCAACTAAACCTGATGGTATCGGGCCTGATTGGGCCTAAAATCTATTCCATTCAGTTGGGCCGCACCTCGGGCCAGATCAGTTAGGGCCCAGTTAGGGCCGGGCCTTAATTTTAATACACAATTCTCAGAGAATTTAAAAGCATCAACCTACTGTGGTGATAGCTAATCGTGATGGTATCTCTGTGCTGTCTAGTTCTATGCATTACCATGACAACAGACAACCATATAGGAATGGTGACACGTGACATGTTTCATGTATGACTTCCGTATGTGAATAAACGCCAACACAGAACTGCACGTTACCTGCCTTAGTCTTTCATTATATTAAGAGGACACAACATGGTGTCAGAAGTATAAAAGACATTATTATTAGGTCTACCATGGCAGTGTGAGAAGGAGAGAAGAGGGAAAAAAGACGATCGGTGAGCGCAATGTCCGACGATGAGGAAATAGAAACCGGCGGCGGCGGGGCTGCTGCTACCAGAGCCGGTGCTACGTTTAGCATCCAGCCACCGGAGCCCTTTGATTTCTCCGAACCGCACGAGTGGACGCGATGGATCCGACGGTTCCGTCAGGCAAGCAACTTATCGGCGAGCTCCGACGACAATCAAGTTAATACACTGATCTATTGTATGGGAGACGAAGCCGATGATGTCCTCCTGGGCTTAAAGCTGACCGACGTTGACCAACACATATACAGCAAAGTAAGAGAAGGATTTCAAAACTTCTTTGTTGTGAAGAAGAACGTTGTGTATGAGCGCGCACGCTTTAACATGCGCAAACAAGAGCCCAATGAGACTGTGGATGCGTTTGTCACTGCCTTACATGCACTAGCAGAGCACTGCAATTATGGAACTTTGCATGATGAACTAATAAGAGACAGGATCGTAGTAGGGATCGCCGATTTACGTCTGTCTGAACGCATGCAAATGGAGAGTACTCTTTCTCTGGAGAAAGCCATTAATATGGCAAGGCAGTCAGAAGAGATTAAAAAGCAGCAGTGCACACTCAGAAATGAATCTGCTAAAATGATGGATGTGAGCTCTGTGGATAGAGTGTATCAAGGCAAACGGCAAATAGACAGGGCAGGTTTTCGGAAAATGAGAAACAATGACTCTAAGCCACATAGCTTTCAAAAGAAGAATGCAAAGAAGGCACAGTGCTATAAATGTGGTGGGAATTATCATCCTAAGCAGGAATGCCCGGCAAATGACGCAAAATGTCGTACATGTGGGAAAAAAAGGCCACTATCAGCGTGTTTGCCGTGCTGGCACCGCAGTGCATGGCATAGAGGAGGAGGAGGAAGAGTATGGCTTTTACCTAGGCTCTGTGTCAGAAGAAGAGGGCTTCGGAGTAGGCTCTGTGGCACCAGATGTTGTTCCATGGACAGTCGATATAGGCATTATGGACAAAACCATTAACTTTAAAATTGACACTCAAAGGTGCTCAAAGGTGCCTGTTCTCCAAAAAGCAGAGAAACCTCTGTATGGTCCAGGGAGAGTCCCATTGGATGTATTGGGGTTCACCAGGCTGCAGCTGCAGGTTGGAGCCAAGCAGTCTACGGAGAAAGTCTACGTGGTCAATAATCTGGGCACACCATTGCTCGGGCTGCCAGCTATTCTTTCCCTTGGCTTGGTCGTCCGTGTGGATGGCATAGACATGGGGACACTGAAGACAACGTACCCCAAGTTATGAAGCGGGTTGGGTGCGGTGCAACGACCGTACGCCATTAAGCTGAAAGAGGATGCCGTGCCATTCTCATTGAAAACCCCTAGGAGAATTCCACTGCCACTAGTGGAGCAGGTCAAGGAGGAGCTGCAGCGGATGGAGAGCTTGGGGGTCATCAGCCGTGTGGTGGGACCAACCGACTGGTGCGCCGGCATGGTGGTCGTGCCTAAAAAGGACAGTAAAAAGGTGTGTCTGTGTGTGGACCTGACGGGCTTAAACAAGTATGTGCGCCGCGAAAAGTACATCTTGCCGTCAGTAGAGCAGAGCCTGGGAGCACTGGCAGGCGCGACGCTCTTCAGTAAACTAGATGCCAACATGGGCTTCTGGCAAGTTCCACTCACAGAAGAGTCAGCCAAGTACACCACATTCATTACACCCTTTGGGCGGTTTCACTTCAACCGTCTGCCATTTGGCATTGCCTCAGCGCCCGAACATTTCCAGTGCATGATGGCTGAGGTGATTGAAGAACTAGAGGGTGTGGTCTGCCACATTGACGATCTGTTGGTGTGGGGGCGTGACCAAAAAGAGCATGATGCTCGACTGCATGCTGTGCTGCAACGTGTACAGAAAGCTGGCATCACACTGAATGTGGACAAGTGTGAGCTCTCCAAGACTGAGCTGGCGTTCCTGGGGCACATTGTGTCCGACTCTGGCGTGCGTCCTGATCCAAGGAAGACGGCAGCTGTGGTGGAGATGAAAGAGCCGACAAATGTAGCGGAGCTAAGGAGCTTCCTTGGAATGGTCAACCAGCTGGGAAGGTTCTTGCCGCAGCTGGCGGAGAAAGACAAGCCGGTCCGTGACCTACTATCCAAGAACAACGCCTGGGTCTGGGACGTGGACCAGGCAGCGGCATTTAAGACACTGAAAGAGGCACTGGCCTCTCCGCCTGTACTGGCAATGTACGACGCCAGCAGAGACACCAAAGTGTCAGCCGACGCGTCATCATATGGCTTGGGAGGTGTCCTTCTTCAAAGGTGAGGAGAGGAATGGAAACCTGTGGCTTACGCATCTCGGGCGCTCACACCAACCGAGCAACGCTATGCACAGGTAGAGAAGGGGGCTCTGGGCCTCACATGGGCCTGCGAACGGTTCAGTGAATTCCTCTTAGGAAAGCATTTCTGTCTGGAGACAGATCACAAACCACTCCTCAGCCTATTTGGATCCCAAGCACTGGATCTGCTGCCACCAAGAATACAGCGGTTCAGGATGAGAATGATGCGCTACACATACACCATAACACATGTGCCCGGAAAGACACTCTGGACTGCAGACACGCTGTCACGCTCACCGTGCAAGGTGCGCATGTCCGCAGAAGAGAAGGAGCTCATGGAGAGCACTAACATCTACGTGGACACTGTGGTGGAGGGGTTGCCTGCCAGTCCCACCTACCTAGAGACTCTGAAAGAGCAGCTGAAAGCTGACAGTGTCTGCTCACGTGTCATGGCGCTGTGTATGAAAGGGTGGCCAGCGCATGCAAGACAGGAGCCTATGCTGAAAAACTATTGGACTGAGCAGGCTACACTAACCGTACAAGATGGCTTACTACTAAAAGGTACACGACTCGTTATACCCTCAGTTATGCGCAACGATGTGTTAGCCAAGATTCATGAGGGCCACCAGGGCGTGGTAAAATGTAAAGAGCGTGCACGCCAGTCTGTATGGTGGCCAGGACTCAGTCAACACGTGGCTGAAATGGTGCTGAGATGCAGGACTTGTATAAAAGAGAGACGAAACCACAAAGAGCCGCTTATGGTCACAGAAAAGCCTGAGAGACTGTGGCAAAAGCTGGGGTGCGATCTGTTTTCCTTGAGGGGGAAGACATACCTGCTCGTCATAGACTACTTCTCCAGATATGTGGAAATCGCACAAATGTCTCACACCAAGTCCACTGATACCATTGTGCATCTAAAGTCCATCTTTGCCCGCCATGGGATTCCAGAGGTCCTCCGGTCGGATAACGGCCCGCAATATTCTGGACAAGTGTTCGCGGACTTCGCAGCTGGGTATGGGTTCAAACACATCACCAGCAGCCCAAGGTATCCCCAGAGTAACGGCGAAGCCGAACGCGCAGTTCAAACTGTTAAACACTTGCTGGAAAAGGCAAGTGACCCTTACCTCGCCTTACTTGCCTACAGAGCTACTCCACTACAGAGTGGCTACAGCCCTGCCCAGCTCCTGATGGGCAGACGCCTCCGCACTCCGGTGCCAACTCTTCCATCTGAACTTGACCCTGCTCTGCCAGACAGCGCTGCATGAGGGAGAAGGAGAAAGCGAGAGCGGATGTGGAAAGATACAACCGGCGTCACCGCGCCAAAGCTCTTGGTATCTTGTCACCAGGAGAGCAGGTGTGGGTGACAGATGCTAAGTCATCAGGAACAGTTCTCCAGAAACACTCCACACCAAGATCTTACTTGGTTGATCTACCGCAAGGGGTGGTGAGGCGAAATCGTCAGCATCTGATACCTCTGCCCTCCCCGGCAGGCAGTGGAGGTTCTACACCACCGCAACCACGATCGCCAGATCCTACACTAGAGCCCACACCAAGCCCGATGCCACCGGCGGTGGTACCGCAACCTTCACCTAAAGACACTGTTCCCAGGACTCGATCTGGGAGAGCTGTGATTAAACCTGACAGACTTGGGATAGCTTGATATGATTTGTGTTGTACTGGGAAAAAGAACATTGCAAAAAAAAAAAAAAAAGACAAAAAAGTACTGCAAAACAAAAAAAAAAAAAAAAGAAAAAAAAAAGAAAACAAAACAGAAAAACAAAACAAAAAAGAAAAAAAAAAGAAAACAAAACAGAAAAAGGAAACTGCATAAAAAATAAGCAAAAATAAAAAAAAATAAGCAGAAACAAATGAGCACACAGAACTGCACGTTACCTGCCTTAGTCTTTCATTATATTAAGAGGACACGACACCTACAACACACCTGTCCAAACACTGCACTAATGTTCAGTTGTTGCACACACATCTTACATAAAATCAATGGGCAGATTTGCAATCTGGACATAAAAGTGACTTGCAAGTCTGTTTTGTTTGGTTAGCAATGGAGAACCTTGAAGAGAGACAAACAGATAAGCAAAGAGATAGAGTTAGAGGATGAGGAGAACCTTCTCCTTGTCGTCTTACAGTATACTCTTAGAGGAGGACAGAGAGGAGGACAAGAAGGAAGCGAAGGAGGAGGAGGAGGAGGAGGAGGAGGAGGAGGAGGAGGAGGAGGAGGGAGAGGAATAGGATAGGAGAAAGAAGGAGAGCGGTCATAACAGTTTAATGAGATTGGGGCAACTGTGGTTGACCAGGTGTTCAATGAGAGAGGCTGGCCAGAAAGCCCAAACTAATGGCAGCCGTTTCACAGTTGCTGTCATCATTAGAACATTCAGTAACACTTCCTTATTATTTTGAGAATAGTGCTTTTATTTTGAATATGCCACTTCCTTTTGAGCCACATGGGAGAGAGACAAGTACTGAGTGAAACCACAGGACAGTATTCTGAACTAAAATTGCAAAATTGTGGATGAAACCCAACAGTATTACAGCAAATGTAATTTTTCACTCATCAGAGAGACCTGATGCCAAAGTTTAAGTTTAGTGGAGAAAAACAATGGTGAGAATCTGTTCACTAAGTGAATTGGGAAACTGTATTGATGTTTTATTGGGTCTTTCCACTGTTGCACAGCTTGTACATGTTTAATGTTTATACGGAGTAGTGTTGAACTAGTGTAGTTGTATCATGCCAGATATGTGGAAATAATGTGTTTGTATTAGAACTGAAATCTGATTCAGTTTGTTTATTTTGAATGATTAATTACATTATTTTATTGGTGTAATTACTATGCTCTTTAAAAGCTATTTCAAAGTTTACTACCAACTGCAGGCTAACTACATGATTTACATGATTGTTTTTACTTGACATGACAGCATTGTGCATTTTAATAATAATAAATATTGGCAATGGATAATTGTTATGAACTGGCCCAGGGAACCGTCACAATAATCATTTTTTTTTTCTTACACAATTGTAATATTCCTTAAAGGATGTGTCCACTCTACTTAAAGGTCACACATTCATGCTATACACGGATTCGAGGAGAGATTAGTGTACGCCACCCCCTTGCGTCGCCACCATTGCTAGGCTGGTGTCCCGTTATTAAACTCAGCTAGCAATCAATAAATAAAGTTATGCTATGATATATTCTGGAATAACAGCATGGAAAGTGCTAATGATGTCAGACAATGGCCTCCGGTCACTGATAAAGGTATCTTAATTAATAATGAAATGTTGTTCTATAAGAAACCTAAACACAGGGTAAAATGAATGAATGAACACACACATACACAGGCAGGCCATGTCTGTGATACTGTAGCTAAACAGTTAGCTGCCTGTGCACGCACACAGAGACCGCACACAAATGGAATGGCATCCTCACGTCAGTCCTCTTTAAGTAGCAGCTTGTGTGTCTCGCATCCGATGACGGAACATGTACTCCCAGATCTAGACATTGTCATGGTCTGAGGCAGACCATGGCCTCTTGTCAGCCACATCCCCATTCCTCTAAATCCACGTCACACTTTCCCCCTCACTCAGCAGCCCAACAGTATCACACCCACTCAGCACCTGTGAACTCTTTGCAATCAGCCTGCTCCCTTTAAATCTGGACTCAGTGCACACTCTCCTTGTCAGTTCATTCTTCATTGTTGCAGTAGTCTAGCTCAGAGGACTTCCCTAGTTTGTGGACCTTGCTTGGTACTTCTGGTAATTTCTTACTTTGTGTTTTTGACTGCTTTTATGCCTGAAGTTGTTACAGCATCACTTTCTGTGGATGTGCCAATAAATTATAGTTTTAAACTTCTTTCATCTGGTGATCTCTCTGCATTTGGGTTCAAAGTTTTTGCTGTTCATGCAGCACGAATAGGGACAAACTAGTGTTGGAAATGCATTGTTTTCAAAAAGGTGCAAATAAGAGCTATTTTATGCATGTTTTCAACATTAAATATTGAACATTACTCACAATAATAATTTTATGTTGTACTGTTACTAAAAACAATCTAAATTAAATCGACTTAAGATCATTAACGCTGGTCTGCTGCCTTAGTCCAATGCATTTCTGCCTACTTCAGGTCCAGGACTTGTCCCTATTTGTCTCTATTCTCTAATGAAGTCTAAAAGTGGACGCAGTTGTCATAACTGTCTATACTCTATGGCTCTGCACGCACCTAGCCCTGTTGCGTTCCCTCTCATCTTCACTGATAATGCTGTAAACAGCACCGAGGAGAGGGAACGCAAGTGGGATAGCATGCACCTAGCTCTCTAAATGTTGCTTCTCCAGCCCGGAATCCTGCCTGGAATCGGTGTATAGGGCACGCCCCAGTGGTATCTTCTTTATTGTTTCTATTCCTGCATCTCCTTTGAGCGCCTGGCTGACTTTTTGTGGCATTAATCACATTTCCTCATTAAAACCTTTGTGGATGTTGCAGTGATGTATATTATGATCATAATTCATAATTACTAGCTAATATAGTTATACTTAACTAATTTTCAGGGCAAGTCATAAAATACTGTCTTAAACAAAAGGTTGATCTCGGGGGTAGATGGGTCACACCTCAAACCCCCCCTTCAGCAGTGGAGCCATCTGTCTAAACAATGAGACTCAGAGAACAATAGGGTTTTAACACCTGAAAGCTTTGAAGCCGGCTCACAAGCTGTGCTATTCAAACTGTTACCTCACTTAGAATGCTAAGAAACTGTAAATATCTTTTGTATCTTCTGAACTCTCACTATCTGTGGAGCACAAACTATATCTTTAGCTAAAATCCACTGATTAACTTACTCAATATCATAGCATCCTACAGTAGGTGGCACACATATTCTAAATATTGTCACCACAACATTAATAGGATCGTTATTTGAGTTATTTAAACAGTGACTCATTACTTACTAAGACCTTACTGATATTACTTTATTGGGAAAATCAGGTTAAACTAATTAACTCACTTAGTAACCCTTTCAATAATATCATTCCTACAAAAGGTGACTTAGGTCACCGCGAGGCAAATAGGATTGTTATTCGAATGGTTTAGGTAGTGAGTCTATTTACAGAGTATGTTTACATTAAAGAGGAACATTTATTTTATAAGGGTATTAACAAAGTGTTTTGAATTCATCTTTAATAGTATCTGAACATTGGCTCATTTATTAATTTTAGGTTAGGTTCATTGTTTATTTTGTTTCATTTGTAAGATTAGTGAACATTACTTCTGATGTGCGTTTATGTATAAATGTACTTTAAAAAGTAACATTAAAATGCTTAGTGTAGCCTTAACTTTACAGAAGGGAAGTCCAGTCTGTAGGGAAGCCCCGCCTCCCTGTGCCGGAAACAGTTGGTGATTGGTTGTAAAAACAGGAACTTATCACCCTGTTCCGCCTTGGGGAGGAGGGTCTTTGTTGTGTCCTTACTGTATAAAACAATAGTACACAGACCTTAAGGGAGCTCTTTACTCTGTATCACGAATTGGACCTAGTGATCATTGTATTTAGCCACGCACGCGATTTCCGTGCTGTCTTTGTGCCGATTTTGCTTCGTGTTTTACAAAATAAAGACGGGCATTTCTGGATCTACCAAACACGTCTACAAAAGAGTCCTTCTTTAACTCCGGTTCCTCCTCCTGTACAACCCGCCCGCTCTACCGGCGCCCTCTGAAAATTCTCCTCAAAAGTGGTGCATTTGGCCGGTGCCTAGCAGGACCGCTTTACACGGTAAGTTCAGTTTATTTTGTATTTCTGAACGACTGTGAGTGGGTCTTGTTTGAGCAGTACGGACCTGGGTCTCGTCGGAAGTATGGAGGGATTTCCTTGGGGAGTCGGCTTTGTCGAGCGCCTCTGTGCAGGAGGGGGGTGGTGGACTTCTTTGTTCTTTGTTCTCGTGTTTTGTGGCTCCTGGTCGGCACAAAACAACCGAGTGGACATTTTTTCCCACTCGTTCACCTTTTTTTATTTTTTTTTCCCGTGGACCTTTTTCGACATGGTTCTGTTTTTTCCATTGTTTTCTTTTGCCATATTATCCACTCTGTACTGTGTGCATGTCTGTATGCACGGTTCTTTTTACGGCGGCTATCGTACGCGCGTTAGCCGGTTGTCGTGAAACGTCGTGATGGCGGGAAGTCTATATCCCGTATTCCATGGTGAAGAACTTTATGTTAGGGCATATTCTTTTACCTATTACCTGCATAGGACAGGGCTTTCTGAGAGGCAAATAGGAAGGGTCGGTTTGAACTGCGCGAATAGGCTGTTTGTTTGTTGTATATATTTTTTTCTTATTATTAATTTTAAGCACGATACAATGGGATGAATATTTGCCTTAATTCCGTTAAAAAGTCGTGAATCTTTCATTATCAGGCCGGACACTCTGTCTTGGGGCAGTGCTGTCTACACGGGCTGATAGGGCATTTGTTAACTGGGGGTCTATACTGCAGCTGTGCTTTCTGGTGTCGAGAGTGTGGTTGTAGGGCTTAGGTTGGCAAAGAGGTCTGGTCCCACTAGGGACTCAGGCTGGTGTAGGCTCAGCTAGAGGCCACCAGAAGGCCACAGTGATCGCTACCTGTGGCCCGGGTTGGATCTTCTCTTGGCAACGCGGAATTATTGTGTTGTGTTGAATAGTTTCGTCTGTGCGCCATTTCAGATAAAACTCACCGGTTTTGAGTGTTGTGGTACAATGTGGTGGAGTTTATTCTTTGTATTCAAAGGACCTAAAGGCGTTTATGGGTGTTTCTTAGACATACCTTGTTTTTTATTTTTCTTGGTTCTGTGTTAATATTTCGACTTTATAAGACGTTTTTATGTCCATGCATTTTTATGCATTTTTTAAATTATTCCTTTATAATGTTCTCTTGTGGTTTGCTTACTTGGCGTTCGGTGATTTTCCGTTGGTATTGTTACTTGGTGGTGAGTAAGTGAGTTCTTTTGTCGTGCTGCGTTCGATGCTTACATGTGAATGTATGAATGGGATGGCGTTTTCTTTGTGCTGGTACGTTTGATTGAAAGGATTTCGTAGGTCGATTTGATGGTTCGGGGGTTGTGCGCTGTTGGAATGTTTAAGTTAAGTTGATCAAGTTGGTCGGGGGAAGTGTGTGCGTCGTTGAAAAGGATCTGGTAAGTTGGTTAAGATGGATGCTGAGAAATGTGGTTGGAGCTGGTTGGAGGGTTAAGTAAAGTTGGTGGTTGGCAGATGTGGTATGGGTTACTGTTTGGTGTGAGATGGGCATGAAGGGGTACGTCCGTGTGGCTGTGTGTGTGCGTGCGCGCCTGTTAGTGTGTGTGTGTTTGCTTGCGTGTGCGCAGGCACTTGTGTGATTGCGTGTGTGTTTTGTGTGTCTGTGTGCGTGCGTGCTGAATTGGTGGGTGATGGCTGTCATTTAGTTGTCATGGGTATGTAATAATTTTATCAGTTGTAGTGGGAGTTGTTCCTAAATAATGTTTTTATTGTGTATCTTTTGAGAAGGATATACGAATGGTTTGTAACGCTGCGATTTGTGGTGTTAGGGCGTGAGGCCATGGTTTTGTTTGGAGTTGGGTCGAAACAGATATTGATATCTGTTTCGAAGGGGGGAAGTATTGTTGTTTGTGTTGGACTTTTGTTAAATGTTTGTTTGTGATAGGTATACCATATGTTGTTTGTGGTTGTTTGTTTTTGTTTCGTTAGGGTTTTACTAGTGTTGTGACTTTGTTGTCTTTGTGTAAATGGGAGTCTTTTTTAGAAAGACACAGTGGACGTGCGGTGGACGTACGCCCAGGGACTTTGTTTGATTGGCCAAAACGGAGGCCTGTCGCGTCTGGCTGTGAAAGATTTTTAGGTTCATTTAGGCATTATAATGACTAGCACATGTTTAAGCCTGTTTGTGTTCTTTGTCAGTTCATTTTAAACGTGTGTTGTTTGTTTGGGGGTAATCAAGAATACTGTCTGGGTCTATGTTAATTGTCTTGGGGTGGCGTAACCACCCCCCAAGGGTTAGGGTTAGGGTCCCATTGTTTCACCAGTATAGTATGCAAATAGTTTTGCTTATCACACCTTGGTGTGGTTTCCTTCATGTCCTTGTGCTGAGATGTAGCTAGCCTCATTGGCTAGTGATTAACATACAGTAGTGAAGTTATGGGGTGACTTTTCTTAAACCATCCATCCTTTATTTTTGCTTATTATTCCATGAGAGTTAAGTTTGAAATCAAGTATTGTTGTTGATTATTTAAGTTGCACCAGCCACTTGATGACTAGAGAAATTATCAATTACATAACGTTAGTTCCAGTGTATGGGTGTTTTTAGACAAACACCTTTGTTAAATCTACTCTTTGAATTGGCTGTAGAACATTTAATTGCATACTTTCATGAACTTTCACTTTGGTATTGTATGTTAATTGTGTTTTCAGTTTTCTCTTTCAGTATGAATGGTGATTGGAATGGTTGGTGAGTATTGTTTGTGAATCAGGTTTTTCACCTTGAGTGAGTAAGTGGAGACACATTTTTTCTCTGCTATAAGTTGCTAATTATTGGTGAATTACAACTGGTAACCATAATTTGATACTGATATTTCTAGTTGACCACAGTTAGACCATTTACATTTTTAGAACTCCTGTTATAAACATCTCTCTTGGTAACACCAGATAGTTGTACATTTGGTCAAACTCTTTCCACAGTCTGTACAAATACAGTGATGTGGGTTTGAAATATTCTCACTTTATCCAGTTTTGAGTGTTTCTTCTACTAATTTGGTGGTTGGTCTCTTTTGTTGCATGAGTAATGTTTGTTTTCTAACCTTAACACTCTTATGGGGTCCCAATTTTGTCTGCTCAGTGTAGATTTTTTTGGTTGTAGTAACTATTCTGCTATTTTTTTCAGAAGAAGCATTGTGTCTGCATGGACTGAGTCATCCCTGCATGGTTAAGTAAAGCGTATTGTAGTTTTCGTTTTGGCATTGCTAAAATCTAAATTTCGGTTCAGGTATAAATAATTGTGTTTTCAGAGTCCAGCTCAAAATCGTCCATTTCGTTTACCTGTTTTCAGCCTGTAGACATTTTATGACATATCCCACACGTGTTCTTTATGTATGCGTGTACACCATAAACATAAGCATGACACATAACTTTGCATAACATACATTATTTAGTGACTCTGCTGCACAGCAATTCTCGGAGTAAGACAACAGCCTGTGAGAGGGCAGACAATTTTGAACTTTTTCGTATGTTCCCTGTTAACCAAGGGGGGATATTTTTGATAGTTTTATAGTTAGTATCTGAGGTTGATTAACGTGACACCTATTGTAGCTCAATAACTCTGAACTCAACATTGAAATACTGATTATGGCATCATCAAGTCATCAAGCTTTCATTCAGAATGACTGTACTCTAATCGAGGAGTTATCCTCAATTATGAGTAGGTGGGAATTACATGGTCCTGTCAATACTCGGCCTTGGCCAAAGGAAAACATATTTTGTCCAGTTTTTATTAGTGATTTACAAATCCGTGTCCATAACTATGAGATTTTAGGTTAAGGAAGAGCAGAAAGTTATGAAGTTGTTTCTTCAACGGGGAAAGAAAATGTGTAAGGATTTTGCCAAACACTCAGTTACCGCATTGCCTGTACAGGATAATATTTTGTCTGTGCCACAAATTCCCAATGAGGGGGAGTGTGCCCTTGATACTCAGGTCTCAAGCTCCTCGGATCCAGGTGTTTCCGAGGGCACCACGACAATCGACCCACTGCTCGAGGAGGAGGACATTTACACCTCAGGGTCGACGGAAGGGGTCCTAGACGGACTTCAAGGACTGGGTGGAGCTGGTGGACGTGTGAGCCCTCCACCTGCGTATGCATCTGTGACTCCAAGGCCTGCAGGTTCTGCAAGCTACAGTACCCCAGGGAGGTCGACAGTGGTGAGAACTTTGACACCTGAGAACTTTGACCCAGCAAAGGTATTTTTTTCTCCTCTGGCTGAGACGGAAAATCCGTACAGTTACGTGCGCCGTGCATATGAGGCGTGGGCAGATGTCGCTGGATGTTATTTTTCACGTGTTGACGACAATAGACTGCACGCATATTACTTGAGGAACATGATTGAACGCGGCCTGCCAGACAAGGTGCAGACTGAACTGGAAAATAAGTTTCATCGTTTTAGTTGTCCTTTAGATGAGTATATAGCCTACGTAGTACATTATGTTAATTCCTTCCGTGCTAAAGTCGAGGCCCAACGGCGTAAAGCCGAAGAAACCGCTAGACAGTTGCAACAATTGCAGCTAAAATATCTTGAACAACAGGTGAAGGCTTTGACTGTGGCATCAACCCCGCAGTCTCAGAAGGACAGTTTGCCTAGAGACGCCAACCCCGGCAGGGTTCCAACACACCCTCCGCTGAACTACAGTGGTTGCTTTAAGTGTGGCAGTATGCATCATTACGGGAAGGACTGTGCACGCTACAGATGCTATAATTGCGGAAGCGAGCGGCACCTTGCTCGAAATTGTGTCAGCTTTGCTCCCACTTCAGGCATTCCCCAAGGGATGAGGATGCCACTCAACTACCAGCAGGGGCAGCTGTCGTATGGGGCACCTCCAGGACAGCATCAGCGACACCCGTTCTATCTCCGGCAAGCTGCCAGACTGGAGGCCAGCAGACGCTTTCCAACCAATGGGTTTCCGCAGTGAGTGTAATTACAAGGGTTGTATTCTACAAGGTTGGTTCTCGGTAACGCTTCTGACAGATTTTTGCGATCAGATGGCCTGTGGACTACTACAAAGACTGTTTTTTTGTTTGCACAGGAGATAACATTTTTGTGCTTTTCTTGAACTTGGACATTATTTTTGAGAGACATTGTGCGAGTGTCGGCTGACGCTTGTGCTAAAAAAAAAAAAAAAAAAAAGGAGAGAACATTTACTTTTTTGGCATGGTAACAATGGTCAACTTGAGTGGTGGTCTAAAAAAAAAAAAAGAAAAAAAAAAAAAAAGATGGCTGACAGTTTCTTTTCGTGTTTGAAAGACAGCTTCTAAAACCTTTCTGTGCTTCTTCCATTTTTGAAATTAAGGTTTAGCATTCACAATTTATAAAATTGAGTAAATTAGCTCAGGTATTCACAGTTGCAACAAGCTGTGGGTTTGAAACATTGCTGCTACATTAGAAAATTAAGATTAGAAATTAGCTTTTGAATATCGTGGAAGTGGAAGTGACATTTTGTTGTATAATCAGTATTTTTGGAAAACACTCAATTTGGGTGGCTTGCTTTCCTGGAAAGTGTGGACTTTCCAGGAAAGGGGGGAAGGATATAGTCGAATCAATAGAAAGGGGGGTATTTTTCAGATTGCATATTTTTTTTAGACAATGCAGTCTGCCTAAAACAGTATAATAAGAGTCAGAGGGTCACAATGTATTTTTACTTTAAATAGAGGGAACATGCAACGATTTTTAAAATTGTTGTTGCTTATAAATGCTTGGAGAAGGAGACATTTGTCAATGTGCAGTCAAATATAGGATGCATTATTCACTCAGGAAAGTAATTTTGTTGTTCGGAGAAACAGCAATGGTGGTTATCAGGTAAACGAACATGAGAATAATTGGTAAACTTTGTTAAGAGTTGGTGAAAAAAAAAAAAGATTAGTGTATTGAAAATAATTTGACGTTAATAGGCTTTTTGAGTAATATTTCATTGGGCAGTCAATATTAGGGCTAATACTAACATTGGACAATAACTACTTTGATGCATGATGGTGTCTTGTAAAAGAATGTTTAATCTGGCGGAAAGTTGGTTTCTGTCTTTTCTGTTAGGAGAAGGAGGAGAAGGTGTGCAGTAAGGTGTGGCCATGGCGATCATGATCATCTTCATCGACAGCTATGACTACATGACTACGTACATCTGAGATCATCAACTCTTGGTCTACGTCAACTCCTGGTCCACTCTACGCAGCAAAAGTCAGCATCATCAGCTCTACAACCTGGAAGGCGTGATACCAGTACTTCATCGGCTGGGTGGAGATCCATACAACGTGCATCTCTACAGCTGCTAAGCAGATCAGATGTTCTTCTCTGCATCGTCCATGCATCGTCTTCAACAAGGCTTCCTACGTTGCATCATCGGTGGGAATCTATCGTCGGGTGACAAGAGAGTCACCATCTACAGTTTGCGTTCAGGCAACGGCCTGTAAGGAGAGTGCTTATGGCTATGAAGCTGCTGAAATGCAGTCTTCTAGCTTTCTGATTGTGCGTGAATGCACAGTGTTCTATGGAGGAAAATGGAGCTACTTTTGACAGCTACAAGCTGGCTGTCTCCTGTCCCATTTCACCTATTCAACTTCCATGCCCGGAAGTGTTGGCCCATGTATTGTCCAAAATGCCCTGCCCCAAAACAAAGAAGATCGGATCGTCATTTCCTGCTAGTTGTGCAACGCTTGAAGTGCGTTGACCTCGACCTGGATCAAGGAGTTCTTGCGTTCATCATTTAGGGAAAAAAGAAAGAAAGAGAAACCGGTGGGAAATTGTCAACCTACCGTGTGTATCTCAGAGCGCGTGGATCGTCAAGAAGGAACTTTAAGGAAAAAAAAAAAAAAAAAAAAAGGTTTTTGTTTTTGATGTCTTTATTTTTGTGTTTTCCTATTTGATCTAAAATCATTATTATATGGGTTGATTTAGTTCAATGGGTTTTGAGTTTATTTGGCGTTAAATGTTGGTTATTTTTATTTTGTTTCGTATTGGGTGAATCTTCAGGTACTATTTTTTCATTTTACAGGTGTTATGGGTATCTTTGTCTTTGAGACAGTGTCAGTTTGGGTTTGGCCTCGGTTGTGTTCCAGCTCCCCGTGTGTATATATTACGGCGAGATGAAATGCAATTTGGGTTCAGATCAGCCTCCTGTTAAAGTTTCTACATTGATTTACAGGTATTTCGGGTGTCCAGGGGGGATAGGCTCAGGTAATTCATCCAACAAACATGGTTAGTTTCTGTGAAGAAAAAAGAAAAATCGGTCCAAATTATGAATTATGATTCATAATTAATATTTTCACATGCATTAGGCATGTGAAAAGGGGGGAATGATGTATATTATGATCATAATTCATAATTACTAGCTAATTTAGTTATACTTAAATAATTTTCAGGGCAAGTCATAAAATCCTGTCTTAAACAAAAGGTTGATCTCGGGGGTAGATGGGTCACACCTCAAACCCCCCTTCAGCAGTGGAGCCATCTGTCTAAACAATGAGACTCAGAGAACAATAGGGTTTTAACACCTGAAAGCTTTGAAGCCGGCTCACAAGCTGTGCTATTCAAACTGTTACCTCACTTAGAATGCTAAGAAACTGTAAATATCTTTTGTATCTTCTGAACTCTCACTATCTGTGGAGCACAAACTATATCTTTAGCTAAAATCCACTGATTAACTTACTCAATATCATAGCATCCTACAGTAGGTGGCACACATATTCTAAATATTGTCACCACAACATTAATAGGATCGTTATTTGAGTTATTTAAACAGTGACTCATTACTTACTAAGACCTTACTGATATTACTTTATTGGGAAAATCAGGTTAAACTAATTAACTCACTTAGTAACCCTTTCAATAATATCATTCCTACAAAAGGTGACTTAGGTCACCGCGAGGCAAATAGGATTGTTATTCGAATGGTTTAGGTAGTGAGTCTATTTACAGAGTATGTTTACATTAAAGAGGAACATTTATTTTATAAGGGTATTAACAAAGTGTTTTGAATTCATCTTTAATAGTATCTGAACATTGGCTCATTTATTAATTTTAGGTTAGGTTCATTGTTTATTTTGTTTCATTTGTAAGATTAGTGAACATTACTTCTGATGTGCGTTTATGTATAAATGTACTTTAAAAAGTAACATTAAAATGCTTAGTGTAGCCTTAACTTTACAGAAGGGAAGTCCAGTCTGTAGGGAAGCCCCGCCTCCCTGTGCCGGAAACAGTTGGTGATTGGTTGTAAAAACAGGAACTTATCACCCTGTTCCGCCTTGGGGAGGAGGGTCTTTGTTGTGTCCTTACTGTATAAAACAATAGTACACAGACCTTAAGGGAGCTCTTTACTCTGTATCACGAATTGGACCTAGTGATCATTGTATTTAGCCACGCACGCGATTTCCGTGCTGTCTTTGTGCCGATTTTGCTTCGTGTTTTACAAAATAAAGACGGGCATTTCTGGATCTACCAAACACGTCTACAAAGAGTCCTCTTTTCTCCGGTTCCTCCTCCTGCACGACCCGCCCGCTCTACCGGCGCCCTCTGAAAATTCTCCTCAGCAGTAATCACACTGTGTGTGTGTGTGTGTGTGTGTGTGTGTGTGTGTGTGTGTGTGTGTGTGTGTGTGTGTGTGTGCGTGCGTGCGTGCGTGCGTGTGCGCGCACTCTGATGCGGATGGTGTATAATTTGTCCAGTGACCAAAGGATTATGAAGTGTTTAGTTAAACATATTTGTTAGATTGAAACCGAGCATTTCCAAACTCTGACACATCCTTGACATAAAGTAGCTCATCATAACATGCCTAGAGTGGATTATTATGAAAGAAAATAATTCAAAGGAGAATTGGATTGGATTTGTTTGCATGTCTGGATTGTCAAGGCCAGAATACCCTACATCAGACACTGAAACATTGTAAATTATGATTAAACTAAAATTAAAATTACATATTCAACCCGCACAGAGTTTTGATTTTTTATAAAAGAGACGGTCTGTGCACTCAAAGTTAAGAATGAGTAAAGGCGTGTGTTTGGTGTGTGCTCTTCATTTCATTCATTTCTCTCAGGATTACTCAGGATTGTAAG
>CM076988.1:2679618-2812220 GCA_039105355.1 Benthosema pterotum
CAAGATTACTCAAACACTTTGAATTCAAACAGTATTGTCATACTCAAGATGTTTGACCACAGGTGATTATGCAGCAACAATCAATTGCTAAAGCAGTCCTTGATGGCATGGTAATGCCTTGTTGGTTGCATGCTGACACTAGCTGATCTACAAGCTCATAAAGCGCTGCATAGCACACGTGGGATTGTAGTTTTGTTATTTTGCCACATCCAAGGAAAAACAAACATGAAATTATAGCTGCAAGTAGCATGAAAGCCCTGAAAGCCATGAAAGCTCCTCTCTTCACAGCGTCTACTGGAGAATGAGCTGTATGCAGTATGTGCTATTCCAAGGATAAAAATGTATACCGACTGCAGGTCTGTTAAATGGCAATGTGCAAGTACATACCAGTTAGGTCATGTTGGACCTGCATGGACAAACCCACTCCCAACCCAGGCTACTGTCCAGCACTGCCCTCACCCATAGACGGTGTTGCTACGGTTTGAGATGTTCCTGATTCCTGAACTGGTGGACTGAGGCTGGTCTTTGTCTTTGGAAACATGTCCTTCAGAGCACGCCTGGAGTTCCAATCTTGTTCTTTGGCGAACTTGTAAACTCCTTCAAACAGACCAGGAAACATCTCCAACAGGTCAAGGTCAGCTTCATCCTCTTTCTTAGGACTGTGTACACAAGACAGTGTGGTCACTGAAGACACATCCGTTGATGCTTCATGCAGGCACAAGGACACTTACACACACACATGAAATTAGAAAAAAAACAAAACAGTTCCACCATGTTCACTTTAGAAGCAGAGACACATGTGCCAATGGTTCCACAGTCTATAGGAGAACACAACAAAGGTTCCAAACTTTTTGCCAGTACCCGAACAGATAAACAAGAATAGTGCTGTGGACCCTGTATCAATTAGGGTAGAAGGATATTTCATTCCACTTTTGTATTTCTCAATTTTTGGGGCGACTCCTTTGTGTACCACCAGGGAGGATCAAGCATCTAGTTGGAGTACGAGTTAAAGTTCTCCATATATGGGTCAGACATGCCCTAGCTTTGACACCCAGGCTTTTATTTCCGTCTGCGTTGCACAACCGGAAAGCCTGGACTAATTTGTTAGCCACTGTGGCCTAGAAGTGGGAGTCAGGGTGGGTGTCGCCCCAAATGATGTGACATACTGCAGCACAGCTGTGCCAAAGACGGAAGTATCAACATGAATACACCATGATAAATGCACCATAATGCTACTCACGGGTGCTGATTGAGATTACGTATGAAGCGCAGCAGTCCAAATGAGTTTTCAGGGTAGGGCGTCTTCTGGAACGACTCTTTCTCCTGGACCAACTCCTGTGGGAACTGGAAAACAGAAACAACCAAAATATCATGCATAATAATTGTATGTATATGGTCATCACATTATGATGTAGTGACCACAGAAAACAAGGATACTTGTACAGGATATTTGTTTCAATTTACATGATAACGAAAAATATTTGCATATGCGTTGAACAGTCTACACCAGCCTCTTTAAGCTACTATGGGAGGCACCAACTGACTCATTGGAGGCAATTTATGGTTCAGTGTCTTGCCCAAGGACACTTTGTCATGTTGAACCGCCATGTGTTCATCATATGTACAATTACTTAAAGCATTCAAATATAGATCATTGGCAGAAGGAATAAAATGGATTAAATAATAGAAAGTCGACCTTGTGTTTCCATGTGTTGATCTGTCCCTGCTCAGCACCAGTGTTGGGATTGTTGCTAAAATGTAACATATAATACATCATTCACATTTTTCCAAAAGTTATGCTATTACTGGAAAAAAGTTATAATATTATAGTAATAGGCTACATTACTTTACCTTGTTACCTCGACATACTGGTCTAACGTCCTGATGAGCGTCCTGAGTCCTAAGTCCTTGTCAGCATTTCGGCACTTCTCAACTTCCTTTACATTTCCAACTCTTCTCAAGTAGTCCACTTTCCTGGGGAAAAATGGTAATAAAGTTTGGTAATCTTTGATAACGCCACCCTACCCTGAGGCCATCCCATCATCCTAGACACACATATGACCTGAAATAATGGCAGACAATGAATGAATGACTTCAATGATTACCTCTCATTTGACCAAAAGTAAGGATGATCCAGGCATTCCTCCACGGTGGGTCTTTTCTCTGGGTCTTCGTTGATCATCCTCTGGATGAGATCCTTGGCGACCTCATCCTGAACATGGTGCAGGTAGGAATGTCCATGCCGGATGTTGTCTTCAACAACATGTCTGTTTTGTGCGCCTTCTTCAAACGGATGGTGTCCTCTAGACAGGATGTAATACAACAACATGCCAGCCACCTTGGGAATGTGTATTATAAGGAGTAAGAATATGTCCATGCTGTTATTATATTATTCATGATTATACAAAAAATAACGAAAACACAATAACAACCTGGATATCTGTGCTTGTTTTATGTGGGATCTCAGGGTCACCCTCCACCTCCAAAATCTCCTTGGCCTTCCAGCAGGCCGTTCCTGCAACTCCTGTTCTTAAGGTAGATTGTCCAGCGGGAAATCGTCTGCTTACTCCAAAATCTGCCAATCTTGCTTTGTTTTGAATATCTGGAAGACAATATATTAATACTGTGTGTGTGTGTGTGTGTGTGTGTGTGTGTGTGTGTGTGTGTGTGTGTGTGCGTGCGTGCGTGCGTGCGTGCGTGCGTGTGTGCGTGCGTGTCTGTGTCTGTGTGCTTGCATGCGTGTACTGTATGCGTGTGTGTGTGTATGATTCCAAACGCACACATCAACTGCTAGTTGTAGCTTACCAATCAAGACATTTTGTGGTTTGATATCACGGTGAAGAATTGGAGGATTCTGCTGATGGAGAATCTTTAAGCCGGTGAGAAACTCTTTTGCAAGATCACGTTCAGGACGACGGCCTCCAGGAAATTCCTGTCCTCTGTTGATGTATTCTTCCAGATTGTATTCACATAACATAAGAACAAGATAACCAAAGTTCTTATCCTCTGTAAAGTCCACGTAGCGAACAATGGAAGGATCATCAAGCTCGAATAAAATGTCTTTCTCGTTCTTTAGCACAGGATAGTTAGATTTAGTCATTCTCTTCACTGCGACTTCAGTGCCATCATCTCTTAACCCCAAGAAGACCTCAGTTCCATCCATTCCATTTGCTATGAGGAAATCATCTTTACCACACACAAGGCTCCCAACTTTGGTGACCTTAGAGTCATCAGCGTTTCTAAGCTTCTCTAACTGTGGCCTCCATCTTTTACTGGTTGGATGCCATTCTCGTGGTTTCTCTGTAAAGATAATCATGGAGAAATCTGCATGAGGTTGTCTCATAATATAGTGTAAACATGCACGCACACATGCACGCACACATGCACACACGCAGGAACACACCCATGCATGCAGGCATGCGTGTGTGCACTGCGCACACACAGTCAATAGAAGCTTGCTCAACCATCCAAGTAAATCATTGGTTGTTGATTAACACAATGAATGCCAGGATTTATTTAAAAATGGGAGCTCTACATTCCGGGCAGATATGACAGATTTTACTTGTGCATGGAAGTGCATAAGTATGCATTATATATTCATACTAGGGGAGGATTTTGTGTTTATATCAAAATACATTTCAAAAACAGATCAGTTCAATACTTACTAGTTGTCTTGAGCTTGTTACAGAAGAAATATATCAGTACTGACATGGAGCAGATCACCAATGTAACAACAACAACCTTTGCAGAGACTGGAGTGGAAACTGAAACAGAGTGAGTCATAAGTCTCAACATTATACAAAGTTTTGGTTTTGGTTGTTACACTGAAACATGTTTTACACTGAAATATGTTGTAACATGTAAGTCAGTTTTGTGTTAGTTTACATACTGTACACAAGGAGTGACTTTGAAAACTGTTTCACCACATAGTGTAAGGGTAAGTAACTATTTAGTCATGGTTCATTCATGTTCCCAACGGTTCATCTTACCAACAGAGAGTTCAATGTCGTTGCTGCTCAGGTTCCAGTGTGGAGAAATACACACATTTATTTTTGGTGCCTTTAATTTGTTGACTTTTGTCGGAAAAATGGAGGAAAAATGTTTATAGTTTTGTTATATTTCCTACTTTAAATGCCCTGTGTATCTGAAGTCTCCCCTCACTCAAAATGGTATCTCCCGTCTTGTGCAGTATAATCCAAGTGATTAGATTTTTTTAACTAATGAGATTTTTTCCTTCTGTCGACTCAGAAAACTTCTCCACAGTTACGCTAGAGTTCAAATTTCCCAGAGCCTTGGAAATAAACAGAGTTACGCCAACTCTGTTCACTTCATGGGGCCAGTCCATCTACATAGACTTCTGTTGGATAGTGACAATGAATAGTGACAGCCGGGAGTTACTGAATGCATTGGAGCCTATGGGCTCGCGTGAGTACGTGAACCACGTGAACAGGCTTTTCTCTAACCCCTCAATGTCGCAACGTGAACAGGCTGTTCTCTGACCCCTCAATGTCGCAACTCTTCTACTAGATGGCTCTGAACTTTCCCCGGCCGGCGCCTGCTATTTGGCGTTAACATTTTTTTTGCATATCCCTGTCCCTGAGCCAATGAGGAGTGGGCTTTCTGATGCGCACCTAGTTCCCATGAAGTGTGCCGATCATGTACCGGTAACTGAGAAACAAGGAGGCTGAACTTGAGCTAATAATAGGCTATAGTAAACGAGCTATTTCACAGTTCTTCTAAGCTGTTTTTATTTCAACTCACAAGGAGGATGGAGGAGAAGATGTCGATTTGGTCGGGGATATACCGTATTATCCCGAATATAAGACGACTCGGTTATAAGACGACTCTCATTTTTCAAGACCCATTTACAGAAAAAAGAACATTGAATATCAAATAGTTTAGCCCCTGAATATAAGACGACTGCACTTTTTAGGATATTTCCATTGGGAAAAAACATGGTCTTATATTCAGGCCAATAGGGTAATTATAACACAATTTTCAAGACGATCCTTTCAAGAAAAGCTGGACATCCTAAGGAGAGGTTGCCCAACCAGTCTGTCAAAGCAGGGAAAAGGATTCGTTCGCCACTTTCAAATACCGGTATCCAACTACGAGCACGACCCGTGGCTCACAGGCTCGGAGGGCACTATAAGCTATACTGTTGGGAATGCCTATTATTTGCAAGTGATCAATTTGGTGTTTGGAAACTTGGGGTGCCTGACCAAAACAGCAACGAGACAGCAAAGCTTGGCTGGGCACTTACAAACGACGGTGCTTTTGAAAGGTTTTGGGGACAACCGCGTGGATCTACAGCTACAAGTGTGCAGGGCAGGGATGAAAAGGTGAAGACTATCCCTCTGTCGACGTCTTCGGTCGAGCGGTCATTCTCGGCCTTAAAGCGAATCAAAACGTAGGCCTATTCCAGAAATACTACCGGACAGTCTCGGCTTTCAGCATTGGCCTCCGTGTCGATAGAAAGGGATTTATTGGTGGAACTGAAACTGAAACGCAAGGAAGGATAAAGACAAGTCTTCTTGAAGGAAAGGAGGATGGATTTTGTGTTCAAATAATCAGCATTGCTCAGTACAATGCATTTTAGTTGTATTTGTATGTAGACTATAAGTGTTTGTTTGCATTTTATTTTGTTAATATTAAATAGCTTATGTATTAACAAAATAAAATTGTAAATAGATTATATTGTAAATTATTTGTTTTCTTTCTTTTTGTATGATCTTGCTTTGGGTGTGACAATGCGCTGCGGCTGTTTAGTGCAACCATTGACAGTAGAAATGTGTGTGGCCGGCTGCTGCTGGACTTGTTTTCCCTCTGTAATGGCCATAGCCGGGCATTACAAGCCCGGCTGAAGGTGAAGCTGCGCTGGAGGAGATTCTGTTGCATTTTACTTAAACAATATTTAAACAATGTGTATGTACACTATGTTGCGTATTTATTCTGTTATTATATAAACTAGTATATATAATTAACAAAATAAAGTGAATACTAAAGTGAATAGCTGTGTCTTTACATTACGTTAAATGAAACTGCTTTTGGATGTGTCAGTGCGCTGTTTAGTAAACACACTTGTTGAAGCTCACATACTTTGTTTTGGTGGACTTAAAAACTATTTTAGGGTATAATCCAATCAATCTCAAACGTTGTAGTTCAACACTCTTAATAATGCACATTTGTTTACTTTTAATGCTTTACAATAGAACGAGTTTTTATAGTTTCTATAGCTGTGGCATCATGGTATTAAGTCACTCACTGAAGGCCCATGCTCCAGACCCATGGCCCACCACTGTTATAAGGGATCCTGAATATGCCCTTTATATACTGTATATAATATACCCTTTCTCTTTTTATTTGTCACGTCAGTGAACTCCTCTCTATCAATCAAACCTCCGACCTCAAACAGGATGCTATTTCGACTGTAGCCTATTGGAAGGAGGGGTCAGCATTCGTTCTGTTTTCTCCTATGTGAATAATATATAGGTATAGTATTGTTTATGGTACAGGATGAGTAGGACCAACCACCTGATGTCCTTTAGGTATGAAAATAATGTTATAGCCTAACACATTCCTGAGATATCATAGTTTCATAATTTACTATGAAATATTCATGAGCTGGAACTATAAACACAAAGATATTCTACTTATTGTTCACACGCAGCCATCAAAAGGTCATGATTGTGAGCAAATAGCAGCAATACCAAACCATAACCCTAAACCATAGCACATTTGTATTAGCTGTCCCAATGTAAAATACAGAAGAAAAAATATGGACTGTGTTCATGAATCCATGTCTCGACAGTCACAATACTTATGGGTCTAAATCTTTTGGAAATACGGATCGATTTTCATCCCATCACCCTTTATACACAAGTAGAGCATCTAGCATGAGGCATTCCCACGCTAAATTTGCTATATTCGTTACCACACTAATTTCCCTTAAACACCTGGAATCACATTTGTACCTACACTCTCAGAAAAGAAGGACCTAAAAGAAAAAAAAATACATGGTGAAACACAAGTTGGTAGAGCGTGCTATTGGACTGATCCAATAAGTGAACGGATAAGTGAACGGAGTTTGCGACAGCACTCTGTCTATACTCAGGGCCGAGTATTATTTGGGTCGAGCCTTCCTGTTACCCTCCCCTTAGCCTAGCGGTTTACTCTCTTTTTTGACCCCACATGGCCAAAACCTGTCTTTTCAAAAAGAAAAGACGAAAAGCCATGCTTAACCACAACATAGGAGCAGCTTTTTGGGCTATTTGAGCTCATATAGTGGAACTGTCACATAACTGCCGTACATTTTCCATATTGCACTTGATTGTGTTATTTACTGTCATCAATGCACATTAATGCAGTTCTGCCCTTCATGAGAATGTAAAAAAAATATTAACATATAGCTTAATAAAATAAATTGAGTCATGCTCTATCCATGTTCAGAACGGTTAATCTTACCAAGAGAGAGACTGATGGCACTGATGTTGCGCTCTAGGAATGGAGAAACACACATATATGTTCCCTGATCTGAGAGCTTCACCCCCGTCAGCTTCAGTGAGATGTTACCATGAGACAACTCATCATGGAACAGAGACGTTCTCTGTCTGTATGATGGGTTCTGACCCTCAGTAGTCACACGTCCATCTAGGAAATGGTGTACAGCTAAGCTCTCCATGTCAGCTCTCTGCCACTTCACTGTCCCCTTCTCCATGTTGACAGGAGGTTCAATGTGACATGGAAGGATGACATCATCTCCCTCCATGGCCACCACAGGCTGAGATGGAACAACCAGCTGATGTCCTTGAAACAAAACATGATTTTAGTGTTATTATATTAATATGAAATATTTCTGTAAGATTCAGATGAATGCACATCAACAGGATGTATGTGTGCGCGTGTGCGCGCACACAGGGGACACATGAACATCAAGGTCTCTGGAGATTGACTTGTAGTCTTGAGATTGTTGCTTTGCTACAATATCCTCTCTGACCTCCTCAGACAATGTTCTGCTTTTCTTTCTATTGTCCATGCTCAGTAACACACAACAGCAGAATGAGGGGTTTGCTCCATTTAAACTGGTTGGATAACTGATTGCTAGATTGATGTCATCTGTAAACTCAAGTTCAAGGTGAATGACAAGATCTCAACTCTAAAGGGGTGTCAATAATATTGTCCAGGCCATTTCTGTGTAAGCTATTATTTGAAATTAAATAAGTTCTGATTAAAAATATACTTATTTTATAGACATTTGGTGGTCTTTATGTGCCAATATTTTCGACCAAGACGGTACACACACACACACACACGCACGCACGCACGCACGCACACACACACACACACACACACACACACACACACACACACACAAACAGTAATTCCACAACATATGCATTATGTTTGTACAAGTATTTAGTCATCAGTGTTGGGAATATTACTTTACCTTGTTAATATATTACTTATTAATTATTACCTTCATTTTAAAGCAATATATTATATTACAATATTACTGTCTGAGCAAGTGTAATATATTAATATTACTATTACATATTACTTTAAAAAAACTTTTTACAAAATATATAATTAAATATTTAGTATCACTATTAATCAAATATTGCGTAGGTGAGTGGCATACCTACAATAAAGCAAGCAGGCTATCTGGACAAATCCCTATGAAATCAACTTGAAAAAACGTCACTCCTGAATAAATATTTTGATGACAAATGATAGAAAATAAGTAATTATTTAACTTCTGCAGTTGTCAAGATAATTTCACAAGAACATTTTCAATGAGACAGATTGATAGAAGTAATATTGAAAGTAATGCAGTAATGCAGAAAGAAAAGTATAATATATTAGATTGTTATATTTATATTACAAGTTACTGCATTTTGGTAATATAATATGTAATATATTAAGTTATGTAGTGCACATGTCCCAACACTGTTAGTCATGCTCTTTTATTGTTGTTTTTCATCCATGTTGAACAGTAAATCTTACCCAAATGGAGCAGGAAAGGTTTGGAAAGGTTCAGTTCTGGAACAGCACACACATATTTTCCCAGATCTAAGTGCTTCACCCTGGTCAGCTTCAGTGAGATGTTACCATGAGACAACTCATCATCAAAGAGGGACATCCTCTGGCTGTATGATGGGGATTGAATCTCATAATGCACATGTCCATCTCGAACTCGTAGAAGGTGTATGTCTGCTGTTCCCTCCAGGTTACGTCTGGTCCACAGCACCGTCCCCTTCTCCACGTTGAGAGGAGGTTCAATGTGACATGGAAGGATGACATCATCTCCCAACATGATCACCACAGGATGAGATGGAACAACCAGCTGATATTCTTAAAACAAAACAACATGGATTTAGTGTAGTAGTGATCGTAATATTCATTTTGCATTCAGATAAATGCACACCCCATAAAGAGCAAGGTTTTATCCAGAGACACAATCCATGAGGTGCAGTCAACACTTCCTGGTTCAGGATGGAGTGTTCAAATCCTTCCTGTCAACAGTCTCTCATTCACTGTGAATGTGAAGTAGTCTCCAACCTGACACAGCATTGAACAGGCAATATATAGCCACACATTTGCATTTTCGACTATTATCACAACATTACATAATTAAAATGAGAAAAGTGACAAAAGTGAAATCACTTCCCCTACCTTTAATGCACTCCCTATGATAGTATCAGGAACCCTTACACTATCAGAACGTTGGTACAATATTCTCATGAAAATAAAGTGATGCCATAGAGAAAACAATTCAGTCATGCTCATGTAGTGTTGTATTTCATATCCAGTAAATCTTACCCAAATGAAGCAGATTGATGCCAAAGTTTTTTGGGTGTTCAACATAACAGACATATGCTCCCTGGTCTGAGAGCTTCACCCTGGTCAGCTTCAGTGAGATGTTACCATGAGACAACTCATCATGGAACAGAGACACCCTGTCTCGATATGACGGGTTTTGATCCTCCCGTCCATCTTGGATAATGAGTACATTTGAGAACCCTTCATCCTGGTCACCACTGAACATCCACCGGACTGTCTTCTTCTCCATGTTGAGAGGAGGTTCAATGTGACATGGAAGGATGACATCATCTCCCTCCATGGCCACCACAGGATGAGATGAATCAATCACCTTAAAGGACCTTTGTCCTTAAAACAAAACATATATATATATATATATATATATATATATATATATATATATATATATATATATATATATATATATATATATATATATATATATATATATATATATATAGCCTCACATTTGCATTTTTGACTATTATCACAACTTTAAATAATTAAAATGAGAAAAAGTTAATATCAGCGTGATACTCTCACTTTAAGAGTGTGTCTGGGTATGTTATGCACATGCACGCAAATGTACGTCCCACTACAACACTGGAAACAATGTAGTTATGCTTCACCCATGTTCAGAAAAATACCTTACCAACAAGGAGTGTGATGTGAATGAACTCCATCTTCAGGTATGGAGCAAATCGAACAGCACATGCATATATTCCTTCATCAGAGCTCTTCACCCTGGTCAGCTTCAGTGAGGTGTTACCATGAGACAACTCATCATGGAACAGAGACGTCCTCTGTCTGTATGATGGGTCCTGATCCTCAGAATTCACATGTCCTTTCTGGACAAGGTGTACAGCTTGTAACCGTTTCCGGCCACCTCTGTACCACTCCACTGTCTTCATCTCCATGTTGACAGGAGGTTCAATGTGACATGGAAGGATGACATCATCTCCCTCCATGGCCACCACAGGCTGAGATGGACCAATCACACTAAAGGACTTTTGTCCTTAAAACAAAACGTGTTTTAGCATATAGAAGTATTAATGACAGACAGTTTAATGCACTCCCGATAGTATCAGGAACCCTCACACTATCAGAACGTTGGTACAATATTCTCATGAAAATAAAGTGATACCGTAGAGAAAACAATTCAGTCATGCGCATATAGTGTTGTATTTCATATCCAGTAAATCTTACCCAAATGAAGCACATTGGTGCCAAAGTGTTCCAGGTGTGCAACATGACAGGAATATGCCCCCTGGTCTGAGAGCTCCACCCTGGTCAGCTTCAGTGAGATGTTACCATGAGACAACTCATCATGGAACAGAGACACCCTGTCTCGATATGACGGGTTTTGATCCTCCCGTCCATCTTGGACAATGAGTACATTTGAGAACCCTTCATCCTGGTCACCACTGAACATCCACCGGACTGTGTTCTTCTCCACGTTGAGAGGAGGTTCAATGTGACAAGGAAGGATGACATCATCTCCCTCCAAGGCCACCACAGGCTGAGACGGACCAATGACCCTAAAGGACCTTTGTCCTTAAAACAAAACATGTTTTAGCATATAGAAGTATTAATGACAGACAGTTTAATGCACTCCATATGATAGTATCAGGAACCCTCACACTATCAGAAGGTTGGTACAATATTCTCATGAAAATAAAGTGATACCGTAGAGAAAACAATTCAGTCATGCTCATATAGTGTTGTATTTCATATCCAGTAAATCTTACCTAAAAGAAGCACATTGGTGCCAAAGTGTTTCGGGTGTTCAACATAACAGACATATAATCCCTGGTCTGAGAGCTCCACCCTGGTCAGCTTCAGTGAGATGTTACCATGAGACAACTCATCATGGAACAGAGACACCCTGTCTCGATATGACGGGTTTTGATCCTCCCGTCCATCTTGGATAATGAGTACATTTGAGAACCCTTCATCCTGGTCACCACTGAACATCCACTGGACTGTGTTCTTCTCCATGTTGAGAGGAGGTTCAATGTGACAAGGAAGGATGACATCATCTCCCTCCAAGGCCACCACAGGATGAGATGAACCAATCACCTTAAAGGACCTTTGTCCTTAAAACAAAACATGTTTTATTATATTGCCGTATTAATGTGTAATGTTTGTTTCATACTCAGACAGTCTTTCTTTAATCAATAAAACCAGAAATATTGCTTCTCAGTGTCAGAGAAACTACAAATGTCACAGTGGACTAGTAGATCAGTAGATCAGAATTGCTTTTCCCTGGCTTCCCCATGAATACATAGTTTCCCAGTCCTTTCATAACTACATTTACTTTTCTTTCAAAGTGAACTGTGAATGTGAACTAGTCTCCGACCTGACACAGCATTGAACAGGCTATTTATAGCCACACATTTGCATTTCCGACTATTATCACAACTTTGACATACTTAAAATGAGAAAAGGTTCATATTAGCGTGATACTCTCACTTTAAGAGTGTGTCTGGGTGTGTTGTGCACTTGCACACAAATGCACGTCCCACTACAACGCTGGAAACAATGTAGTCATGCTTCATAGATGTTCAGAAAAATAAACCTTACCAACAAGGAGCCTGATGAGAGTGAACTCCCTCTTCAGGTATGGAGCAAATCGAACAGCACACGCGTATGTTCCCTGATCTGAGAGCTTCACCCTGGTCAGCTTCAGTGAGATGTTACCATGAGACAACTCATCATGGAACAGAGATGTTCTCTCTCTGTATGACGAGTCCTGATCGTCAGAATTCACATGTCCTTCCTGGACAAGGTGTACAGCTTGTAACCGTTTCCGGCCACCTCTGTACCACTTCACTGTCCCCTTCTCCATGTTGAGAGCAGGTTCAATGTGACATGGAAGGATGACATCATCTCCCTCCATGGCCTCCACAGGCTGAGATGGACCAATGACCCTAAAGGACCTTTGTCCTTAAAACAAAACATGTTTTAGCATATAGAAGTATTAATGTCAGACAGTTTAATGCACTCCCTATGATAGTTTCAGGAACCCTCACACTATCAGAACGTTGGTACAATATTCTCATGAAAATAAAGTGATGCCATAGAGAAAACAATTCAGTCATGCTCATGTAGTGTTGTATTTCATATCCAGTAAATCTTACCCAAATGAAGCAGATTGATGCCAAAGTTTTTTGGGTGTTCAACATAACAGACATATGCTCCCTGGTCTGAGAGCTTCACCCTGGTCAGCTTCAGTGAGATGTTACCATGAGACAACTCATCATGGAACAGAGACACCCTGTCTCGATATGACGGGTTTTGATCCTCCCGTCCATCTTGGAGAATGAGTACATTTGAGAACCCTTCATCCTGGTCACCCCTGAACATCCACTGGACTGTGTTCTTCTCCACGTTGAGAGGAGGTTCAATGTGACAAGGAAGGATGACATCATCTCCCTCCATGGCCACCACAGGATGAGATGAACCAATCACCTTAAAGGACCTTTGTCCTTAAAACAAAACATGTTTTATTATATTGCCGTATTAATGTGTAATGTTTGTTTCATACTCAGACAGTCTTTCTTTAATCAATAAAACCAGACATATTGCTTCTCAGTGTCAGAGAAACTACAAATGTCACAGTGGACTAGTAGATCAGTAGATCAGAATTGCTTTTCCCTGGCTTCCCCATGAATACAGAGTTTCTCAGTCCTTTCATAACTACATTTACTTTTCTTTCAAAGTGAACTGTGAATGTGAACTAGTCTCCGACCTGACACAGCATTGAACAGGCTATATAGCCACACATTTGCATTTTCGACTATTATCACAACTTTGACATAATTAAAATGAGAAAAAGTTAATATCAGCGTGATACTCTCACTTTAAGAGTGTGTCTGGGTATGTTATGCACATGCACGCAAATGTACGTCCCACTACAACACTGGAAACAATGTAGTCATGCTTCACAGATGTTCAAAAAAATAAACCTTACCAACAAGGAGCCTGATGAGAGTGAACTCCCTCTTCAGGTATGGAGCAAATCGAACAGCACATCTATATGTTCCTTTATCAGAGCTCTTCACCCTGGTCAGCTTCAGTGAGATGTAACCTCATGATCCTACTCTTCGTAAGATTTTTCCTAAGCCTCCTTGCATTTCATTTAAAAGAGCCCCCACCTTAAGGGACAAACTGGTCCACAATTATTTACCCCCTATTAGGAAAGAATCCTGGCTTAAAAGACCCATTGGTTCCTTCAAGTGCTTGAATTGCCCACACTGTTCAAATGTTGAACAAATCAAATCTTTTACGGACTTAAGAACACAGACAACATATAGGATTAACGATTTTATTAATTGCAACACCACCCATGTAATATACAGGCTCACATGCACATGCCCGGGGTTTTCTATGTTGGCAGGACCAAGCGCCGTTTAAGGGACCGTCTAGCGGAGCATAAATATGCTATCTGCACCAACAATCCAGTTTATCCTATAGCTCGCCATTTCCAGGAGGCGCATAATAGTAATGATTCGTTGCTACGTATTGTGGGCTTAGAACATATCAGGCCGCTCCCTAGAGGGGGGGACGGTTAAGAAAACTTAATCAACGTGAAACTTTTTGGATTCACTCCCTTGATGCCCTCAATCCTCCGGGCCTTAATGAGGACATAGATTTCATGTGTTTCCTTTAGTTTTCTTCAGTTTTGTTTTTTTTTTTTCTGCTTTTTTTCGTTTTGGTATTGTTGTATTATTATTATTATCTTTATTATAGTTATTATTTTTCTACATTGATTCACTTTTTCTCCTTTTTGTATTCGTTTTGGTTGTTGTTTTGCGCTTTTCTCTTGATTACCGGGTGCCTATTATTTGTTTAGTGCCCTGCACGCTCTTGCGTGCGGGGCACACACACACACACTCACACAAAGTTTGGGGTGTGGTGCGCGCACACTCATATATGACTCTATATATATATGTGCCATGTCTGTCATTGGTTCTTTTCACTTGCCCTGAGGAAGACTCTGAGGAGTCGAAACATGTTGGCTTGTTTTACTTATAAATAAAGTACCTTGTTTTTATACTTCCCCTCCTCGTTTTTATACTTTTGAGTGCTCGGATTGTTGCCTTTTTTCCACTGTTCTAGTCCCCTTTTTTTTGATCTTCGAAGCACCTTTTTAAACTCGTTTTAACTTCTACATCTCCATTGAGCACCTGGCTTCTCCCTTTGTTTTGTGCATGCTCATGTAGTGTTGTATTTCATATCCAGTAAATCTTACCCAAATGAAGCAGATTGATGCCAAAGTTTTTTGGGTGTTCAACATAACAGACATATGCTCCCTGATCTGAGAGCTTCACCCTGGTCAGCTTCAGTGAGATGTTACCATGAGACAACTCATCATGGAACAGAGACACCCTGTCTCGATATGACAGGTTTTGATCCTCCCGTCCATCTTGGAGAATGAGTACATTTGAGAACCCTTCATCCTGGTCACCCCTGAACATCCACTGGACTGTGTTCTTCTCCACGTTGAGAGGAGGTTCAATGTGACAAGGAAGGATGACATCATCTCCCTCCATGGCCTCCACAGGCTGAGATGAACCAATCACCTTAAAGGACCTTTGTCCTTAAAACAAAACATGTTTTATTATATTGCCGTATTAATGTGTAATGTTTGTTTCATACTCAGACAGTCTTTCTTGAATCAATAAAACCAGAAATATTGCTTCTCAGTGTCAGAGAAACTACAAATGTCACAGTGGACTAGTAGATCAGTAGATCGGAATTGCTTTTCCCTGGCTTCCCCATGAATTCATAGTTTCCCAGTCCTTTCATAACTACATTTACTTTTCTTTCAAAGTGATCTTAGTTCATTTCCTAATCTTCTTCCATGTTTCTTAAACAATTCATTCATTCTTTAGATTCACAGCTAACACATGCAGAGAGTGTGTTGTTTATCGGCATTTAGTATATTGGACTAAGGCCAACTTTAATGTCATGATCTTAATTCTAATATTAAACCTAAATTTATTTGCACTGTCCTCGTGGAACACGATGTAGTTCCAACAGTTCCAATAGTTTCTGACCCCTCAATGTCGCAGGCCATCTACTAATTGGCTCTGGTCCTACGAGAGTATGCAAACTCTGTTAACTTATAATGGCCCCAGGGGAACTGGCTGGTCAGCCAGTTAATAAACTGTCTGTGATCACACCCATTCTAAAAACTGCAGCCTGTCAATCAGAATGTGGGACAACAGTTCAATCCGCGGGACGCATGAAAAGTCAGTGTAATGCGGGACAATCCTGCACAATTCGGGTCATCTCATACCCATGCACATGAACAACCAACCAACCCATGTCACTAGAAGGCATGTCAGCTGTGCCAACAACAATCAACAAACCAACAACTCATGGATCACACTCCAACGCAAAACAATGCTGGACACCCACATGAACGAGAACTTTTATGATATGATGGAACACGACCACCCTGCCAGCAGAGACAGTAGCAGACTAACTACTGTAAAATGAGAATCACTTTATTTTACAATGAATTAACCAGTACTCATCTAAGGAAGCAGAAGTTGGAGTAGGAGTGGCCTTTTCATTATTTTTCAAGGGGAAAAATCTTAGCGTGAGGATTTATGATATTATGCTTATGTCTTTACAAGAAGCCTTCCTATCTACAGTCATTGGGGGGGGGGGGGGGGGGGGGTTCTTAAGGACAGTCAGGTAAGCTCTGAGAGTGTACTAACCAAATGGACCCTCTCTGCTGCAGCCTGATGATCAAACGCTAAACAAAACAAGCAGCTGCTCATACAGCAGTCCATTCTAACCCAACATTATGTAATGTAAAACTGTCCACGCCAGCCTGAGCCTCGTCAGTTGCTGTAGCATTATATTCTGTCGTACTGTGGTGCAGGAGCGATTGAGCACAGTCAACATTAAATAGGCTATGTAATGTATCAGTGTGTGTGCAGGTTGTAGTTTGTCGTTGTGGCGCGCAGATTATTTGAGTATAAACAGAGCACCGTAAACCGATGATCATGAATGCAGTGAGTGGAGTCTATAGGCTGTCCTGGCTGTTTTCATATCAATATCGCAACTCTTGTACTAGATGGCAGCGTTCCATCGCTGCTGTCACATGAACATGTCATAAGCACACGCTGCTTTCCTGCACAGGAGTACAGTGCACAGTGTTTTTCCCACAGTTACTGTACTTGAATCGATATATGACGATAGGATCAAACCAATGTGCGATTCAGACACTATTTGTACCGATGTAGACATGTGCACATCGATCCAGTCAGATCGTTGACGTTTAAATCGATTACCGATTCATATCGATATTGTTTGACACCACTAGTCACAACCATTGTAGGAGGTTGGGGGAGCACTCCGGTGTCTGTGACATCTGTGTGTTAGAGTCAATGATGGGCAGTAACTCGTTACAAGTAGCGACGCTATTTAGCTTAACTACATTTTCCTGTAGCGTTGCTGTAGCGTCGCTCCTCTCTTGGTTCAGTAGTTTGTACCGAAAGTTGCGCTACATTCGTGCGTAGCGCTACCAACGCTCCACACTACAAAGTGTACTAACGTGTCGAGCGGGGTCGGTACAATTAGCGTGCTGTAGCGGAAGAGTGGCGATACACTTTGATCTTGCTGCAAAATATCCCATTGCGATTGAATGAGCGTGTGCACGCTACTGTGTGAGTGAGTATGTGTCTCCACTCTTTTACTAGAATGCTAGTCGGGTGTGCTAGTGTCAGAGCCTTGGAAATACAGAGTTACGCCAACTCCGTTCACTTCATTGGGCCAGTCCAATGGCGGCTCCTCTACATAGACTTCTATTGGATAGTGACAACAAATAGTGACGGCCGGAAGTTACTGAATGCATTGGAGCCTATGGGCTCGCGCGAGTACTAGAACCACGTGACCAGACTATTTTCTGCCCCTCAATGTCGCAACTCTGTCTAAGGCTCTGGCTAGTGTAAGAGTGCATGATTCGGTTGGTTGGTTTACGTATGCGTCATGAGTCATGATTGGACGAACAGTACTGGAAGGCCAATCAGATGCACGATAAGGCGGGTCATGGCGGCAGACCATAGATATATTAAACTTTATCATTCAAGGATTGCATCCACTTCATACTGTAGAGAGACCAGAGTACAAGGAATTATTCAGTCAGGTTTTGCCCAACAAACATTTGATGTCTCGGAGAACATTGGGAAGGATGCTTGATGATGTGCATATATCTATGAAAAGGACATTGTCTGAGAGTTTGTCCAAACAGAACCATCTATGTACCACAGCAGATGCATGGTCTGCTTTACTGCTTTACTTTAGCTTTTGGAAAATTAGCAGATCTACATGCTCGTGGCACCACGCTGTCAGGAAGACATTTGTAAAATCAGTTCACGTCAATATGGGTCAATTTGTTTCCACTTACCCCCAATTTTGCAAATGTTATCAGCTAATTATAATTAAAAAAATGAACTGAGCATTTTTTTCTCTGCCTATTTTGTTTGGGAAGTTGTTTGAGATATGTCGTGTTAATGTAGCAAGCTACATCAAGCTACTTTTGTCATATAGCTTGTAGTGTCGCTTGCTACAATTTTCTGGGGATAGCTTGAGGTGTAACTTAGCTACAATTGTTTGAGAGTAACTTGTAGTGTCGCTTGCTACATTTTCCCAGTAACTTGCCCATCACTGGTTAGAGGTAGTACAAATCTGTAGGAACACCCCCAGTATCCATGATACAGTATGTGTTTCGGGGCAGTCGAGACAAGAGCATGCAGTCCCGAAATGTCTCACAAGATGTCACTCTTGTGAGACATGATGTCACTCACGCTACAAAATATAAAATATCTAAAGCCACAAATTACACACAAAAGAATCCCAGGAACAGGTTCTAAATGTTATAAACATCATTAATATATATATTTGTAGTAAAAATGGTGAACTATCCCTTTAACAATCACTTGTTATGGCACCTTTCATACAAGCCACTTTACAAGAAAAATACAAAAATAAATACTAAAAATACCAAATTTTTTGAATGTCATATAAATCTCATAAATCACAAAATTAGATATGTTTTATATATGTTTCAATTTACAAAGAAATACTATGGACCTTACATTAACTTTATTCTTTTATATGAAAGGTGCCTTCTTTTTTTGCTTTTTTTTTTTTTTTTTTTTGCTTTTTTTTCCATATGGACATGTCTACACTGGATTGTTATGAATGTATAATTCAAGGATGAATTGGATTGGATTCATTTGAATCAGGATTAGCCTACTATCTGATAAATGCCTAAATTATAAAACTGCCATGTTTAAATTTAATGTCCTACCTGTTACAGATGTGGTGAAACATCTGGTCCAAGCCCAGCAGTAAAATGTGTGAATAAATCATCATGGTTGATTTTACTCATTTTGAAGGATGGGGAAGCAGGGTTTGAAAAGACACTGATTTGTGATCAGATGGAGGGGAATCTGTGACTGTAACATTTTGCACAGAGAAACCAAATGAAAGTACAAGATCAAAATTTTGATGATCCATGTCAAATCAGATGCTTGTACAGACTATGGTGAATATGCCAGTCTAACCAGTGATCAGACACAGGGGTAAGGGGTTGACACCATGGTGAATATACCAGTCTAACCAGTGATCAGACACAGGGGTAAGGGGTTGGCACTATGGTGAATATGCCAGTCTAACCAGTGATCAGACACAGGGGTAAGGGGTTGACACTATGGTGAATATGCCAGTCTAACCAGTGATCAGACACAGGGGTAAGGGGTTGACACTATGGTGAATATGCCAGTCTAACCAGTGATCAGACACAGAACTATGGGGCATGTGTAATTGCCCAAACTGCACATAAACATTTGAGTGAGGAATCTGTTAATAACAAGTCAAGATACAGAGAAGATACAGATAAAGATAGATAGGTAATTTTCCTTATTTCTTCTCATCAGTATTTGGTATAAAACATATCACATTGCAACAACAACAACAACAGCAACAAGCTCTATATACATATTAGAATACATGTGTGTGACTGCACAGGCGAAAAAATGTGTGGAGGTCGCGCTCATCATAGTGAGAAAGTTATTAAAGTAATAACAATATCATGGGCCGATATGAATTCAATCATATGATTTTTTACAGCAATATACATTCCAAAACAACAATTCCTTTAGTTGCATTGGAAAACGAATAAAAAAGAGGCGCCAACATCGTTCCCCAGTAATGCAGTTTTTTTTTTTCCTATTCAAGTTCAAACATGTACTGTAGCAGCATGCTACATGGTAGCAGCCATTGATTATTACACAGTAATTTAAAAATTCGAAAAGAAAAAAAAATGGGCAAAGAAATGTTTTTTTTCCCTCCAATCTTAATAAATACATGCATTGTACCATGACATGCAATAATATTATTAGGCTGGACTGTAGATAGGGTGAAAAAGTACACACACACACACACACACACACACACACACACACACACACACACACACACACACACACACACACACACACACACACACACACACACAGTCAGGCCGGCAGGCATGTAGCACTCTGATATGTGGATTTTAGTGTGTGCTCTGTCTAGAAGCATATCTATGCTTGTCCCTATTTCTTGTACCCAAGAATAGAAGTATATGTAGAAGAGCCGCCATTGGGCTGGCCCCATGAAGTGAACAGAGTTTTCACTGTTGTTTGACACCAGCAACCGTCCGACCCTCTCACCCCTCTCAAATATTTTTAACGGATTTGCAAATGTGGTCCCACATTTGGAATACAAAAAATGCATGTCTGTAATTATGTCATTTTGATAGCATTTTAGCAATTTGATACGGTAGCACACTACTGTAGGCCTATATTTTACTCTTATATGGAAGTTAGCCTCCAGGTCTGCTTACTGTGAATGTGATTATAGAGTGCCCATAGTAAATCTGTCATGGAACTCGTGTTTAACTTAAATGCCTTCCTACCTGTTTCAGATGTGGTGAAACATGTGGTCCAATAAGCGAGCAATAAAATGCGTAAATAAATCTTCATGATTGAATTCACCCAGAAAACTGTGACTTAGAAGGAACAACGTGAGACAGAGACGCGCTATACAGTAGTATGCAGTAGTTTCATTTTCTGATGCTCTTGTATAGGCATCAGCAGGAGGGGGGGGGGGGGGGGGGGGGGGGTGTGTGTGTGTGTGTGTGTGTGTGTGTGTGTGTGTGTGTGTGTGTGTGTGTGTGTGTGTGATTACTTGACATAGATGACGTAGATCACATGACAAGACAGGTACGTGCAACTTCAGGCTGCACTCAAATGCATCCCAAAGTTAACTTTTTGAACTACGTTTTGTTATTTGGTATATGTATATATGTATATACAGTATCTATAAACCACTCTAAAAAATAAACTCACATTCTGCGGACAGAATCTGCTGATGTTTTTACTGAGAAATAAGGTCAAGTTTGAGTTCAGTTAAGTCCTGACAGTTCCCATGCTCTAAGTTCATCAAAGTGTTGCAAACTATAGCAGGATCTGCATACAGGAAGCGCTAACCACAGTAACCACTACTACTGTATCTCCGTCTGGGAGTACGTGACTTCTAGCATGTGTCAGAAGGAGCTAACCACACTACTGTATCTCCGTCTGGGAGTACGTAGCCTGGTCTAGCCCTCAACGATTTTGGCCTTGGGGGGCGGGGGTGTCGTGGGATCCACACGGCGGAAGTGCTGCGCTCTGATTTGATCTCACTAACGTGTCGTCATCTCCGGCCCCTCCCGCGCCCGTCCACTGCTGTTCTACGTCACATTATTTAGAGCGACGCCCACCCCGGAAGGTTCACTCCCCCCTCAAGGCCACTTTCCAACGCGCGTTAGTCCAGGCTTTCCGTTTTCGCGCAAGGCGAACGAAAATGAAAGCCTGGGTGTCGAGGCTAGGGAGTACGTGACTTCAAGCATGTGTCAGAAGGAGCTAACCACACTACTGTATCTCCGTCTGGGAGTATGTGACTTCAAGCATGTGTCAGAAGGAGCTAACCACACTACTGTATCTCCGTCTGGGAGTACGTGACTCCTAGCATGTGTCAGAAGGAGCTAACCACACTACTGTATCTCCGTCTGGGAGTACGTGACTTCTAGCATGTGTCAGAAGGAGCTAACCACACTACTGTATCTCCGTCTGGGAGTACGTGACTTCTAGCATGTGTCAGAAGGAGCTAACCACACTACTGTATCTCCGTCTGGGAGTACGTGACTCCTAGCATGTGTCAGAAGGAGCTAACCACACTACTGTATCTCCGTCTGGGAGTACGTGACTCCTAGCATGTGTCAGAAGGAGCTAACCACACTACTGTATCTCCGTCTGGGAGTACGTGACTTCTAGCATGTGTCAGAAGGAGCTAACCACACTACTGTATCTCCGTCTGGGAGTACGTGACTTCTAGCATGTGTCAGAAGGAGCTAACCACACTACTGTATCTCCGTCTGGGAGTACGTGACTCCTAGCATGTGTCAGAAGGAGCTAACCACACTACTGTATCTCCGTCTGGGAGTACGTGACTCCTAGCATGTGTCAGAAGGAGCTAACCACACTACTGTATCTCCGTCTGGGAGTACGTGACTTCTAGCACGTGTCAGAAGGAGGCGAGAGGCCGATGTCGCTAGCAGCTTCCTGCCCACCTGTGTCAAGGCAAAGAAGACCTAAAGACGCTATGAACATGGACTTCTTTTATCTTCCCATATTTGGCAACTATCAGGATTCGCCACATGTGACTTTGTGACCACATGTTTGTTTCTGGGGTCTGTAATGTAGGCATGTACTGTATACACTATATACTACTGCAATTGAAATAAACTTTAGAAGAGATTGTAAACTCAGCAAGACTCTTGTCGGTCCATGACCTCTTCTCAGTGAATACACAGTCCATTTTCCTTGGGTGAATTCATAATTGCACACATAATTAAATAAATAAATAAATTTAAATGCATGAAAAAGATTAATGGCAATATCATTTGGAAAGGTTTTGTGAGTGCATGGTTTCAGCCACAAATGTTTCATGTTTTGTGACTCTCACACACACACACACACACACACACACACACACACACACACACACACACACACACACACACACACACAGGAGAGCAGGGTTTTCAAGGGCTATTTCACTTTCAAGAAAAACTTTTGGGCCTTTTAGGCCCCGGCTACACGACTCCGGATCTTTTGTCAAACGCAGAAATATATATAAACAGAGTTTTCTGCAAACGGATAAATAAGTGAAGATATTCTAAAATATCCGGAGCAGCGGAGCCGTGTAGAGACGTGAAACGAAAACGATGACGTCACCGTCACCGCCATCGCCGCGCGTGCCGTGCCCATTGTCGCTTCTCATACGCGAGTTTTATCAGCCTCAATAGCTCATCGTGGTAGGAATTGGACTGTGAAACAGAGTTCATTTTTGCCGCGAGTTCGAATCTCACTGCTGACACCAATTTTGCATTCACTTTATTTTCTCACATAAAAGATAGCCTACTGGGATTATGAGTAAATACTGACCTAAATGTGATGTTAATAGGGGAGGTCAATTCATGTTTGTTTAATCACTTAGTTGTTTTTGTCAACTATAACAAAAGACATTTAGTCGACTAAGAGTAGAAATTATTTGGGTAACCATGGAAACAAACTCACAAGCTTATTTTTTTTCTGTTGCGCTAAATATTTCTTATCGCCACCTACTGGCCTGGCATACGTGTTGGAGTCCAAAATGTCCGTTTTGGGTTGCATGTGTGGACACGGATATCTTTGTCGTGTGGACAGAATTTTTTTTTTCAACGGAGGAGGAAAAGAACGGATATTTTCCTCGTGTAGCCGGGGCCTAAGGTTATGTGTGCTCTCTGTGGGTTAGCCTGCTTAACCAATCTCATTAGCAGTGCTGTATTGGAGGGCAGGGCTAGCATTTGGCAGAGGGACAGACACCTTTCCAAGGCAAGCCTCTTGGCTTGCCTTGCTAACCTATTGTCCTCTCCACTCCTCCTCAGATGGGCTGCAGGAGCAGCCACAGAGCACCGTTGATCTTGGGTTTTGTTTTTAGTTTGTTCCCTTCCGGCTTTAGTTGGAACTCAACATTTAATTATCTTTTCATGAATTACTCAATACAATGATTAACATTGCCTCTGTCTTGCTAGGGCCCACGAGCCAGTTATAGCAATGGTCTACTCAGTCTCATGTGAACACCCTAGACAGTTTATAAGTACTTTTAATTATAACTTAAAACTCTAAACATGACAGATTATTTGAAAACAACCTTTTATTTTGGTGACTGATATTGTCCTCCTGTTTTCATTCATTCTTAAAATATTATTTGGAAAAATGTAGCTTCTTTCATATTTGGGCAATCCCACCCAAATGAATATGAATGCAACATTGGGGTTAGAAACTGAGCACTCCCTGTTCATGCTTGCCTATTTCTTGTACCCATTTTCAATAGAAGTAGAAGATACGCCATTGCACTGGCCCTATGAAGCCCCATACTCTTAAGAGATTGACACCAGTGACCATTTAACAATTTGCATGAATCACGTGGGTGCCATATATGGGATAAAAACCTTGATTTTCGCTGAAAAGTTTGCATGTCTGTAATTATGTCATTTTCATAGCATTTTATCAATTTGACACTGTAGCACACTACTGCAGGCCTATTCTACTCTTGGACGGAAGTTAGCCTTAGAGTTTGCTCATCAGCCTTGATGGACTATTTCATGTATTCTTCTGCTTATTGTGAATGTGATTATAGAGTGCCCATCGTGTCATGGAACTCGTTTTTAACTTAAACGCCCTCTGTTTCATATTTGGTGAAACATGTGGTCCAATAAGCTAGCAGTAAAATCTGTAAATAAATCCTCATGATTGCAAACTGTGACTTAGAAGGAACAACGTGAGACAGGCAGCAGCAGGAGGAGGGGGAAGTAGTGTGTGTGTGTGTGTGTGTGTGTGTGTGTGTGTGTGTGTGTGTGTGTGTGTGTGTGTGTGTGTGTGTGTGTGTGTGTGTGTGTGTGTGTGTGTGTGTGTGTGTGTGAACGCACAGGCGTGTGTGAGAAGCACACACATTGTTTAACTTGTTAAACCAGAAGCACTGTACAATATATAGTCAGATATAAGGAAGTAATGAAACAGACGTCTAATGTAAGAGCAACCTAATCTGTCTTGTTATTTCAGTTTATTTACAGGCGCTAATGAATGTTATCAGAGTCCACTGTCAGTCCTTAGTAGATCATGCTAAGTAGCAGCAACATTTTCAAAGCCTTTGACACGTTCAGGGACAGAGTAAAGGACAGTTTTCAACTTCTAACCACTTATTCCACCATTCTTTTAAACATAAGCTATTGAAAAAATACCTAAAATAATAATTTTAATCTTTGAATTTACAGTCGACTTAACATAGGACAAAGCATGGCAATAAATCACAATACTGTTGGTGAAATGGTAAATGGTGCATTCATATATGTATATATACATATACATATACATGTATATGTATATGTCTAAATATGAAAATGGGTAATCTAAGCGTGCTATACTGTGTCATAGGCCCGATGGTCAGCCCCTTTTGTAGCCAAATGTAGTTTCCTGAGGTCTACATCTATAGTTTTTTTTTTTTTGTATATACATAATAAAAATAAATAAATAAAAACGAAGGAAAGCAGCAGATGAAAATGCAACACTTAGCTTTTTATTCATCTACTAACCTAAAACATGAACATGATGGATGGATGGATGGATGGATGGATGGATGGATGGATGGATGGATGGATGGATATTTCCTTTAAATGAATGACTGAATGAACTAATTAATCAGTTACTATAACAATATGGAACTTTTTCTCACTCAACAGTAAAAGTACTCTTTCTCTACATGCATACAGGCTACACTATGCCTAAACCTAACCCTCACCCTATCCTTAACCTCTGTAAAACCATGCAAAAAGCCTTGAGGGAACATAGACATGACCCTGATAAAATTCATCTCTGTGTCCCCATCTGTAATTCTTTGTAACTCAACACCACCACAGTGTGTCCGCTGTCGAGTCTGTTGGATCAACGGTTGTCCAGAACAAGAACAAAAGCCTCTGACCAGGCTACGGACAGGGCCAAAATCAAGATCAGCCTCCGATCTCCATTGTGACATCACAATCGTGTTCTGACATCACAATGATGCACAACCACGTCATTTGTTAGCCAATTGATCACACTCTCCATTGGCACTGTTCTAGTTCACTAGAAACACAAGGAGAAGAGAAACAACTGACATACAGGACAACTGTCCTCTTTTTTTTTTTTTTTTTACAGAAAAATGTAGTATTCATAAGGGTGTTAAAATTTCTGGACAGTGGAATCCCTGCAACATCTCGCCATGACTGTGTTCACATTAACACTCTACATCAACAACTTTGTCCACAATGTTATTGTTTGATTTGATTTGATCTCTTTATTGTGCACAGTATAGAAAGAGTATGAAAGTGAATTAAGATACATGGAAATACAAGAATTATTGCTGGGAGGAGGCAAGAAACTCAAAAGGCTTATAAATGAGGCCTCGACCTGTATACAACAAACATTTGTTTACAAAACTGATTTGAATGCAACACATACAATTTACAGATAACATGATTTCATTATACCTGTGATTTTCAACCAGTGTTCTGTGGGCCACCAGTTGCTCCCTAATACATATTTACGGTAACACTCAAAATGAATGAGCAACATTGATGGCATATACACTTCTATTATGTTTTTTATTTATGTATTTATTTATGTATTTATTTATGTATTTATTTATGTATTTATTTATGTATTTATTTATTTATTTATTTATTTATTTATTTATTTATTTATTTATTTATTTATTTATTTATTTATTTATTTAATGTTTGCCATTGACAAAACAAGGCAAATCAGCCACAGGCAGAGTGTAAAATTAAACATATTGAACTTTGCAAGTTGCAAATCAATAATTGTCTGTCAACCAAGTTATAATATGCATCCAAAAACAATTTAAATGTATAGGAATTGAAATTGTATAAAGTTTATTCTCGGTCATGTCAAGATTACTCAAACACTTTGAATTCAAACAGTATTGTCATACTCAAGATGTTTGACCACAGGTGATTATGCAGCAACAATCAATTGCTAAAGCAGTCCTTGATGGCATGGTAATGCCTTGTTGGTTGCATGCTGACACTAGCTGATCTACAAGCTCATAAAGCGCTGCATAGCACACGTGGGATTGTAGTTTTGTTATTTTGCCACATCCAAGGAAAAACAAACATGAAATTATAGCTGCAAGTAGCATGAAAGCCCTGAAAGCCATGAAAGCTCCTCTCTTCACAGCGTCTACTGGAGAATGAGCTGTATGCAGTATGTGCTATTCCAAGGATAAAAATGTATACCGACTGCAGGTCTGTTAAATGGCAATGTGCAAGTACATACCAGTTAGGTCATGTTGGACCTGCATGGACAAACCCACTCCCAACCCAGGCTACTGTCCAGCACTGCCCTCACCCATAGACGGTGTTGCTACGGTTTGAGATGTTCCTGATTCCTGAACTGGTGGACTGAGGCTGGTCTTTGTCTTTGGAAACATGTCCTTCAGAGCACGCCTGGAGTTCCAATCTTGTTCTTTGGCGAACTTGTAAACTCCTTCAAACAGACCAGGAAACATCTCCAACAGGTCAAGGTCAGCTTCATCCTCTTTCTTAGGACTGTGTACACAAGACAGTGTGGTCACTGAAGACACATCCGTTGATGCTTCATGCAGGCACAAGGACACTTACACACACACATGAAATTAGAAAAAAAAACAAAACAGTTCCACCATGTTCACTTTAGAAGCAGAGACACATGTGCCAATGGTTCCACAGTCTAGAAGAGAACTCCAAAGGTTCCAAACTTTTTGCCAGTACCCGAACAGATAAACAAGAATAGTGCTGTGGACCCTGTATCAATTAGGGTAGAAGGATATTTCATTCCACTTTTGTATTTCTCAATTTTTGGGGCGACTCCTTTGTGTACCACCAGGGAGGATCAAGCATCTAGTTGGAGTACGAGTTAAAGTTCTCCATATATGGGTCAGACATGCCCTAGCTTTGACACCCAGGCTTTTATTTCCGTCTGCGTTGCACAACCGGAAAGCCTGGACTAATTTGTTAGCCACTGTGGCCTAGAAGTGGGAGTCAGGGTGGGTGTCGCCCCAAATGATGTGACATACTGCAGCACAGCTGTGCCAAAGACGGAAGTATCAACATGAATACACCATGATAAATGCACCATAATGCTACTCACGGGTGCTGATTGAGATTACGTATGAAGCGCAGCAGTCCAAATGAGTTTTCAGGGTAGGGCGTCTTCTGGAACGACTCTTTCTCCTGGACCAACTCCTGTGGGAACTGGAAAACAGAAACAACCAAAATATCATGCATAATAATTGTATGTATATGGTCATCACATTATGATGTAGTGACCACAGAAAACAAGGATACTTGTACAGGATATTTGTTTCAATTTACATGATAACGAAAAATATTTGCATATGCGTTGAACAGTCTACACCAGCCTCTTTAAGCTACTACGGGAGGCACCAACTGACTCATTGGAGGCAATTTATGGTTCAGTGTCTTGCCCAAGGACACTTTGTCATGTTGAACCGCCATGTGTTCATCATATGCACAATTACTTAAAGCATTCAAATATAAATCATTGGCAGAAGGAATAAAATAGATTAAATAAATGAAAGCCGACCTTGTGTTTCCATGTGTTGATCTGTCCCTGCTCAGCATCAGTGTTGGGATTGTTGCTAAAATGTAACATATAATGCGTTGTACATAATTCATTACATTTTTCCAAAAGTTATGCTATTACTGGAAAAAAGTTATAATATTATAGTAACAGGCTACGTTACTTTACCTTGTTACCACGACATACTGGTCTAACATCTTGATGAGGTCCTTGTCAGCATTTCGCCAGTTCTCAACTTCCTTTATATTTCCAACCTTTCTCAAGTAGTCTACTTTCCTGGGGAAAAAATGGTAATAAAGTTTGGTAATCTTTGATAATGCCACCCTACCCTGAGGCCATCCCATCACCCTAGACACACATATGACCTGAAATAATGTCAGACAATGAATGAATGAGTGCAATGATTACCTCTCATTTGTCCAAAAGTAAGGATGAGCTAAGCATTCCACCACTGTGGGTCTTTTCTCTGGGTCTTTGTTGATCATCATCTTGATGAGATCCTTGGCGATCACATCCTGAACATGGTCCAGGTTGTACTGTCCTTTCAGAATGTTGGATTCAAGTTGATGTCGGTTTTGGGCGCCTTCTTCAAACGGATGGTGTCCTCCAGACAGGATGTAATACAACAACATGCCAGCCACCTTGGGAATGTGCATGAGAATGAGTAAGAATTTAAAGTAGAATAATTAAAACGTGCATATAATGTAATATTACAAAAATGTAAACACAATATAATAACAACCTGGATATCTGTGCTTGTTTTATGTGGGATCTCAGGGTCACCCTCCACCTCCAAAATCTCCTTGGCCTTCCAGCAGGCTGTTCCTGCAGCTCCTGTTCTTAGGGTAGTTTGTCCAGGGCGAAATCGTCGGCTTACTCCAAAATCTGCCAATCTTGCTTTGTTTTGAATATCTGGAAGACAACATATTAATACTGTGTGTTTGTGTGTGTGTGTGTGTGTGTGTGTGTGTGTGTGTGTGTGTGTGTGTGTGTGTGTGTGTGTGTGTGTGTGTGTGTGTGTGTGTGCGTGCGTGCGTGTACTGTATGCGTGTGTGTGTGTGTGTGTATAATTCCAAACGCACACATCAACTGCTTACCAATCAAGACATTCTGTGGCTTGATATCACGGTGGATAATCGGAGGATTCTGCTGATGGAGAATCTTTAAGCCCGTGAGAACCTCTTTCGCAAGTTCACGTTCAGGACGACGGTCTTTCTTTGCTTTTTTCATGTATTCCTCCAGGGTGTATTCACATAACATAAGAGCAAGGTAACCAAAGATCTCATCCTCTGTAAAGTCCCAGTAGCGAACAATCGAAGGATCATCAAGCTCAAGCAAAATGTCTTTCTCATTCTTAAGCACAGGATAGTTTGATCTAGTCATTCGCTTCACTGCAATTTCAGTGCCATCATCTCTTAAACCCAAGAAGACCTCAGTTCCATCCATTCCATTTGCTATGAGGAAATCTTTACCTTTACCACACACAAGGCTCCCAACTTTGGTGACCTTACTGTCATCAGCGTTTGCAAGCTCCTCTAACTGCGGCCTCCATCTTTTACTGATTTCATGCCATTCTCGTGGCTTCTCTGTAAAGATAACCATGGAGAAATCTGCATGAGGTTGTCTCATAATATAGTGTAAACATGCATGCACACATGCACGCACACATGCACACACGCAGGAACACACCCATGCATGCAGGCATGCGTGTGCACACTGCGCACATACAATCAATGGAACCTTGGTCAACCATCCAAGTAAATCATTGGTTGTTGATTAACACAATGAGTGCCAGGATTTATTTAAAAATAGGAGCTTTACAGTGCTGGCAGATATGACAGATTTTACTTGTGCATGAATGTGCATGAGAATGTGTATGAGTATTATATATTCATACTAGGGGATGATTTTATGATGGTTTATATCAAAATACATTTGAAAAACAGATCAGTTCAATACTTACTAGTTTGCTTGAGCTTGTTACAGAAAAAATATCCCAGTACTGGCACTATGAAGCAGATCACCAATGTAACAACAACAACCTTTGCAGAGACTGGAATGGAAACTGAAACACAGTGAGTCATAAGTCTCAAGATTATGCAAGGTTTTGGTTTTAGTTGTTACACTGAAACATGTTTTACACTGAAATATGTTGTAACATGTAAGTCAGTTTTGTGTTTGTTTACATACTGTACACAAGTAGTGACTTTGAAAACGGTTTCACCACATAATGTACGTAAGGTAAGTAACTATTTAGTCATGGTTCATTCATGTTCCCAACGGTTCATCTTACCAACAGAGAGCTCAATGTCACTGCTGCTCAGGTTCCGGTTTGGAGAAATACACCTGTATGTTCCCTGATCTGAGAGCTTCACCCTGGTCAGCTTCAGTGAGATGTTACCATGAGACAACTCATCATGGAACAGAGACGTTCTCTGTCTGTATGATGGGTCCTGAACCTCAGAATTCAAACGTCCACCTTGTTGAAGGTGTACAGCTGGTAACCCCTTCAGGTCACTTCTGTACCACTTCACTGTCTGTTTCTCCATGTTGAGAGGAGGTTCAATGTGACATGGAAGGATGACATCATCTCCCTCCATGGCCTTCACCGTCCGAGATGAACCAATCACTCGATAAACCCCTTAAAACATACAAACTTGGATTTTAGCTAGTCAGTGGGAAAACGGTTCTCAAGTTACATACTGTATGTTACAACCATTCACACACTCATTATGCAGAGACATGGCACATTTACAGTTAAATGGGCTGTCAGGGCAGAACATGTTTTTCGCCACTGAGTAGGCGTTCTCACATAGCGTATGATCACCTGTTACATGTATACACTCTAGATCACCCATCACACGCATATGCTCTACCCAGATCACCCGTCATGTGCACACGCTCTACCCATCTGTGACTCCAGTCCGGGTTTTCTTCCTCATAAAAATAGCAAAAACAAGCAAGTTTAAGCACACACACACACACACACACACACACACACACACACACACACACACACACACACACACACACACACACACACACACACACACACACACACACCAAGCTAGATAGAGAGATTGTTGATACATTATCAGGAAACCTCAAACCATATTGGTAATATGACAGTAAATCTTACCCAATTTGAGCTCGATCATACAGCTGTGGTGCAGGTGTGGAACATGACCTACATATATGCCCTCATCTGAGAGCTTCACCCTGGTCAGTTTCAGTGAGATGTTACTATGAGACAACTCATCATGGAACATGGATGTCCTGCCTGCGTATGACGGGTGTTGAGTCCCATATTTGTCATGTCCATTCATGAAATGGTGCACGGCTGAAATGCCCAGATCCTTTCTGGTCCACAGCACTGCCTTGTTCTCCATATTGAGAGGAGGTTTAATGTGACATGGAAGGATGACATCATCTCCCTCCATGGCCACCACTGCTGCTGGACCAACCACCTGCTGTCCTAAGTAGGAGGATAATGTGACAGCACTATACTCAGGGCCAAATATTATTAGGACCGAGCCTTCCTGTTATATCCTCCCCTCAGCCTCGCGTCTTTCTCTCACTTCTTCTTTTTTTTTTTTTTTTTTTTTTGCCCCCACACGGCCAAAACGTCTTAGCCATGCTTAAACCACAACATAGTAACAACCTTTTTGGGACATTTGAACTCATATGTGACAGCACATGGTACTTTATGCCTCAAGTAGGGCAGGATCAATTTTCTGTTTTGTACAGATTATTAAAGTATACAATGTAAGCTTTCATATAATGCATCACTCAAGGAAATTGGGGCATTTTTGTAGGAGTTATGAGCATTTAAATGTGAGTGGCTAAAAAAATGCAAAACTGAGAAAAGGCCATTTGAAGTTTCAGGTAATTTTCACACCTACAGCAGAGTAGAAGTGGGTGTTAACAATGGGAGGTGACAACAGTCATCCACTCCACCCATAATGTCTCCGTGAAGTCCCCATAAAGTGAACGGTAGATAGTATAGTGATTATATTTTGGCCTTCGCGTCTTTCCGTAGTGCCGAGTGAATGATGGGTAGGAAGTTGTATCTAGTAGAAGAGTTGCGACATTGAGGGGTCAGAAACTGAGCGCTCAAGCGCTGTTCATGTAGCTCAAACAGGGACAAACTGGAGTTGGAAATTAATCGAAGGCGGCACAAATACGAGCTGTTTCATGGATGTTTTCAAGATGTCAATGGTACAGTTATTGTACAGTAGCCGTTTTACTGTACGATAGCGTTTATGTTGTACTATTACTAAAACAATCTAAAATAAAGCAACTTAAGACCGCTAAAGCTGGGCTGTTGCCGTATGCAGAAAATCCTCCATTAGACGGGCCCCATGAAGTGAACGGAGTTTACTTATCCCTGTCTGTAGGCTAAGCTAACTAGCTACGCCAACGCATGGACGGGAACAGGACGTGTTTTATGGGGCTGATTTTGCTGTGGCCTGGGCAGGGGCAGTTGTTTTACAGACAGGCAAATGGGCAGAGTTGGATTCCTCCTTTAATATCGATGTGTTCACGTCCTCCCCGCAGAAAGTTCACAAAACAGAGACGCGACTGCACACTGGAGCGAGTATGACAGCAGAGCCTGTTTCTAATGTGTTCTCCCCACTCATCACAATCTTTTTAAAAGAAAATACGACAGAACGAGCCGTCCGTCATTCATTCATGCAATGCAGCCATGCGTCGCATGCACACGCACACACCATGCAGGGAGGACGAACTACTACGGAAGTACATCGGAAAAGTGACATTTGGATGTAAACAGCACAGCTCTGGCTTAAAAACAACAACATCAATGCGGGCTGCGGGGTGTATTGTAATGCACTGGGACTCTGCTGTAACCAGAGACCGAGCGTGGATGACCAATCACAATCATGTATGCAAATCACTGAGTCGCTCCTCTCCCACCACCAAAAAAAGACGCTAAACGTACCTATTATAAGTCGCGTTTTTGGCAAATAAATACACATATTTAATTTCTCCAAATCACCTAACTGTTCGGAGGGATAGTAAGATCAAAGTTCAAACTGTATTAATATGGAATAAAGTGAATTTGGTTAAAAATCACAAAAAATCACATTCATGGCTCCCAGTGGAAATTAGCCATGTGCGACATGGGGCATAAAGCATCATATCTGATCACATATAGTGGAGATATAGTGGTAAAAACACAACTGTCACAACGTATGTCGTATATTTTCCTTATTGCAATTGATTGTGTTCTTTACTATCATTAATGCACTTTAGCTCTGCCCTTTATGAGAACGTAAAACTATATTTACATATAACTTAATAAAACAAATTGAGTCCTGCTCTATCTACAGTATGTTCAGAACGGTTAATCTTACCAAGTGAGAGACTGATGGCACTGATGTTGTGCTCTAGGAATGGAGAATAACATGTGTATGCCCCCTCATCTGAGAGCTTCACCCTGGTCAGTTTCAGTGAGATGTTACCATGAGACAACTCATCATGGAACAGAGACGTTCTCTGTCTGTATGACGGGTCCTGATCCTCAGAATACACACGTCCCTTTAGGAGATGGTGTATAGTTTTGCTACCTCTCATCCACACCACTGTCCCCTTCTCCATGTTGACAGGAGGTTCAATGTGACATGGAAGGATGACATCGTCTCCCTCCATGGCCACCACAGGCTGGGATGGAACAACCACCTGATGTCCTTAAAACGAAACATGATTTTAGTGGTATAATATGAATGTATAATATTTCTGCTAGATTCAGATGAATGCACCCAAACAGGATAGGATGCCTGTGTGTGAGTGTGTGTGTGTGCGCGCGCACACACACATGCACGCGCATGTGCACACACAGTGGACACAGGAACATCAAGGTCTCTAGTGATACTTATAGCCTTGAGATGTTTTGCTACAATCTTATCTCTGACCTCCTCAGACAATTCTCTGCTTTTCTTTGTTTTGTCCATGCTCAGTGACACACAACAGCAGAATGAGGGGTTTGCTCCATTAAGGCCCCGGCTACACGACTCCGGATCTTTTGTCAAACGCAGAAATATTCCTGCGTTTAAGCCTTTCTACTACACGCAAACAGCATTTTACGTCACTCAAACGGAGTTTTCTGCAAACGGATAAATAAGTGAAGATATGCGAAAATATCCGGAGCAGCGGAGTCGTGTAGACACGTGAAACGAAAACGATGACGTCACCGCCATCACCTCGCGTGCCGTGCCCATTGCCGCTTCTCATACTCATCAGCTCATGACTGTGAAACAGAGTTCATTTTTGCCGCAAGTTCGAATCTCACTGCTGACACCAATTTTGCATTCACTTTATTTTCTCACATAAAAGAGCCTACTGGGATTATGAATAAATACTGACCTAAATGTGACGTTAATAGGGGAGGTCAATTCATGTTTGTTCAGTTGTTTTTTTCAACTATAACAAAAGACATTTAGTCGACTAAGAGTAGAACAACAAAAAGGAAATTAAAAAGACTAAATGGGACTAAAAGGCAAATGTTATGGAATAGCATATTTAAATAAAAACAACACTGTTGCGGAGGGGACTTTTATTGTTTTTTAATTCATAGGGAGGGTGATGATTTTTTTGTGCAGTTCACATTTCCTCCATATAGCTTCAATATTCAATTCACTTCAATTAGTTCAATAACTCCAATAATATAGTCCCTTACTACTACCACTAGCAGGTTACGTGGAGAATTTTTTTGGTAACCATGGAAACCAACTCGCAAGCTTATTTTTCTGTTGCGCTAAATATTTCTGACAACCGGGTATAGTCTGGTGACCACCGGAGAGAGGGGTGACAGCCGGAATGTAGACGGCACCCGGGTGAGCAGTATGGGTTAGCGCCCCAGCCTGTGTCCTCCGTGAGGAGGAAGCCCAAAAACCCTTGGTGAGGCCGTTAGGAGGGCCATTATGATTCACTGCTCCTGAATGAAATGTCTGGTGCTGGGAGTCTGGTGCAACGCACAGGTCCTGTGCCAACCTGGTGAGAGCAGGAGCAGACCTGGTGAGACGTAGGAGGGGTCTGGACAGGAGTCAACCCACAGAGCCTAGTCCTTCCATGTGCCAGAGTATGGTTCTCCCAGTCCCGGCAGAGTAGTTCTGGAGCAGTGGATTGTGTGGCCTTGGGTCTTTCCCTAGTGGACTGACCGAGAGTAGCTACTGGGACGTAAGTCGGGACTTGATCAACCCCGGCTGGGTCGCCTGAGTGAGGGGTATGATGTTGCGAGACCCGAAACCACGATGACCTTGGGATACATCACTGAGGATACGTCCCAGTTGCATCCATGCGATGTATCTTTAAGCCATTTCTTATCGACACCTACTGGCCTGGCATATATCCGTTCTTTTCCTCCTCCGTTGAAAAAAAAATCCTGTCCACACGACACAGATATCCATGTCCACACATGCAACCCAAAACGGACATTTTGGACTTCAACACGTATGCCAGGCCAGTAGGTGGCGATAAGAAATATTTAGCGAAACAGAAAAATAAGCTTGTGAGTTGGTTTCCATGATTACCCAAGTAAGGAGTTATTGAAGTGAATTGAATATTGGAGGTATATGGAGGAAATGTGAACTGCACAAAAAATCACCAACCTCCCTATGAATAAAAAAAAACAATAAAAGTCCCCTCCACAACAGTGTTGTTATTATTTAAATATTCTATTCAATAACATTTTCCCAACCCTGCTGCTTTATTTCGGGTGGCAACTGAAAAGTCGCGCACGTGCGGCGATGGCGGTGACGTCATCGTTTTCGTTTCACGTGTCTACACGGCTCCGCTGCTCCGGATATTTTTGAAAATCTTCACTTATTTATCAGTTTGCAGAAAACCCTGTTTGAGTGACGTAAAACGCCGTTTGCGTGTAGTAGAAAGGCCCAAACGCAGGAATATTTCTGCGTTTGACAAAAGATCCGGAGTCGTGTAGCCGGGGCCTTAAACTGGTTGGATGACTGATTGCTAGATTGCCGTCATCTGTAAACTCCAGTGGTGAATGACAAGATTGCAACTCTAAAAGGGTGTCAATAATATTGTCCAGGCCATTTCTGTACTTGTTACGGCTGTGTGTGTGTGTGTGTGTGTGTGTGTGTGAGTGTGTGTGTGTGTGTGTGTGTGTGTGTGTGTGTGTGTGTGTGTGTGTGTGTGTGTGTGTGTGTGTGTGTGTGTGTGTGTGTGTGAAGGTCATGGGCACCCTATAGGTTAGAATGTTGTGGGTTTGCTTGCTGGTGTTCTTTTCCCAATGCAGATCGGAGCTCCTTTGGGTGTGGCCTAATAGCTAATAATCATTTGAAGCTTGCCTGCTGAAATTATAGGTGTGTCCAGGTGCCATGATGATGTGGAGGTCTGATCAGCCTCTGCCATTCATTGTCAAAGTGGGCAGACTGGTGGTCACAGTCCCACCCACTATAAAAGCCATTCAGCTACAAACCTCTGATGAGGAGACAGCTAACAGGTTCTCTCCTCCAGCCGCCTTTGCCATAGATTAAGTTAATTCTGTTGTCAGGTTTATTTGTAGTTTTGTTTATGTTGTGTTAGGATTTATTTAGTGTTTGGGTGTCTTTTCTTCTAATTCTTCATAATATTGTAAACACACATTATTTCACTTGTGTTAATAAATCACATATATATGGTTGTCCTCCTCCATTAGCATGTTGCTTTCCAATTACCCCTAGCTTTATTGGGACGTAACATTGCTATTATTAGTTTAATAAAGAATTTGACACACAAAATACTTATTCTCTAGACATTTGAAGTCGTTTGGTCTTTATGTACAAGAGTGCCAATATTTTCGGCCATGACGACACACACACACACACACACACACACACACACACACACACACACACACACACACACACACACACACACACACACACACACACACACACACCGCGCACACACACACACACACACACACACACGCATGCACGCACACGCAAACACCCACACCCACAGTAATTGCACAACATATTCATTATGTTTGTACAACTATTTAATCTAGTCTTTTATTGTTGTTTTTCATCCATGTTGAACTGTAAATCTTACCCAAATGGAGCTGGAAGAAAACAGAAAGGTTCAGGTGTGGAACAGAACACCCATATAGACCCAGATCTGAGAGCTTCACCCTGGTCAGCTTCAGTGAGATGTTACCATGAGACAACTCATCATGGAACAGAGACGTTCTCTGGCTGTATGATGGATGTTCAAAATACACATTTCCACCTAGGCGGAGAATGTGTGTGTCTCCTCCCTCCTTCAGGAACCCTCTGTACCACGCCACTGTCTCCTTCTCCATGTTGACAGGAGGTTCAATGTGACATGGAAGGATGACATCATCTCCCAACATGGTCACCACAGGCTGAGATGGACCAACCAGTTGATATCCTTAAAACAAAACAACATGGATTTAGTGTAGTCTGTAGTGATAATAATGTGTGTTTTGTATTCAGATAAATGCACACCCCATAAAGAGCAAGCTTGCATCCAGGGACACAACCCAGGAACACTTCCTGGTTCAGGTTGGAGTGATCAAATCCTTTGTTCCTTTGTTTTAGCAGTGGTTCAGCCATAAACCATGTGCCACTTCCCCAGATTTTGAGACAGCTGGATCACTGCTGAACCAAAAGTGAAAGTAAAAGTGTAAGTGTTAACTCGCTACTGACATGGTTGGAGACACAATATATAAACCCAACAGTATTACAGCAAATGTAATTATCCAGAAGCACTCATGCTGGTGCAGTCAGAGAGACCTGATGTCAAAGTTTAAGTTTAGTGGAGAAAAAACAATGGTGAGAATCTGTTCACTGCTATATGCTAACATTAGGAATGCTGGTCGAGTGGGCACACTGGAGATGTAGGCACACACATTTCTAGCCAAGTGGGCAAAAAGCCAACTGGGCATACAGGCAGTTAGGCACACAGGTTATCTGGGCAAATGGACCAGAGGGCATACAGGCTATATGGGCATATGGACAATTGGGCAAACCGGATACTTAGGCATATGACTGTGATCTTGAAGTACCCCCCGGCCCCCCATTGTGTGAGAGAAACAGTGAGAGACGGTCACAGCGTGAAATGGTTGAGAGAACCACTGCTCTGTCTGTATGCCTGCCTGTCTCTCTCTCTCTCTCTCTCTCTCTCTCTCTCTCTCTCTCTCTCTCTCTCTCTCTCTCTCTCTCTCTCTCTCTCTCTCCCACACACTTGGTAAAACTGAATCCATACTCTTTGGTACAAATGCTAAGCTCAGTAAGGCAAATGGCTTCACTGTCAAAGTGGGGGACAACATTATCACCCGGAAAGAAGAAATTACCTACCTGGGTTCCATCCTGGAGGCAAATCTTTCCGGTGATAAAATGGCCACAAACGTAATCAAAAAGGTCAACCAAAGAACTAGATTCCTATACAGGATCTCCTCACTGGTCAACAAAGACACTCTGAAGACCATAACTGGAGCCCTGGTACAAGGTTACTTTGACTATGCCTGCACCTCTTGGTACCACAGCACCTCAAAAACCTTAAAAACAAAGCTACAGACCTCCCAAAACAAACTTGTCAGACTGTTACTTGGCCTCACACCCCGAACCCACCTCACCCCTGCCCACTTCGACAGTTTGGGTTGGCTTAGGGTTGACGACAGAGTACAACATCTCGCACTGAGCTTGGTCCACAAGATACGATACTCTACCAAAATACCCTTGTACCTATCCAAATACTTCCTTAATGTCAATGAGGTACACTCCCACAACACCAGAGGGAGTGCTACTAACCATGTCCAACCCAGATTTGGCACAAACAAGGGACTTAACTCCTTCCGCTCATATGCCACCAAAATGTGGAATGCCCTACCAACAGTCATAAAGGCATGTGAATCCCTTGACTCCTTCAAAACCGCTCTCAAAGGGCACCTACAGATGGCTGCAATTCTAAACTGGCCTCTGTAAAACTAAAATGTATATAAAATCCCCCCACCCACCCCGCCTCCCCTCATTGTACATTTCTCTTTTCCCTTTTTTACCCCCACTATGATTTTGCCTCCATGATTTGCTGCTTCTGATTTTACTGAAGTAGTTGTTTTGTATATACGGTATTTGAATGCCTCAATGAAATGAACAAGTTGGCCACTATTGTAAACAAGTGTATGCTTAACTAGTGTGTCCAATCAGTTTTTCAGATTTGATGTAGGTGTACTTGAATTGTACTGTAATTCTCCAAGCTGTTATCAGTTTTGTAGCAGTGTGTACTTGACTTGTACTGTAACTCCCATCTCTGTTAATAAAAATTTCATTCATTCATTCATTCATTCATTCATTCATTCACACACACACTCACTCTCTCTCTCACACTCTCTCTCTCACACAATAAAGACACAATTTGAAAAATAAAGGACCAAAGTTAGTTCCTAAAATGACCGAAGTTCGTTTTTCAAATATAATGGACCAAAGTTAGTTCTCCAAATTAGAAAAATTAAGTAAGTGTCCAAAGTACATTTTTCAAATATAATGGACCAAAGGTAGTTTTTCAAATCCTATGTGTGAAGGGCCCTTGGATGATTATTTTTAGAAGTAATTAAGATTAAGAGAGAAAAACTTTAGCTAATAATCTAGAACCTTGTTAAAAAGGGAAAATGTTCTCCTTTAAAAAGGATAGTTTCCCCCTATAAGTGATGCATGTCCACAGTTAAATGTATCTTTAAGTAAGACCCAGTGGCGGTCTTAGCAATTTGGGGGCCCCAGGCGGATTTAGCTATGGGGGCCCTAAAAGTTTTAACTACAATCTTTTAAAATGCAAGAAATAGTAGTAGTAGTAGTAGTAGTAGTAGTAGTAGTCATATTGCACACATCATGATAAAAACGAATGCAACTAAATGTTTTACTTTTGTAACAGATTGACTTACTTTCTCATTTTACTACTTCCCACGGGCTGAAGATAATTCTTTCAGGTGCCTGAGTTGGCCCCCCGGGCCAACTCAGGCACCTGAAAGAATTTGAGCCATTACCAACAAAAAAGCATTTTGTTATATACTCTATTGTAGTAGTAGTAGTATTTTCATTTTCATCTCTTTTCTTTTACTAACATATAACATATATAACAAAATGCTTTATTGCTTTAAGTTATTCAATGCATACTGCAGATATGTGAACATGATTCTCCACTTTCCCCCCCCCCCCCCCCCCCCCCCCCATTAACATATTCCCTTGAAGTGAGGCATTTTCATGCAAATGTGTTAGTCTGTGGAAACCCAAAACCTTTAGTAAGAAGAAGGTGCCACTTTCAAAAGAGTGTGTGTGTGTGTGTGTGTGTGTGTGTGTGTGTGTGTGTGTGTGTGTGTGTGTGTGTGTGTGTGTGTGTGTGTGTGTGTGTGTGTGTGTGTGTGTGTTTTGTGTGTGTGTGTGTGTGTGTGTGTGTGTGTGAGAGAGAGGGGGGGGGGGGTCTTACTTAAAGATACATTTAACTGTGGACATGCATCACTTATAGGGGGAAACTATCCTGTTTAAAGGAGAACATTTTCCCTTTTTAACAAGGTTCTAGATTATTAGCTAAAGTTTGTCTAAAAGTATACCTTGACAACAACAACTGGGTTGTTTAGGAGGGGTTTGAAGGTGGACTTTTTGGAGTCGCTGAAAGGGATCATTTCACCTTTTTTTGAACACCACTGGGAATCACTACACACACTTTCAAACATTTTGAAAACACAATGTTCATAGAATGTTCTTTTCACAGACAGGGGGGAGGGGGGAAGTGTTAAAAAGGTGCCACTTGAGAGAGAGAGAGAGAGAGAGAGAGAGAGAGAGAGAGAGAGAGAGAGAGAGAGAGAGAGAGAGAGAGAGAGAGAGAGAGAGAGAGAGAGAGAGAGAGAGAGAGAGAGATCTCCCAAAAATAATCACCCCAAAATAAAAGAATCATCCAAGGGCCCTTCACACATAGGATTTGAAAAACTACCTTTGGTCCATTATATTTGAAAAATTAACTTTGAACACTTATTTATTTTTTCTAATTTGGGGGGGGGGGGGGTGTGTGTGTGTGTGTGTGTGTGTGTGTGTGTGTGTGAGTGAGAGAGAGGGGGGGGTAGAGAGAGAGACACACAAGGGAGAGAGAGACAGACAGGTACTGGTGTCAGCAGGCAGACAGCAGACTGCTCACAGACGGTTCACAGCAGGGGATCAGAAAGGGGGGCACATCAAAGCAATGTGTCCAGCTGTCTTGTATGTCCAGTTTGATGTATGCCCTGATGTATTGCCTGCCCAGTTGGCGCTATGCCCAGATGTATTTTTGCCCAGTTGTCTGGTGTGCCCCCTTGGTTTTTGTGCCCACCTGACCGGTTACCAACATGAATACTAAGTGAATTGGGAACTGTATTGATGTTTTTTTAATCCTTCCACTGTTGCACAGCTTGTACATGTTCAATGTTTATCCGGAGTAGTGTTGAACTAGTGTAGTTGTATCATGCCAGATATGTGGAAATAATGTGTTTGTATTAGAACTGAAATCTGATTCAGTTTGTTTATTTTTTATGATTAATTACATTCTTTTATTGGTGTAATTACTATGCTCTTTAAAAGCTATTTCAAAGTTTACTACCAACTGAAGGCTAACTACATGATTTACATGATTGTTTTTACTTGAAATGACAGCATTGTACAGCATTTTAATAATATTAAATATTGGCAATGGATAATTGTTATGAACTGGCCTAGAGAACCGTCACGATAATAATTTATTTCTTACACAATTGTAATATTCACTAAATAATGAATGGAATGGCATCCTCACGTCAGTTCTCTTTAAGTAGCGGCTTGTGTGTCTCACATCCGATGACGGAACATGTACTCCCAGATCTAGACATTGTCATGGTCTGAGGCAGACCATGGCCTCATGTCAGCCACATCCCCATTCCTCTAAATCCATGTCACACTTTCCCCCTCACTCAGCAGCTCAACAGTATCACACCCACTCAGCACCTGTGAACTCTTTGCGATCAGCCTGCTCCCTTTAAAGCCCCGGCTACACGAGGAAAATATCCGTTCTTTTCCTCCTCCGTTGAAAAAAAAAATCCTGTCCACACGACAAAGATATCCGTGTCCACACATGCAACCCAAAATGGACATTTTGGACTCCAAGACGTATGCCAGGCCAGTAGGTGGCGATAAGAAATATTTAGCGCAACAGAAAAATAAGCTTGTGAGTTGGTTTCCATGATTACCCAAATAAATTCTCCACGTAACCTGCTAGTAGTAAGGGACTATGTTATTGAAGTGAATTGAATATTGGAGGTATATGGAGGAAATGTGAACCGCACAAAAAAATCATCACCCTCCCTATGAATTGAAAAACAATAAAAGTCCCCTCCACAACAGTGTTGTTATTATTTAAATATGCTATTTAATAACATTTCCCACCCCCGCTGCTTTATTTCGGGTGGCAACTGAAAAGTCGCGCACACGCGGCGATGGCGGTGACATCATCGTTTTCGTTTCACGTATCTACACGTGTCCGCTGCTCCAGATATTTTCGAAAATCTTCACTTATTTATCCGTGCAGAAAACTCAGTTTGAGTGATGTAAAACGCTGTTTGCGTGTAGTAGAAAGGCCCAAACGCAGGAATATTTCTGCGTTTGACAAAAGATCCGGAGTCGTGTATCTGGGGCCTAAACCTGGACTCTGGTGCACACTCCTTGTCAGTTCATTCTTCATGTTGCAGTAGCCTAGCTCAGAGGACTTCCCTAGTTTGTGGACCTTGGTACTTCTGGTAATTTCTTACTTTGTGTTTTTGACTGCTTTTATGCCTGAAGTTGTTACAGCATCACTTGTGCCAATAAATTATAGTTTTGAAATTCTTTCATCTGGTGATGTCTCTGCATTTGGGTTCAAAGTTTTTGCTACCATGACAGAAATGACTGTTGGATGTTCATCCACGGCGAGCTGAATGCACCCAGAGCCATCTAGTAGAAGAGTTGTGACATTGAGGGGTCAGAAACTGAGCACTCAAGCTGCTGTTCATGCAGCACGAATAGGGACAAACTAGTGTTGGAAATGCATCGTTTTCAACAAGGGCGGTGCAAATAAGAGCTATTTTATGCATGTTTTCAACATTAAATATTGAACATTACTCACAATAATAATTTTATATTGTACTGTTACTAAAAACAATCTAAAATAGTAATCACACTGTGTGTGTGTGTGTGTGTGTGTGTGTGTGTGTGTGTGTGTGTGTGTGTGTGTGTGTGTGTGTTTGTGTGTGTGTGTGTGTGTGTGTGTGTGTGTGTGTGTGTGCGTGTGCGCGTGTGTGTGTGTGTGTGTTCGCGCGTGTGCGTGTGTGCGCACGCACTCTGATGCGAATGGTGTATAATTTGGCCAGTGACCAAATTATGTTTAGTTAAAAATATTTGTTGGATTGAAACCGAGAATTTCCAAACCCTGACACTTCCTTGACAGAAAGTAGCTCATCATAACATGCCTAGAGTAGATTGTTATGAAAGAAAACAATTCAAAGGAGAATTGGATTGGATTTGTTTGCATGTCTGGATTGTCAAGGCCAGAATACCCTACATCAGACACTGAAACATTGTAAATTACAATTATGATTAAACTAAAATTAAAATTAACTCCTATTCAACCCGCACTGAATTTTGATTTTAAAAACGATCTGTGCGCTCAAAGTTAAAAATGAGTAAATGTGTGTGTTTGGTGTGTGCTCTTCATTTCTCCTGTTGTTCTTGCCTAGTGTAAATCACTGAGGATTGTAAGATGAATGCCTCAATTGTATATATTTTTTTCTTACCTGTTTCAGATGTGGTGAAACATTTGGTCCAAGCCAGCAGTAAAATGTGTGTGTGTGTGTGTGTGTGTGTGTGTGTGTGTGTGTGTGTGTGTGTGTGTGTGTGTGTGTGTGTGTGTGTGTGTGTGTGTGTGTGTGTGTGTGTGTGTGTGTGTGTGAGAGAGAGAGAGAACGCACAGGCGTGTGTGAGAAGCATTGTTTAACTGTTGTTTAATGTGACAGGAAGAATGACATCATCTCCCTCCATGGCCACCACAGGACAAGATGAACAAACCACCTTGTGTCCTTAAAACAAAACAACATGGATGTAGTGTAGTCTGTAATGATAGTAATGTTTTATATCAGGGGTTTTCAACAGGTGGTCCGGGGACCATCAGTGGTCCCTGATTGGATTCCAGGTGGTCCCCAGCTAAGTTGGTTAACGTGATGTAACTCTTGAGAACGTAAAACTGAAACCAAATGGACCCTAGCGGGTCCATTTGGTTTCATTTTTACACTCTCAAGAGTTATTATCCATCATCTGAATTAGCCCCAAGTCTACACAACTAGAAGAGGGACAAAGGCAAAAGAAATCTGTAGTTTTGGTGTCCGTGGGGCTAAAATGTCCTCAAGTGGTGGTCCGTGGCTCAAATTCTGAATAAATGGTGGGCCCTGGCATCAAAAAGGTTGAAAACCCCTGTTTTATATGAATAACCCCATAATGAGCAAGGTTGCATGTAGGGACATGCGGAGGGAATATTTTGTGTGGAATTTGTTGTGTTTTTGTGCACTGAATCAGTGCAGTTGGCCAATGATCAAATGCATTTAGAAGTGTCAAAAGATGTTACATTATAAATAAGTACTTTCAAACTGAAACAGCTTTTTTGAATTTTGGCTGTCACGGATGCAGACAGGCTGAGTACAAAAGTAACAAGCAAGAGTTTTGACTGCTCATTCATATGAAGGCACTGGGTGACGTCACACCGCCCTCCGCCCCATCCAACTCTCACACTTTGTGTTTTAACAAACCCCAAAGCTGTGACGCAGCCTTCCACACTGACCAACCCCGTCTCCAGCGTAGGGTTGCTCAGTGCGTGCACAAAGCACACTTGATGTGCCACGCCCTGAATAAACAAATGAAACCCCACTGAATGCCGCGAATAAACCAAGTATAAACAAATGATCACAGAGAACCAGTGCATTGAGGGTGCATTGAACACGCCCAACAGTTAGAGGCAAAGTTAAAGGTGGAAAGGACTATTACAATTGGTCTCTTTAGTGACATAAAGGGATCCAGAGAGGGACCAGAACATCCTCTGTTGTCTCTCTCTCTCTCTCTCTCTCTCTCTCTCTCTCTCTCTCTCTCTCTCTCTCTCTCTCTCTCTCTCTCTCTCTCTCTCTCTCTGTCTCTCTCTAATAGAGCAGCTGTGTGTGATGTGTTTAATTGTGCTGCTCATTCAATTCAGATAATATACTGAATTTAATAATTCTAACAATAAATACAAATAAAACCGTATTAATCCGAGCTCTCGGTGCCCCCCCAATCCCCCCCCCCCCCCCCCCCCCCCCCCAACACCCAACACACACACACACCCTAACTTTTCCTCATGCTACGTTTGGTTAGATTATTTTTTTTCTTCACATCAATTTGTATGCAGACATAGCACTATACAGTAGGTAGATAATGTAGTCCAGGAGTCCTATATTATAGTCATAGGTTTGCAGATATTCTACTGTTAGACAGATCTTAGGCTCTTGCATCTATGCATCTGACTGTGTGTTGTTCTTGCTTACGGTAAGTCACAAGTCTGATAAATGCATAAGTAGTTAATCTCACTCTTTTGTAACTTACCTGTTACAGATCTGGTGAAGCATCTGGTCCAAGCCAGTAGTAAAATGCATAAAGGAATCCTCATGGTTGATTTTACAAAACAAACTATGATATAGAAGGAATAGAGAGAGAGACAGAGACGGTCTCATTTCCTACTGTTTCAGTAGCAATGGATAAACACAATGACGACACGGAAGTGATCCAGCCGTTGGTGGTTTCCAAATTTGCATACACACATGCACACGCGCGCACACACACACACACACACACACACACACACACACACACACACACACACACACACACACACACACACACACACACACACACACACACACACACACACACACACACACACACTAGTGCCAGATGATATGGTTCAAAGATATGTGCCACCTAGTGCAACAGGGTAGCCTAAACACTTTCAGTAATTTTACCGGATTGGTTTAGTTGTGCATGCAATGTCTTTGCTAACATCCAAAATATACCTGATGTTGATTCCTTGAAAACCTCAATTTCTATCGTACTTTGCATTTTCATTGTGTACCTTGATGTTTTTGTTTTGTCTTGTCTTTCTGCTTTTTTTTTTTCTTTTCTTCTGTTCTTCATTTTACTTTTGTGAAACTGTTACTATTAATTTGGCAAACATGATGTATATTTAGGGATAGGCATCCTATAAGCTTTTGCTTCTGCCTATACCCTTTCGGTACCTTGAATCTAGAGGATGGTATGCATACTCTTGTAGGTTTGTTTACTTTTCCTGTATTGTGAACATATTGTTTTTCTGTTTGTACAGAATAAAGTCTAAAAGTCTAAAGTCTAATGTCTAATGTTTTGTGTGTCACGACTCATACGCACTGCAGGTAATTTTGAATGTATAAAAGCCATGTCATTTTGTACTACTTTGGTCAGTCTGTGTGGACACTGCATGCTAGTGGCTACACGTGTTGTCTCTATGTGGGCTCTCTGGCCCACGGGCGGAATACTATGCTGTATTGCAACTCTGCTGAATAAAACTTCATCCATCTGAGGAACAAATGCTGCATAGACTCCATTCTTCTTCAATCAACTATGTTGCTCTCCCAGTAGTATTTTTGGGTATATTAAGCTGGTATAATGCAATTTGTCTTTATTTATCTTTAAAGAATAAAACAGTACAAAGGGGAATCAAGATACATGGACATATAAAAATGGGGATGCAAGAAGCTCAAGTGGATTAAATGCATTTCCTCAACCTGTGTACAGCAAAACATTTTTACAAAAATGATTTGAACGCAATGCATACAATTTACAGGTAACATGATTCCATATGGCAGTGGTTTTCAAAAAGTGTTCTGGGGGCCACCAGCTGGTAACAAAATGGACCCCTTACAGACTATAACTCTCAAAAGCATACAATGAAATGCCCAATGCCCAATCAATTCGCGCTGCACCGCGACACACAAGATTTCTGCTATTTTTTAGAGTGCCACACCCATAGAAAACCAAACAAAAATATAGCTGCAAGCGGTATCAAGCCATGAAAGCCCCTCTCTTCACAGCAATGACAAAATAAAACATAAGAATAAAAATGCATACTGTCTATAGGTCTGTCAAATGGCAAATGTAAAAACACACACCAGTTACACCATGTTAGACCTGGACAAACCCACTCCCAACCCAAGTTACTGTCCAGCACTGCCCTCACCCACGGTTGGACATGGATGGACAGCTTCTACGTTTTGAGACGTTCCTGATTCCTGAACTGGTGGACTGAGGCTGGTCTTTGTCTCTGTAAACATGTCCTTCAGGCCACTTCTGGAGTTCCAATCTTGTTCTTTGGCAAACTTGTAAACTCCTTCAAACAGACCAGGAAACATCTCCAACAGGTCAAGGTCAGCTTCATCCTCAGCACTGTGGACACAACACAGTGTGGTCACTAAAGACTAAAGACACAACAGTTGAAGCTTCATGCAGACACACACACACACACACACACACACACACACACACACACACACACACACACACACACACACACACACACACAGTGCCGATTCTGGCCTCCAAGGGGCCCTAAGCAGGTTTTTTACTAGGGGCCCTGCTTTTTTTTGTTATTTTGGCCATTTTTTGCAGAGAAATAAATTATAGATAACTTAATCGTTATAAACCTATGGACACAAACATAACTGTTTGTAATTGTATTATATAGCATCTGATATCCACTTATTTCTCTCTCTCTCTCTCTCTCTCTCTCTCTCTCTCTCTCTCTCTCTCACTCACACTCACACTCACACTCACACACTCACACTCACACACTCACACACTCACACACTCACACTCACACTCACACACTCTCTCTCTCTCTCTCTCTCTCTCTCTCTCTCTCTCTCTCTCTCTCTCTCTCTCTCTCTCTCTCTCTCTCTCTCTCTCTCTCTCTCCCCAATGTTTCCTTTTCAAATGAATGTATTTATTGCTATTTCAATCCTGACCAACAACAAAACTATGAAACTGTCTCTTATGTAGAGATGTAGAAGGTCTAGAATAGGGACAAATAAGAGTTGAAAATATTTGTTCACCGTCAAAGTATTGTAGGCTACAGTAACCAACACATTCTGTGTAGTAGCATAATAGTGCCACATAAACATCAGTCACAGAGACTCTGTGATGGGACTGGCTTCATGAAGTGAATGGAGTTGACATAACTGTCTATATCCATAATACTCTAAGCTTTGGGCATGCCGCATTATAGGATATATTATCATTGACAAAATACAACAAGCTTGTATCTCTGCCACCAAAAAAAAACATTTTGTACAACACAACAACACACTACCGACAACCCAGCATTTAACAGCACAACCGAAAACTGCAGTCATTCATAGCGTTAGCCTGCCAGCCTACCTGACTGCTGCTGCTCCTTTTTTCATATCCTGAAGTAATGATGTTGTTGACCAAACATGCTAAGCAAAAAGGGGGGCGTTTCTGCGTGGTGTAAAAAACCGCGACAGCGGGCATGATTCAAGTAACGCTGTTTACGGAAGAAGATTTCCCTTCTACGTGCAGAACAAGCATGCACTAGAGTGGTTACGTTCGCCCGCTGTACGTTATTTACGTAATGCCCCGCGATTCAATAAACGTACATGCGCCCACTCTACGTTGTTTGCGTAAATAACAGTTCTTTCAATTAGTTATTTACTCAGAGCTGGCGGGGGGGGGGGGGCTTTGGGGAATCGGGGGCCCAACGCAGGGTGCGTAGTCTGCGTATAGGAAGAATCGGCGCTGCACACACACACATACACATGCAATTAGCAAAAAAAAAAAAAAAAAAAATCAGTTCCACCATGTTCACTTTAGAACACAGAGTCACATGTGCCAATGGTTCCACAGTCTAGAAGAGAACACAATAGAGGTTCCAACCTCTTTTACCAGTACCTGAACAGATAAACAGGCATAGTGCTGTGGACCCTGTATCAATTAGGGTAGAAGGATATTTCATTCCACTTTTGTATTTCTCCATTTTTGGGGCGACTCCTCTCTGTGCCACCAGGGAGGATCAAGCATCTAGTTGGAGTACTAGTTAAAGTTCTCCATATATGGGTCAGACATGCCCTATCTTCGACAGGCATGCCCTAGCTTCGACACAGGCTTTTATTTCTGTCTGTGTTGCGCAAAATCGGAAAGCCTGAGACTAATTGGCCTAGAAGTGGGAGTCAGGGTGGGTGTTGCCCCAAATGATGTGACATACTGTAGAACAGCAATTCCAAAAACAAAAGTATCTACATGAATACACCATGATAAATGCACCATAATGCTATACTTACTAGTGCTGATGGAGATTACGTATGAAGCGCAGCAGTCCAAATGAGTTGTCAGGGTAGGACTTCTTCTTGCCATCCATCTTCTGGACCAACTCCTGTGGGAACTGGAAAACAAACAACCAAAATATCATGCATAATAATTGTATGTATATGGTCATCACATTGTGATGTAGTGACCCCAGAAAACAAGGATACTTGTACAGGATATTTGTTTCAATTTATATGATAACAAAAAATATTTGCAAATGCCTTGAACAGTCTACACCAGCTTCTTTAAGCTACTATAGGAGGCACCAACTGACTCATTGGAGGCAATTTATGGTTCAGTGGCTTGCCCAAGGACACTTTGTCATGTTGAACCGCCATGTGTTCATCATTATGCACAATTACTTAAACCCATTCAAATATAGATCATTGGCAGAAGGAATAAAATGGATTAAATAATAGAACGCCGACCTTGTGTTTCCATGTGTTGATCTGTCCCTGCTCAGTATCAGTGTTGGGATTGTTGCTAAAATGTAACATATAATGCATAATTCGTTACATTTTTCCAAAAGTTATGCTATTACTGGAAAAAAAAGTTATAATATTATAGTAATAGGCTACATTACTTTACCTTGTTACCTCGACATACTGGTCTAAAGTTCTGATGAGGTCCTTGTCAGCATTTCGGCAGTTCTCAACTTCCTTTACATTTCCAACCTTTCTCAAGTAGTCTACTTTCCTAGGAAAAAAAGGTAATCGAGTTTGGTAATCTTTGATAATGCCACCCTACCCTGAGGCCATCCAATCACCCTAGACACACATATGACCTGAAATAATGTCAGACAATGAATGAATGAGTGCAATGATTACCTCTCATTTGTCCAAAAGTAAGGATGATCCAAGCATTCATTCACTGTAGGTCTTTTCTCTGGGTCTTCGTTGATCATCATCTTGATGAGATCCTTGGCGACCACATCCTGAACATGGTCCAGGTTGTACTGTCCTCTCAGAATGTTGGATTCAAGTTGATGTCGGTTTTGTGCGCCTTCTTCAAACGGATGGTGTCCTCTAGACAGGATGCAGGCTGTTCCTGCAACTCCTGTTCTTAAGGTAGATTGTCCAGCGGGAAATCGTCTGCTTACTCCAAAATCTGCCAATCTTGCTTTGTTTTGAATATCTGGAAGGCAATATATTAATACTGTGTGTGTGTGTGTGTGTGTGTGTGTGTGTGTGTGTGTGTGTGTGTGTGTGTGTGTGTGTGTGTGTGTGTGTGCGTGCGTGCGTGCGTGCGTGCGTGCGTGCGTGCGTGCGTGCGTGCATGTGCGTGTGTGTGTCTATGAATTGAAAAGCACACATCAACTGCTAGTTGTACTTACCAATCAAGACATTCTGTGGTTTGATATCACGGTGGAGAATTGGAGGATTCTGCTGATGGAGAATCTTTAAACCGGTGAGAATCTCTTTTGCAAGTTCACGTTCAGGACGACAGCCTCCAGGAAATTCTTCTCCTATGTTAATGTATTCTTCCAGGGTGTATTCACATAACATAAGAGCAAGGTAACCAAAGCTGTCATCCGTTGTAAAGTCCAGGTAGCGAACAATCGAAGGATCATCAAGCTCAAGCAAAATGTCTTTCTCATTCTTAAGCACAGGATAGTTTGATTTAGTCATTCTCTTCACTGCGACCTCTTTGCCATCATCTCTTAACCCCAAGAAAACCTCAGTTCCATCCATTCCATTTGCTATAAGGAAATCATCTTTACCACACACAAGGCTCCCAACTTTGGTGACATTGCAGTCATCAGCGTTTGCAAGCTTCTGTAACAGTGGCCTCCATCTTTTACTGGATTGATGCCATTCTCGTGGTTTCTCTGTAATAGTAGTCAAAGAATTCTGCATGCTTATCTTATTGTTAAATAAGGACGGAAAACTCATGAAAGAAATCACAGTGTTTGCTAAAATTCCACTTTTAGGTGGTCACCCACACCCGTGTGTTAAGTACGCCTGGTGGGTGGTATTGGGTGGAGTACACCTGAACCAAAGCTGGATGAAAGCTAAAAACGCCCAGACCACACCTATGCATAATATAACTAGGAGATGTTGAGGGAAATAAGATGGTAAATATCAAATTTAGTGTGGGAACGCCTCTTCCCAAATGCTAGATGCTCTAATTGTGTCTAATGGGAGATGAGACGAAATTGGAGCCCTTCATCTTTAAAAATTGGAGTTCTAGTTGGCAGATGTTGGCAGATATGGCAGATTTTACTGCCCACAAGAAAACCCTAGGCATAACGTTGAATAAGCCTTACCTACTACTGCCACATCTAAAGTCTCTAAAAGCGTGTGAAGAATCACTTTTGACCACGACTCTGTGACGACAACCAATCCTACAATGCAAATGTAGGCATAATGATGTGAACCATTATGCCTGTGTAAGTGTCTCCGTGAGTGCGTCATAGATTCATACACTAGATGGAGGTTAAAGTCATGATAGTACAGATTTGAAAAATAAACATTTTCAATACTTACTGTTCCAGGAGACATATAGCAATATTAATGCCACCATGATGCCGATCACTACTGTGACAATAATATTCTCTGCAGTAACTGCAGTGGGAACTGAAACACAGTCAGACATAACATATAAGTCAACATTAGCTACAAAATGGTCAAAGCTCTTGAGAATGGCAGTGAACTCAAAGGGTACAGAACTAAAAGGGTAAGACCACTTTGGTAGTAGTTTGAGTTGTGGTAGTTGATGATGTAACTCCAAATGAGGATGACAAATAAATGTCACGATTTCTCCAATTCCTAGAACCTGATATTTCAAAATATATATGACTTCCAGTAAAACATGCTGTGAGTGACTGAATCAACTGTTTTTGTTTACGTAGGACGAGGAGCAGTTTACAGGATTTTACAGAAATTCGTCAAGGTGATATTTTTGGGGGATGACCATTCCCCGTCTCCAATTCAGTTTGACCTTGCTGAATTAGAACTGATTTATCACAATTGATATATGTTTGTATGACCAGGAACCAACAATGGTACAATATTCTCTCATAAAACAAAAAAGAGCTAATACCCATTGAGCTTTAATGAAACTATTTAGTAATGCTCATTTAGTGTTTTTTCATCCATGTTTAGAACATCGAATCTTACCCAAGTGGAGCTGGATGAAAGCACTGCGGTTCAGGTGTGAAACATTACATGAGTAAACACCATGATCTGAGAGCTTCACCCTGGTCAGCTTCAGTGAGATGTTACCATGAGACAACTCATCATGGAACAGAGACGTTCTCTGTCTGTATGACGGGTCCTGATCCTCAGAATACACATGTCCATGTAGATCATACACAGGTGAAATCCTCAGGTCATCTTTGAACCAGTCGAATCTCTTCTTCTCCATGTTTAGAGGAGGTTCAATGTGACATGGAAGGATGACATCATCTCCCTCCATGGCCACCACAGGCTGAGATGGAACAACCACCTGATAAACCCCTTAAAATAAAACAATGTGAATTTTAGTGTAATTATATTACACTAAAATAATATATATTACTAGTAATATATTACTAGTAATTAATATACAGGTCTTTCAAGGATGCAATTTAGTAATGCTTCATCATTACAGTTCATCTTACCAACAGAGAGCTCAATGTCACTGCTGCTCAGCTTCCGCTGTGGAGAAATACACCTGTATGTTCCCTGATCTGAGAGCTTCACCCTGGTCAGCTTCAGTGAGATGTTACCATGAGACAACTCATCATAGAACAGAGACGTCCTCTGTCTGTATGACTGGTCCTGATTCTCAGAAAATACACGTCCTCCTCGTTGAAGGTGTACAGCTGGTAACCCCTTCAGGTCACTTCTGTACCACTTCACTGTCTTCTTCTCCATGTTGAGAGGAGGTTCAATGTGACATGGAAGGATGACATCATCTCCCTCCATGGCCTTCACCGTATAGGATGAACCAACCACGCGATAAACCCCTTAAAACAAAACCAGCATGGATGTTAGCGTATAGTGATATTGTGTAACGATTGCTTTATATTCAGATACGTTGTAGATGGATATACACCACACGAACAGCAAACTTGTAACCATGGACGTGCATGTGTTAAATATGTTGTTTTATTTTGCAATTAAGCAGGTCATTGCAAAATAAAACTAGTGGCCAAAAAGTTACAAGACATGTTAAAACATGAGCACATCCAAACTTTAGGTCATAATGTGTCTACAGAAAACCAAATCAAGGACCTTTCTCTTTGGGTGTACTAGACGTTTAAGTGATTAGGATCAAGAGCTCACATACACAGATTACAGTAAATCTTACCCAATTGGAGTTGGATCATACAGCTGCGGTTCAGGTGTGAAACATGACCTGCATATATGCCCTGATCTGAGAGCTTCACGTCTGTCAGCTTCAGTGAGATGTTACCATGAGACAACTCATCATGAAACAGAGATGTTCTTTCTCTGTATGACAGGTGTTGAGCGTCAAAATAGTCATGTCCATTCCGGAGTTGGTGCACGTATGAAATCCCCAGCTCAGGTCTGATCCACACCAGAGTCTCCTTCTCCACGTTGAGAGGAGGTTCAATGTGACATGGAAGGATGACATCATCTCCCTCCATGGCCACCACAGGTTGAGTTGGACCAACCACCTGATGTCCTTTAATGAGTATGAGTATAATGTTATATGAATCATGAATCCACGTCTAGACAGTTCTCTGCTCCTTACCAGAATGTAAAAAAAATAACATCATCTTAATAAAAACAATTTAGTCATGTTTAGAACAGTTAATCTTACCAACAGACAGTGTGATGGCTCCATTGTTGCGCTTTAGGAATGGAGAAATGCACAAGTATGTTCCCTCATCTGAGAGCTTCACCCTGGTCAGCTTCAGTGAGATGTTACCATGAGACAACTCATCATGAAACAGAGACGTCCTCTGTCTGTATGACGGCTCTTGAAGCTCAGAATCCACACGTCCATCTAGGAGACTGTGTATGGGTAACTTAAGGCCAACTCTGTGCCACTCCACTGTCTTCTTCTCCACGCTGAGAGGAGGTTCAATGTGACATGGAAGGATGACATCATCTCCCTCCATGGCCACCACAGGCTGAGATGAACCAATCACCTGATGTCCTTGAAACAAAACAAGATTTTAGTATAATTATATTGACAAGTAATGTTTCTGTCAATCAGGTGAATGCACACCAAAAGGAATTCTTGTCAAAAACAGACGTCTGTCTGATCAATCATATCTCGGCCAATTCTGAACCTTTTTTTTTTTTTTCATATAAAAGTGCTGTGTGACCGGCAAACATCAATCTCTCATTTGCTGTATAGAATATGCGGATATCTACGAAACGGGATCAAGTGAAACATATCTGTCCGGAATTTGATGAAACATGGTGAACCGTGAGACTGAATTAGCAGCAGCAATGCATCACAAGTTAATAACTGTCTTTAACTCTAATATATAGCTTACCTAATGGATACAAGGAAGTGACTGACAGCAGGCAATCTACAGCTGTTTATAGGAACAACAATAAACAAGGAGATGTAGTGAACTGATGCAGCAGCTGTTCCACGTGGACAACTCCAGGGCGTACAGAGAAGACGCACATGGCTCTGCCTTCTCGTATAGGTTAGCGGGTGCTTTGAAATCCTGTTATCTATTTCCCAAATCTATTTGAAATTAGCAACTGCATGACAAACACGCCTATGGCCACACCTCCAGTCGAAAATAACGGCGTCAGCATAAGGAATAGTGTAAGGGAAGAGGAAAGGTGACGGAAATAGCAGACAAGGCATGCTACGGAAATCTGACCCAAGGTGTCGCACATGGTGTGGTTAGGGAATAAGAGCATTTCCAAGAGAAGTCCCGTCAGATTCATGAGGCGTTCTTAAGTCGGTATTTTGTTCACAAAATATGTTCTTTTGATGGTGAATCCAAATCCTTATCCTCATTAGCATCCTAATCCATAGGGAGCCACCAGTTTGCATATAAGGCATTAGGAATTCCCTTTACTTCCTGCGTTTTACCCAGGTGGGTGTAGTTTTGCTTGACTCTATGTAATAGCAGTCACACTTTTGCAGGACTCAGAAATCCCAGAACCTCACACAAACAAATAAAAGTTCACTGAATGAAAACCTAAGCTAAAGTATACTGTATAAAAATGGTGGAACACCTCAGTCTAAACATTAACAATTATATAGTATTGTGGAGTTACAGTAGGTTACTGTTGAATTGAACAGCTAATTTAATTCATTATTGTATTATATTATTTACAGTATAGTCAACAGTAGACAGTCAAAAGTGGTAGTAGATCAACCACCTAGTGTTTCCCAGACCAGACTTTACGCATTTTACAGAGGGTGCTGTTTTTTCTGTTCAGTTTTCACTTAAGAACAATGAAGACACTCTAAATGCTTGATTTTCATTACATGTGCCTGTATCGAATTCCCTTATTGTTATTTCTGTCACCTTTCTTCTTCCCTTAGCCACTATTCTTTATGACAACTCTTTATGGAGTTGTGGTCATATGCGTGTTTGTGACACAGTCCCTTAAGTTAATTAATTAAGTTAGTTAATTTTGTCAAATAGATTTGGGAAATTCCAAAGCACCCGTTAACCTATGAACACATATCCAGTTTGAGGTTTGCACGTCCGTGCGCCTTGGAATGTTTGAATGGGACATCAGTTCACTTCATCTCCTATGTATTGATTGTCCTATGAGCAATTATTGCATCCAGTGGAGCGTTAGTTCATTGAGGCACGGAGGGCAGAAGGTTATTTAATTCCCCTTATTCTCAATCAGTAATCTGTTCAATCTGTTCCTTTAAATCTGCAGTCTCTCCATGTCAACTCCCCTCACTCTCATTGGCTTTCAGCTAAGTCAGTCACACCCCCATTCAAACATGTGCACTTTAAAAGCAGTCTCTTCTCTCTCTCCTCTCTCTCTTCCTGCTAGCTGCTCTGTCCTGTCGATCAGATATGTGTTCAAATTTCCTCCACCTCCCCGGCCTCCTCCCTGTGGCACCAGTTCCGAGTACATGAGTCTCTGATTAATCATGATTTAAGGGTTGTAGCATTTGTGGTATCTAGTTCTGCTATGGTATCTGTGTTTACTGTGGACTATGATATTTTCAGTATTAATGTGGTTCATGTATTTTGGATAAATGTTTGTAATGTCTCTGTCAGTCTACACTGGATATGATGCTCATGTGTTAATGTCTTGTATTTTCGGTTACTGTACCTTGGCTCTGCTCTGTGGGGTTGTTGATATCTGAGCTGTGTCTCGATGCACAGATAATCGGAGATATCAAATGTGATCAGACGTATGACTCAGTTCATAGATCGTCTGATATCACATGAGCAAGAGCCACGCCGCCATACAAACATGCAAATCTTTGCAGTAAATGGTCTATGGTCAATCTGATTTCTGAGCCGAAGTGTGTCAATGAACTACTGTCAGGTGGTATTTAGTTTGAGCAACTATTTAGACATGGTCTTTCAGTGTTGTTTTTCATTAGTAAATCTTACCCAATTGGAGCTGGACGAGACAGGTGAGGTCCAGAAGGTAAACATGACAGCCATATAGTCCCAGATCTGTGAGCTTCACGTTCGTCAGCTTCAGTGAGATGTTACCATGAGACAACTCATCTTGGAACAGAGACGTCCTCTGTGTGTATGACGGGTTCTGATCCGTAGCATTCACACTTCCATCTAGGAGGAGATGTACAGTACCTGATCCCTCCAGGTCTTTGACCCACACCACTGTCTCCTTCTCCATGTTTAGAGGAGGTTCAATGTGACAAGGAAGGATGACATCATCTCCCAACATGGCCACCACAGGCTGAGATGGACCAATCACCCGATGTCCTTAAAAGAAAACAGCATGGATTTAGTGTAGTCTGTAGTCATGTTTGTTTTGTATTCAAATTACATATTTTGTTTGTGGTGGTGTTTAACTTGGCCAGTGATCATTGTGCATTATGAGGTGCTTGCTAACAAAAGATGTTAAAATGAAAATAGGTACTTCCAAACCCTGACACTGTATTGCATGGGGAAGATTTGAAAACGTTTTTTTTTTTTTTTTTTTTTTTCTGTTTTTATATTAGCATAAATTAATTATGGATCAACACATTGTGTGGCCCTGGGTCTTTCCCTGATGGACTGATTGAGTAGCTACTGGGACGTAAGTCGAGACTTGATCAACCCCGGCTGGGTCTCCTGAGTGAGGGGTATGATGTTGCGAGACCCGAAACCCAGATGACCTTGGGGGGGAAAGGAGGAATAACAGGAGGAATGACATGAAATTCAACATTTTAATTTTTTGGGTGTTTTTGTTACTCCCATGTGTGTTTTCTATCGCCACATATTATCTCGTTTGAACAATCAGTCTTTCACGTCATATGTGAATTGCTCTCAGGAACAGCTTGTTTTTTTTTTGGCCTCATAATGGTGTCATCGATGCACCCTGCTTTGTATAATTCCTCCTCCTTCAGCTTTCAGTTCCAATTTTGAATTTCCATTTTGTTTCCAATATCCACTAGTGTTGATTTTCCAAGTTGACTTGGAATTTAAACAACCCTGGTTTTATCTAGCATCAGTATTATAATGACTCTACTATAAAAAAAAAAAAAATATATATATATATATATATATATATATATATATATATATATATATATATATATATATATATATATATATATATATATATATATATATATATATATATCCTCCATATCAACGCCCCCATCACCTCAGGACATTGTGGTACTGCAGCTAAACTGTTCAGAAAAAAATGTCAAGGACTGGTTATATCAGTGGTGATTGAGTCTCAAACCATTAGAAATAAGCTTGAGGGACATATACAACATGATATTAAGTATAAAAAACAATTTTAGTGTGTGTGTGTGTGTGTGTGTGTGTGTGTGTGTGTGTGTGTGTGTGTGTGTGTGTGTGTGTGTGTGTGTGTGTGAGTGTGTGTGTGCGCATGCTCTGTCTAGGAGTGCATCTGTTCACTCCTCCCTTCGTCGGAGGCAGAGGCATACAGTAGAGAGTAGACAGTGAGGGGTCAGAAACCCAGTGCTCGCTGTTCATGCTTGTCCCTATTTCTTGTCCCTGTTCTCAACAGAAGTCTATATAGAAGAGCCACCATTGGACTGGCCCCATGAAGTGAACAGAGTTGTCGCAACTCTGTCGTCGATACTGTTAAGAGATTGATTCCAGCGACCGTCCGACCCCTTCACCCCCCTCAAACAGTTTTAACAGATTTGCATGAATCACATAGGTGCCACATTTATGATAAAAATGGACATTTTCTTCAAAAAGCTACAAGTTTGCATGTCTGTATGTCATATAGATACCATATAAAGATAGAAATATTCAATTTGATACTGTAGCACTTTAGTGTAAGTCTATATTATACTCATAGGTTCACAAATATTTTACTCTTAGACGGACGTTAGCCTTAGAGTTTGCTCATGAGCCTTGATGACGATATCATGTATTGTTCTGCTTACTGTAAATTGTAAATCTGTCATGGAACTCGTGTTTAACTTAAACGCCTTCTTACCTCTTACAGATGTGGTGAAACATGTGGTCCAATAAGCGAACAGTAAAATGTGTAAATAAATCCTCATGATTGAATTCACCCAGAAAACTGTGACTTAGAAGGAACAACGTGAGACAGAGACACGCTATACAGTATACAGTAGTTTCATTTTCTGCTGTTCTTGTACAGGAAGCAGCAGGAGGAAGCGAAAGTAGTGTGTGTGTGTGTGTGTGTGTGTGCGTGCGTGCGTGTGTGTGCGCGCGCGCGCGCGCGTGTGTGTGTGTGTGTGTGTGTGTGTGTGTGTGTGTGTGTGTGTGTGTGTGTGTGTGTGTGTGTGTGTGTGTGTGTGGGTGCCGCATTTTCAAAAAATGCCCCCTAAAATGGGCATGTGTCTGTGTGCGTGTGTGTGTGTGTGTGTGTGTGTGTGTGTGTGTGTGTGTGTGTGTGTGTGTGTGTGTGTGTTTACTGTATGTGTGGAAAATGCTTGTGTTGTTTTGTTTATTTATTTTTTTAAGTTCATTTACAACGTAATTGCATACTTAAACAAATGAGTTATAAAAATAGAAAAATAAAGGTTAATGGCTATATCATCTCAGTGTTCAGTATCAGTGTTTTGTGTGGCTGTAAGACTGTGTATTGACAGACTACACAACCATCGTGTGGAAAGAGGGTTTAACAAGCAATTATCATAAGGGGACTGGATTAGTCCATAAACCTCAAGGTGTGAACCCGAGCCTCACATACACTACATGCATACACATGCATCCACATCACGCGTGCACTAGGGCATTAACCACTTGAGATTTTTACAAGTCGACTAGTCCGACTGTGAAGGTGAAGTTGTACTAACTTATCGTTTCATGGCACAGTGTGCATGACCCGTCCCCGCCAGGTGATGCGCCGCCCATCCCACCTTTTTTGATTTTTTTTTTTTTTAATATAATGATATTTAATACTGGGAATGTAAACGGCTAGTCAACTAGAAAACTAGTGTTACGGGTAGGAGTATACTGTGATTGTGTGGCAGAGTGTGTGTGTGTGGGTTCTGTGTCAGAGTGTGCTAGTAGGGTGTGTGTGAGTGGGTTTGAGTCATAGAGTTATAAATATAGAGAGTGGACTGGAGCATTAACCCCGCCCCCTTGCCGTTCATTTCAATACAAGTTGCTCAGTGGCGTTTTGAAGCACCCGGAAGAAAGCAGGAAGTGCGCCTATTTCTGCATTTGACCACCAAATTTTGTGGTCAAATCCATGAACGCGCCCAAAGCAAGGGATTATGGGAACGGAAAGGATTCATGAACGAGCGCCGTCGAGAACGAGCAAAGAAAATAAATAAATAAACAGCATAAAAAAACAAGCTTGTGGGTTTGCTGTGAGCTTATTATCTGTCATATAATACATCCGTTATGTTTTGAGAGGTAGTATATGACGTGCGGACCGCTGGTTTATTCAGAAAACAACTTAAAAACAAACTGCCCTGTCCGCATGCACAAAGCAAACCAGCGTGCGTGCTCTCGGGGCGTTCGTGCATGAGTTCCACCCGCCTGCAGTACCAAACTTGACCAACAGGGCCCACCTGCTTCAAGCCTGGAGGTGCTATCTGAGGATGTGGTTTGAGTGTGTAGTTACTCCCAGGTGCAGGTCATCCCTGATTGCTGACTGCCAATCACCCCTGGAGCCTTGTGATTGGTTGAGAGAAGACCTGGACAAGACTACTTAAGATGGCCGAACACCTGTGGTCTCTGGCAGCTGTCCACCCACAGTCACACTCTGTGTCATTTTAGTTAGTGTGTATTTACTTTTGCCCTTTTGCTATAACCTGTACACTTGTATATCTGAATACTTAGCCACGGAAGCCTGCTTTTTGTATTCAGTCCTGTTTTGGTTAGTTTAGTGTCAAGTAGTCAACAATAGGGAATTGCTGTTACTTTAATTTTGTCTGGCAGGTTAGTATTTAAAAATTCAGTTTAGGTTTAGAATACTTTTGTTTATTTCGCTGATTTGCTCTGTGTGTCATTCATGTTTGTAAATTTCAATTTAATTCATATTGAATCCTTGTAAAATACTACTCAAAGTTATTAATAAAATTTTAATTCCAATTTGTTTGCATCCTCCTTTTCCCCTAGACAGGAGGACGTAACACTAGGCAATTAGTCGACTGGTAAATAATACTAGAAGTGAAGGCCCTAGTCTACATGCATGTTCTACATGTGGAATCCCTGCAACATATGCTGTTCATCATAACACACTACATCAACAACCTTGTCCACAATGTTGTTTGATTAGATTTATTCACTTATTTAGGACAGTAAAATAGTACAAAAGTGAATCAGGATACATAGAAATAGTGCAAGAAGCCCAAAGGGCTTATATAGACGAGGCAAGACGCCCACGGAAACACTATCAAAACGTACCAACAAGTACAGCATCTTGAAAAAGATGGTTTACAATGCTTAATTGCATTCATAAAAGTAAATGACAAGTAAAAAATAACTTGATTATTGAAAATTAATTGTCAACATAGATACACTTATATACAGTATATTTGTTTTGTATTTTCCCCCTAACACTGTGGAAGGTCACATTGGGGTTTCAGCATGCCATTCTATCTCAGACTCATCCACAATTGACCATATGCAGATTGCGATTGCCATCTTGACATTAAGTTGACTCTTTTTAACTCTATAACTTCTTTCAAAATGACCAACTCACCAAAATATACCCACAAAATATTATACTTATTAATTATTATACTTTTTTCCTCCTGAAAATAGTGCGTTGGCACTGATGCTACATCATATGGATATGGAAATGGTCATTTCTTTTTTTTTTTTTTTTTTTTTTTTTTTTTTTTCATTTTCTTATAATGCTGGTGTTTACACAACACTCTTGGAAAAAGTGTCTTTTTTGTGTCATCTTTGTTGATTGCAGAGAGAGTTGACTCACAGAGTATCATCCAAACCAGAACCAGAACTGTTCTTATCATTTGTGTTCTTATAAAAGTCCTTCAGGTCGTCCCGTCCGTTCCAGCGCAGCTCTTTGACGAACAAGTAGACACAAACGATCAGACCAGGAAACATCTGGTTCAGGTCAAGCTTTTCAGCATGGGGTTTACTGTAAACACACAAAGCAGTGGTCACTGAACACTAGATGTTATGAAGGAACACATTCACAGGCTTCTAACACGTTCACAAGCTGACGTGTGGGGTCCAATCTTAAGTCTTTGAAGCCTGAATATCTGGGTCAATACATCACCAATGTGTGACATTTATGCTTTTAGAGGGCTGGATATGAACATCAACCGGCAGTGGAAAAGAAATGCAATTCACCCCAAAGGGTGCACAGCACCTCAAGTCTACAGTTCCCCACATGGAAAGAAAATATATGTTTTAATACATGCCACATATATATGAAATTGGTCGCCTACATAGAAGAAATTGCCCCCAACATATATGAACCTGACTGTGGCATATATGTGGTTATAGAGGACACATATATGTACTATATTTCAAAGACAAAGACTCTCTTTGATGCCGAGACAGCGATGTTCTATTTTCTGCAAGACATTGCTCTATGCCATTAACTCCAAATCTGGAGGGTCAAAACAAACAACCCCCATGCCAATGTGAAGATATGGTTCTCTGCTTTCAAATGACATGATACATAAGTAAGTAAGTAAGAAGCGATCACACTGATGTGAACACTAGCAAACAGAACACATAAATGTTCAAATCAACATACTGGTGCCTGTAGAGATTCAGTATGAAGCGCAGCAATCCAAAGCCATCGTCGCGGTACGGAAACTTCTTGTTCCTTTTCTTCATCTCCTCAAACACCTCCTGTGGCAACTGGAAACAAACACAACGGAACATGACATGATCTCGTCTAATGGACATATTTGTACAACCTTCAAATTATGCTTTAGTTACCTTGTCTCTCATCTTGACTTTCCAGTCCTCAAACAGTCCCTTCTCAGCACACCGGTCCAATGTGGACATGAGGTTTGACTTCACGTCGTCAGGGTTGTTACGGAATTGGTCGAGTTCCTTTTCAGTTGCAACCTTTCTCAGGAAATCAACTCTTCTGTGACAATTTCCAGAACAAAAAAAAAAAAAAAACATGGTTGGCCAACAAAAAAAACTGATAATGGGACAACTTGCTAGATGTGGGTTGCATAGTTTCCTCGCTATGGATGTAACTTCAAACGTGGACAAAATATCAAAAAGTACAAATAACATTGACAAAATACATATGCCAACTGGATTCACAACAAACTCGTTTCTATCACCTTTTCCCTGTCCAGAAGTAGGGATGATCCAAGCATTCCTCCACGGTGGGTCTTTTCTCTGGGTCTTCGTTGATCATCCTCTGGATGAGATCCTTGGCGACCACATCCTGAACATGGTCCAGGTAGGAAAGTCCATGCCGGATGTTGTCTTCAACAACATGTCTTTTTTGGCCACCTTGGTCAAACGGATGGTGTCCTCCAGACAGGATGTAATATAACAACATGCCAGCCACCTTGAGAATGTACATGAGAGTAAGAATGAGTAAGAATATGTTCATGTTCAATATGTTCTGTTGTCACCATTTAAATTGGTCTCATGAAGATATTTTTTGTAATATATATAATTGTACAAAAATGAAAAAGAAAACACAGTAACAACCTGGATATCTGTGCTTTTTTTATGTGGGATCTCAGGGTCATCCTCCTCTTCCAAAATCTCCTTGGCCTTCCAGCAGGCTGTTCCTGCAGCTCCTGTTCTTAGGGTAGTTTGTCCAGGGCGAAATCGTCGGCTTACTCCAAAATCTGCCAATCTTGCTTTGCTTTGAATATCTGGAAGACAACATATTAAGTGTGTGTGTGTGTGTGTGTGTGTGTGTGTGTGTGTGTGTGTGTGTGTGTGTGTGTGTGTGTGTGTGTGTGTGTGTGTGTGTGTGTGTGTGTGTGTGTGCACGCATGCATGTGTGCGTATGATTTGCGAAGCACATCAACTGCTAGTTGTAGCTTACCAATCAAGACATTCTGTGGTTTGATATCACGGTGGATAATCGGAGGATTCTGCTGATGGAGAATCTTTAAGCCGGTGAGAACCTCTTTAGCAAGATCACGTTCAGGACGACAGCCTCCTGGAAATTCTTCTCCTCTGTTGATATATTCTTCCAGGGTGTATTCACATAACATAAGAGCAAGGTAACCAAAGTTCTCATCCTCTGTAAAGTCCAGGTAGCGAACGATCGAAGGATCATCAAGCTCAAGTAAAATGTCTTTCTCGTTCTTAAGCACAGGATAATTCGATCTAGTCATTCTCTTTACTGCAACTTCAGTGCCATCATCTCTTAACCCCAAGAAGACCTCAGTTCCATCCATTCCATTTGCTATGAGGAAATCATCTTTACCACACACAAGGCTCCCAACTTTGGTGACCTTACGGTCATCAGCGTTTCTAAGCTTCTCTAACTGTGGCCTCCATCTTATACTGGATGGATGCCATTCTCGTGGTTTCTCTGTAAAGATAATCATGGAGAAATCTGCATGAGGTTGTCTCATAATATAGTGTAAACATGCACGCACACATGCACACACACATGCATGCAGGCATGCGTGTGCGCTACACAATCAATGGAAGCTTGCTCAACCATCCAAGTAAATCATTGGTTGTTGATTAACACAATGCGTGTCAGGATTTATTTAAAAATAGGAGCTCTACAGTCCTGGCAGAAATGACAGATTTTACTTGTGCATGAATGTGCATGAGTATGCATTATATATTCATACTAGGGGAGGATTTTATGATGGTTTATCTCAAAATACATTTGAAAAACAGATCAGTTCAATACTTACTAGTTTGCTTGAGCTTGTTACAGAAGAAATATCCCAGTACTGGCACTATGAAGCAGATCACCAATGTAACAGCAATCTTTGCAGAGACTGGTGGAGTGGAAACTGAAACACAGTGGTCACAAGTCTCAACATTATACAAGGGTCAACTCTCCTGACAGTGAATTTCAAAGTAAAATGATAAGATCACATTGCTAGGTTTTGTTTTTTACACTGAAACATGTTTTACACTGAAATATGGTGTAACATGTAAGTCAGTTTTGTGTTTGTTTACATACTGTACACAAGGAGTGACTTTGAAAACTGTTTCACCACATAATGTACGTAAGGTAAGTTACTATTTAGTCATGGTTCATTCATGTTCCCAACGGTTAATCTTACCAACAGAGAGTTCAATGTAGCTGCTGCTCAGCTTCCGGTGTGGAGAAATACACCTGTATGTTCCCTGATCTGAGAGCTTCACCATGGTCAGCTTCAGTGAGATGTTACCATGAGACAACTCATCATGGAACAGAGATGTTCTCTGTCTGTATGACTGGTCCTGAACCTCAGAAAACACACGTCCACCTCGTTGAAGGTGTACAGCTGGTAGCCCCTTCAGGTCACTTCTGTACCACTTCACTGTCTCCTTCTCCATGTTGAGAGGAGGTTCAATGTGACATGGAAGGACGACATCATCTCCCTCCATGGCCTTTACCGTCTGAGACGAACCAATCACCCGATAAACCCCTTAAAATAATAAAAACAATATGGAATTTAGTGTAGTGATATTATGTGTAATGTCTGTTTTATGTTCAGATTAATGCAAACCACAGTGTGTGTGTGTGTGTGTGTGTGTGTGTGTGTGTGTGTGTGTGTGTGTGTGTGTGTGTGTGTGTGTGTGTGCACACGCGTGCGTGTGTGCGTGCGTGCATCATGTGCATCCATGTTTACAAAGGTTCATCTTACCAACAGAGAGCTCAATATCGTCAAGCTCTCTATCGTTGAGGTGTGAAACGAGACCTGTATATACGCCCTCATCTGAGAGCTTCACCCCGGTCAGTTTCAGTGAGATGTTACCATGAGACAAGTTATCATGGAACCGAGACGTCCTGTCTGACTGTCCATTCATGTGCAAGGCTGAAATGCCCAGATCCATTCTGACCCACGTCACTGTCTTCTTCTTCTCCACGTTGAGAGGTGGTTCAATGTGACCTGGAACCTCCTGATGTCCTTTAAGTATGAATATAATGTTATAGCCTTATGAGATTCCAGAGACACCATAGCATCATTATCATTTACTATAAAACAACATTCATGAGCTGGAACTATAATGTACAAATGTATTCTACTTATTGTTCACACGCAGTGTGAGCAAGTAGCAGCAATACCAAACCATAACCCTAAACCATAGAACATTTGTACTAGCAGTCTCAATGTAAAATTTAGAAGTAAACATACAGACTGTGTTCATGAATCCATGTCTAGACAGCCATCTTGATTATAGGAATAAGTCTATTATTGGAAGTATTTTGGGCTCTATTTTTGTTTCATCACCCTTTATATACTTTTAGACCATCGAAGGCTCATCAATTATGCTACATTCGTTACCAACCTATTTCCCTTAAACACCTCCTAGAGCCGTTACATTATGCATAGGTGTGGTTTTGGCTTTCATCCAATCCGTGTTGGTCTTGCCATTGCCTTTAATTCATCCCGTCTCTTTACCCGTTATGCCTACTGCTAAATGGTTCAAGTACTTAACGGCTGTAAATGGTTCTCCCCTCTGATACATGAAGCCCAAATAATATTGACATTGAGGGGTCAGAGAACTGAGCTCTCGCAACTCTTGTACTAGATGGCTTTGACTTCCGCGATGGGCGTGCTGTGTTGTTTTTTTCTGCGCAAAATAGTTTTATCAACACTGGCAGCCTGCCTGCCAGAGCGAAGCCTGTCCAGAGGGGAAAGGAGCTGGCCGTTCGTTTGTGTGTGTTTGTGTGTAAGATAAACAGTGTATTTGATGTCCCCTTCCATTCCCAAAGAAATCTATGTAGAAAAGCCACCTTGGACTGACCCTGTGAAGTGAAGGGAGTTCGCGTAAGTCTGTCTACACATCTGGTAGAAGTGGGGCGACATTGGGGTGTCCGAATTTGAATGGCCTGAATAGGGACAAACTGGAGTTGCGCTCCTCCGTGCTGCTGGAGTCAACTTGTTAGTCGACTCTGTTATTGACTCTGTTATTGACTGCATCCTTGTGTGTGTGTGTGCTGCTCATATGATCAACTGACGTGGGCTTTGGACAAACAAATCCTCCGTGAACGTTTTGACCAGAGTAGCCTAGTTCAGAGTAGATCACTATGTTTATCTGATGCTAAAAGCATGCTAATAATGACGGCTAAGTGTAAACAAATGTGTGCTACAGAACAATTAGACTTAGAATCAGCTGGTGGTCATTCAAGTGGCTGATGGTCGGTCAAACAGATATTCAAATGATAATCAGGTGGCTTTTGTTTAACTGCAAGCTATAGTGTCAATATCTAATAGGTCAACCTGTACTCTATGCCATAGTGTACTGTTTTTTTAGCTCCTACAGTATAGTGGAAATATAGTGGTAAAAACACAACTGTCACATAACTGTCGTATATTTTCCATATTGCATTTGATTGTGTTATTTACTGTCAATGCAGTTTAGTTATGCCCTTTATGAGAATGTAACAAGATATTAACATAAAAGCTTAATAAAACAAATTAAGTCATGCTCTATCCATGTTCAGAATAGTGAAACTTACCAAGAGAGAGTCTGATGGCACTGACGTTACGCTCTAGGAATGGAGAATGACATATGTAAAATCCCTCATCTGAGAGCTTCACCCTGGTCAGCTTCAGTGAGATGTTACCATGAGACAACTCATCATGGAACATGGACGTTCTCTGGCTGTATGATGGGTGCTGATGCTCATAATGGTCATGTCCATCTAGGAGATGGTGTATAGCTAAACCCGCCATGCCAACTCTCTCCCACCTTACTGTCCCTTTCTCCATGTTGAGAGGAGGTTCAATGTGACATGGAAGGATGACATCATCTCCCTCCATGGCCACGACATGCTGAAATGGACCAGCCACCCTATGTCCTTGAAACAAAACATGGTTTTAGTGTCATTATATTAATATGTAATACTTCTGTTAGATTCAGATGAATGCACATCAACATGATGCCTGTGTGTGTGTGTGTGTGTGTGTGTGTGTGTGTGTGTGTGTGTGTGTGTGTGTGTGTGTGTGTGTGTGTGTGTGTGTGTGTGTGTGTGCTTTGCTACAATCTTCTCTCTGACCTCCCCAGACAATTCTCTGCTTTTCTTTCTTTTGTCCATGCTCAGTAACACACAACAGCAGAATGAGGGGTTTGCTTCATTTAAACTGGTTGGATAACTGATTGATAGATTGCTGTCATCTGTAAACTCAAGTTCAAGGTGAATGACAAGATTGCAAATCTAAAAGGGAGTCTGACTTGGACTAAGGGCTGGCCTAGTCTAATCTTACATTTTGTAAATATTTGTATACATTTGTTTACTTTGTTTGTTCTATAATGCTTACTATCGATTGATTGATTGATTGATTGATATAGCTTGTTAGTCAATAGAATGTGAGAACAGTGCAAGGTAGTAAAAACATAGTATTGATCCAAAAGGAAAAACACCGAATAAAGATCTTGGGGTCTTATTTCCGTTCGGGTCCCATGTATACAATACCAGAAAAAAGTGAGGACAATGATGAAATTGACACGTAAAGCGACACGTATAAAGACCAAATGTACAAAGATAAAAACAAGGTGTACAGGTTAGAATATACAGTATATACAATGATGAAACAAGTTAAAAGCAACTATGAAAATATTGTGAAAGAGGTGGGGGGGGGGGGGGGGGGGGTAATAGGCTTCATGGGGGACAGTTTTGGATTTCAGCTAGCGCCTTTACCCAAGGCGCTTTACATTGATTGTGCATCATATTCACACATTTACACACACATTCATACAATGATGGCAGTGGAAACCATGCAAGCCACCTACTAGCTGGCACATCAGGAGCAATTAGGGTTTCAGTGTCTTTCCCAGGGACATTTCGACACTAACTCGACACTAACTAACTAACACTTCGAACCGGCAACCTTGCGATTACCATCCGGTGACTCTACCCCTGGACTCCTTAATACTTAGAAAGTAATTAGATAAGTACATGGGGATGTTGGTACTGTATTGGATATTGTGTACCTGACCCATGGCAATATACTGCACTCTGTCATCAACCCTGAGCCAGCCCAGTCTGTCAAAGATTTGCCTCCAGGATCGACCCTAGGTAAGTAACTTAATCTTTCCGCGTAATAATTGAGTCACTGAGGTTAGTATTTGATCCAAATAGTATGGATTCAGTTTTTTTCCTAAGTGTACCTGATCTGCCAAGATCTGCCAAGTGCAGATCTTGCCAAATTCAGAGCTGAGGCCCTTTTCAACTTGCATTTTGTTTTTGCCCGAGACCAGAAGTGCTGAGTCGTCAGCGTACAAAAACAAGTTGCAGTCACAGGCTGAAGACTTGTCGTTTACATGTCGTTTACTAGGGCCCTTATTGAGGAACAGTAAGGGCCCTAGTATGCCTCCTTGAGGAACGCCGCATTTGACTGGAAGGGGAGGGGACAGTGTATCGTTAATCTCTACCATCTGTTCTCTCCCCTCCAGGTAGGACTGTATGCAGTTCATTGACGTGCTGTCAAAGCCAATTGCTTTCAGCTTGTAAAGTAGTATAGAGTGGTTCACAGTATCGAAGGCCTTTTGGAGCCTGGAACTCATACATCAGTTTTTTTGTGGCAAGATAATTTTCAATTTGTTCGTAGACTAATTTTTCCATTACCTTAGAGATGGAGTTGAGAATCGAAATGGGGCCGTAGTTGGCAGGGTCTAATTTACTCCCTTTCTTATGTATGGGGATTACTTTGGCACATTTAAAATCTTCAGGGACCTGGCCCTTTGCTATGGAAAGGTTTATTATATGGGTGAGAAATGGAGCTACGGTGCTGGCTGAGTCTTTGAGAAATCTGGGGGGGATATTGCCATGGCCGGTGGCTTTGTGTGGTTGGAGCGAAACTATTTTTTTGAGGACCTCCTCCGTTGTAACTGCAGACAGTTTGAAGTCATCTGTGCGGACACCAAGGTTTTTATAAAAGTTGTTAATATGGTCTTCCCTATAAAGCACAGAGTGAGAGGCAGTTTGCTGACTAGCGTTGTTGCCATGTTTGTAAAAAAAAAAAAAAAAAAAAGTGTTCAGGCATTTGGCAACATCGGTTATAAGGGTTTTGTCTGTTTTGATGTTTATATTTGAAGACCTGTTAATTTGTTTCTGACTGTAGCCGCGTTGATTGTTGAGTAGTTTCCAGAGTTCCTGTGGGTTCTTTTTATTTTCCTCAGCTTTATCATTGATAAAGTTTTTTTTTTGGCAGATTTGGTCATGGCAGTTACTTTGTTCCTTAGCTTATTGCGTTGGGTTTGTGGAATTCCTAGCTGGTTTTGAAGGTTACTGTCCTTGCATTTTAAAATCTCAGAACAATTTTTGTCTCTTGTTTTGATTGCACTAAGGATGTCAGAATTTATCCAGGGCTCCGAGTGTGTTTTGACCCTTGTGGATCTCAGGGGGGCCACACGGTCAGATAAAAACATAGATTTAAAACAAAGCCAAGATTCTTCGGCTTGTGTGCTCTTGATTATATTGGTCCAATCCAAGTTTTTTTCAGTTCAAGGTTGAAGGCATCGCTAGTGTATTTTTTGGTGTTCCTGGATCTTATAGTTTTATGCCACCTTTGTTAGAAATAATGGATTTATCTGAGGTAAGTATAAGGTTGATAGTGCTTTAGGTGGAGTCGCTCACCCGCATACGTTTAGAGATAAGTTGGGTGAGACAGTGCAGGTCACAGAACCTCCTGAGAGATTTAAAAACAGGCACCACTTTGCGTTGTGGGCCTGTATCTGTGTTAAAATCTCCAATTAAGATATTTTTTTCTGTGCTTTCCTCCGCAGCCAAGCATGTTTCAAGTAAATCATAAAAATGATTTTGGTCTGGAGGTCTATAAACTGTACCAACTAGAACCGGTTTGGATTTTTTTTTTTTTTTTAATTAATTCAATTCATACTGTTTCGTTGCCTTTATGCTGTATATCTGAACGAGTGACATATTTAGTGTCGTTGTGAACATACAGGCAAACGTTGCCTCCTTGTCTATTTCTGTCATTTCTGATTAAAGAGTAGTTTTCGATTTTTATTTCAGGATCAATAATTGAGTCGTCTAATTTAGTTTCACTGAAACTCAGCATGTTGGCATTGCTGTTGCGAAAAATCTCTCTAATTTCAGAAATTTTAGGATATAGGCTGTTTATGTTGACGTGGAAAATTTGAATTCCCTTAAAGCTGGCGATTGACCTGTTTTGGTTGGCCAACCATACAATCTGTATCAGTGTCTTCTCTTGGCGATAGTGTGCTTCTCATATGCAATGCATTATTTGTATGAACTTGTCATGGTTATCTTTTACCCTTGGTATGATCTAAATACTCCATCCTACTCTTCATGATGCGTAATTGCTGACACCTTGTCAGGTAAAATTGACACCCTTTAAATACGTGTCATTTCCTGTTTGTTCATATGTGTTGAGAAAGCCCTCAGGGACGAAAAGTGTTTGTGCCCTAGTCCTGCCTTCTGAGGGGGAAAAAAAAAAAAACATGAATTGAACTCCGGAGTGCTGCCATCTTTTTCAAATATTTATTTTATAGACATTTAGTGTCGTTTGGTCTTAATGGGCCAATATTCCTGGCCAAGACGGTGTACACACACACACACACACACACACACACACACACACACACACACACACACACACACACACACACACACACACACACACAGAGTAATTCCACAACACAATTCCATAACTGAACAGTAAATCTTACCCAAATTGAGCTGGATGACAATAGTAAGGTTCAGGTCTGGAACAGCACATGCATATAGTCCTAGATCTGAGAGCTTCACGCTGGTCAGCTTTAGTGAGAGGTTACCATGAGACAACTCATCATCAAACAGAGATGTCCTCTGTCTGTATGACGGATGTTCAAGATCCACATTTCCACCTAGGCGGAGAAAGTGTGTTTCTCTTCCCTCCTCCAGGTACCCTCTGTACCACATCACTGTCTTATTCTCCATATTGTCAGGAGGTTCAATGTGACATGGAAGGATGACATCATCTCCCATCATGGCCACCACAGGCTGAGATGGACCAACCAGCTGATGTCCTTAAAACAAAACAACATGGATAATGTTTATTTTGTATTCAGATAAATGTACACCCCATAATGAGCAATGTTGTATCCAGGGACACAATCCGGGAGGTGCAGTCAACACTTCCTGGTTCAGGTCAATGACTATCTAATAAGGACAGGACGCCAAGACATGGCTTCCTGTCCTCATGGGAGGAAACAGACATGCGCAGTGCATTCCAGGAAGTTTGACTCTTGCAAACCATGCATGCCATTTAGTCCAGGCAAAATGAATTTTCAAGTGGAATAAATTGTAACATGGGATTTTTCTTCACAGATCATTTCTTTGAGGTCTCCAGAACAACATATTAAAAGTCCCGAAAAATCCCAGTTGCGCAAATATGTTTAATATCATAAAGTAATAGAATACATAGGCTCCAATGGAGTGATAGCCCCGCCCCCTCCTTTACAAACCCATTATAACTTAAAACTCCATTTTAACCATGATGGATTATTCAAAAACAACCCATCTTTTTTCTGGTGACTGATATTGTCCTCCTAATACGTGAGAGGACCATGGAATTTCATTCACAAGTTTCAGTTATTTTTAAAATATTGTTTTGGAAAATGTAGCTGCCTCCATATCTGGCTATGCCCATCCAAATGAATATTAAAATAAATAAATAAATGAAACCTGTAAATGAAATTCCACTGCCCTCACCTTTTTCTGGTGACTGATATAGTCCTCCTAATATGTGAGAGGGCAGTGGAGTTTCATTTACAGGTTTCATTTATTTATTTTTTTAATATCTGACGTGATTCATTTGTAACCCTGAGAGATTACACCTCCGATAAAATGGAGATGACATGTGGGGTTCCCAAGGGCTCCATTCTAGGCCCCCTACTGTTTAATTTATATATGCTCCCATTATTCAATGTTATTAGGAAGCATAATATTGATTTTGATAGCTATGCTGATGATACCCAGCTTTACATGGCGGTATCCCCTAAGGATCTGAGCCCCATTGACACTTTAATAGATTGTATATCAGATATCAATGCCTGGATGACCCACATAGTGAACTTATTTCTTCTAAATTAAGTTCACACTAAAGACCAAGTTAAAAAAATTGTGGTGTCATAATTGACTCTAAATACAATACCCCAAACAGAGGCTGCAATTAGCCTCTTCAATTAATCTCTGGACTTTTGATGATTCTTAACCTTTGACCTTTAGCATTTAACCCTAATAAAAGTATGTACAATGACTGCAATAAATATTTTTGTTGTTTGTTTGTTAGCATGTCTAGAACATGCACATTCATTATATTAAAAGATATCCCCAAAAAGTTTTTTTTTTTAATTTATTATAATTAATTCTTTAATTAAATAATTAGCATAAATAAAATATATTTAAAAAAATGCTTTTTAATAGATCATGGTAGTACAACCTAGTAGTAAGGTTGAAAACAGTTTTTTCAAGTAGAAATAAGTCTGGGCCTTGGAGGGATAAGCAACCTTTTTCAGTAAAGTTGGTTGAAAGTATTGACAGTTTACTAGTTGCAGGATTTTTTAAAAGTTTGTTCCATACCTGTGATTCTGTTCAAATGAACAATGAATCAAAGGACCCCCAAGCACCTATGCACACAGATGCCCATAATGCTTTGTGCCAGACAGGTTTTTATTTTTCATCTGTATAAAACAGGAAATATTTTGGAAAATATCCACGTGAGGCATCTTTGCATGGCCTAGTTAACTCCTTTATAACATGTTGTCTCATTAATGTTTATTTTGCTCTCTGCTGGTCACGCGACAATGCCTGTTGTACTTTTTGTCTATAAGCATAGATTAGCTTGTGGGGGGCGGGGGGATTTGTGTTCAGTCAAAAGCAAAATCCCCAGGTTTAACCCCAGGTTTAAAATCATATATGGGTATATGTGTACTTGGATAGACGTGAGGAACAAACAACAAGATGAAACTTCACAGGCAATTCATCCCTGAATGCCTCCTAAAATCGGCTTCATGGAAAGAATCAGGGGTATAGTGGAGGGGGCACGGGGGGACGCAGTAGCCCAACTTCTCTCATCTCAAATATTTTGGAGGGCAAAAATATGTATGTTGACTTATTTTTGGGACACAATTAAGCATTGTAACATTGTTTCTAAATAGGGTATTCATATCTGTATGTTTTAGGAGTCTGTCTGTGTGTGTTGTGCACGCAAATGTGCGTGCATGCATGTCTTATAGGGTGCCCCCCTTATCTAGAAGGCCATTTTCAATAATGGAAACAATGTAGTCATGTTTCACGCATGTTCAGAAAAATAAACCTTACCAACAAGGAGCCTGATGTGAATGAACTCCATCTTCAGGTATGGAGCAAATCGAACAGCACACGCATATGTTCCCTGATCTAAGCTCTTCACCCTGGTCAGCTTCAGTGAGATGTTACCATGAGACAACTCATCATGGAACAGAGACGTTCTCTGTCTGTATGACGGGTGCTGAACCACAGAATGCACACGTCCACCTCGTTGAAGGTGCACAGTTGGTGACCAACTCAGGTCACTTCTGTACCACTTCACTGTCTCCTTCTCCATGTTGAGAGGAGGTTCAATGTGACATGGAAGGATGACATCATCTTCCTCCATGGCCTTCACCGTATGAGATGGACCAGTGACCTTAAAGGTCCTTTGTCCTTAAAACAAAAGCACAGTGAAATTAATGTGTAATGTTTCTTTGAATTGGTTGCAGCCATGGGCTGCAGTGCATGCATGCATGCATGCATGCATGCATGCATGCACGTGTGTGTGCGCGCGCGCGCGCGTGTGTGTGTGTGTGTGTGTGTGTGTGTGTGTGTGTGTGTGTGTGTGTGTGTGTGTGTGTGTGCGTGCGTGTGTGTGTGTGTGTGTGTGAAAAAACATTGATTTATTGTTTATTCAAGCATTTTTTTAAACTTACAATAAACTATAACATGTTGAAAACAGTAAGTGTTCCCACTAGGGCTGTGTCTTTAACTGATTAATTGAGATAAATTAATTACAGAAACAATAACGCAATAAAAAAAATCGCACATAGGTTTGGCACCACAGAACCTTTTCACAGGGCAAATTTCAGGTGTACCAATCATACCGGTGCACGCGATGGGAGAAGAATCCAATCAGTGTAACCAATAAGGGCTGCAATTGATCCAACCTCCCACTGTTTCGTCCTCCTATTGGTCCGAAATTTCTATATCTCTAACCCTCACCTTCAGCATAACAAGTCACCGTGTGGATAGAGTTTTGATTGGAAGAAATCCCTCACACACTATACCAACCTGTTTTAATAACTTCTCGGGTCAAATATGGATATTGATTGGATTAATTGAGATTGTTAATTACAAAGCTTCAAATTAATTACATTAAATAATGTAATCAACTCCCACCCCTAGTTCCCACATAACTTACAATGTCATGTCATGTCATTACCTAGAATGAGTAGCCTAAGTACAATAGCCCAAAGCATACATGGAAACAGTGCAGTAGGAACAGAGTCCAAATAGTTGGGAGTGACACACTTCAATTATTTCTCATAATAAATACAGTATGTGGCCTATATAAAAGTGGCAAAATCAACAGCAAGTTAACACACAGGCAGGCAGGCAGGCAGGCAGACAGACAGACAGGAAAGCAGATGCAATATGACAAAGCAACACATCCTCACAGCCTAAAAGGTAAAACTTGCCTTTTATCCAGACCATGGATAAAAGGACCATGTCGCCTTCTGAGACCCTCGTAAAAGGACTTCTATGCCTTTTCTCTAAAAAGGCGTTCCGTGCCTTTTCCGTCAGAAGGCATAATGTGGTTAGTGATTTATCGGAGAGCTCTGGGGTATGAAGGAGCGCTTGTTTTATCTGCCGGCTACTACTAGTAGGGCGGGGCGAAGCATAGTTTTACTGAGGTTATGTTTAGGGTTAGTTACTGCATAAAGCACCGTCTAACTCTCACCCTAACCTAACTCTAACCCTAAACATAACCCCAGTAAACCTAAGCTATGCCTATACCTAATCCTAACCCTAAACTTAACCTCAGTAAACCTATGCCTAAACCTAACCTAACCCTAACCATAACCTCAGTAAAACTTCCTTCGCCCCGCCCTACTAGTAGTAGCCGGCAGATAAAACAAGCGCTCCTTCATACCCCAGAGGTTGCCGATAAATCACTAACCACATTATGCCTTCTGACGGAAAAGGCACGGAACGCCTTTTTAGAGAAAAGGCATAGAAGTCCTTTTACGAGGGTCTCAGAAGGCGACATGGTCCTTTTATCCATGGTCTGGATAAAAGGCAAGTTTTACCTTTTAGGCTGTGAGGATGTGTAGGACAAAACATCACATTAATAAATATAGGGTAACATTACATTGATGAAACATATGTCATTCTACTTACAATGTAGTGTTAGAACAGTTTAGAACAGTAATCCTTACCTAAATGGAGCTTGATGATACCGCTGCGGTTCAGGTGGTTAACACGGCACTTAAATACTCCCTGATCTGAAAGATTCACCGTCTTCATCATCAATGAAATGTTACCATGAGAAAACATTTCACAAAAACTGTACCTTGCCAATGGCTTAATGTCAATGCTCTGTCCAACCCGTGACCTATTCTGGAATTTTTTGATGATTTTGGTCCACGTCACTGTCTTTCCCTCCATGTTGAGAGGAGGTTCAATGTGACATGGAAGGATGACATCATCTCCCTCCATGGCCTCCACAGGCTGAGATGAACAAACCACCTGATGTCCTTAAAGTAAGAGTATAATGTTATAGCGAAAATTCCAGATGTCATAGTTTTATTATTTACTATATGAACTGCATCGTCAAACACAATTCAGTACTTTTTGACTCATTGATCACACACAGCAATCATAATTGTGTGCATGTGCAGTAGCAATGATACCAAACCACAGTTCAAAATGTGGTTTGGTATCATTGCTACTGTACATGCACACAATTATGGGGGGATTTGTGTTCAGTCAAAAGCAAAAGATAGGCATTCAGATAGCAAAATCTTCAGCATGGCACATGAGAAACTTCTTTTTTTTTAATCATAACCAACAACCCCAGGTTTAAAATCATATATGGGTATATGTGTACTTGGATAGACGTGAGGCACAAACAACAAGATGAAACTTCACAGGCAATTCATCCCTGAATGCCTCCTAAAATCGGCTTCATGGAAAGAATCAGGGGTATAGTGGAGGGGGCACGGGGGGACGCAGTAGCCCAACTTCTCTCTCATCTCAAATATTTTGGAGGGCAAAAATATGTATGTTGACTTATTTTTGGGACACAATTAAGCATTGTAACATTGTTTCTAAATAGGGTATTCATATCTGTATGTTTTAGGAGTCTGTCTGTGTGTGTTGTGCACGCAAATGTGCGTGCATGCATGTCTTATAGGGTGCCCCCCTTATCTAGAAGGCCATTTTCAATAATGGAAACAATGTAGTCATGTTTCACGCATGTTCAGAAAAATAAACCTTACCAACAAGGAGCCTGATGTGAATGAACTCCATCTTCAGGTATGGAGCAAATCGAACAGCACACGCATATGTTCCCTGATCTAAGCTCTTCACCCTGGTCAGCTTCAGTGAGATGTTACCATGAAACAACTCATCATGGAACAGAGACGTTCTCTGTCTGTATGACGGGTGCTGATCCACAGAATGCACACGTCCACCTCGTTGAAGGTGTACAGTTGGTGACCCACTCAGGTCACTTCTGTACCACTTCACTGTCTCCTTCTCCATGTTGCGAGGAGGTTGAGTATGACATGGAAGGATGACATCATCTCCCTCCATGGCCTTCACTGTCTGAGATGGACCAGTGACCTTAAAGGTCCTTTGTCCTTAAAACAAAAGCACAGTGAAATTAATGTGTAATGTTTCTTTGATTTGGTTGCAGCCATGGGCTGCAGTGCATGCTTGCATGCATGCATGCAGGCGTGCGCGTGTGCGTGTGCGTGTGTGTGTGTGTGTGTGTGTGTGTGTGTGTGTGTGTGTGTGTGTGTGTGTGTGTGTGTGTGTGTATGAAACATATTGATGTATTGTTTATTGAGTCCCAATGGTTGGGAGTGACACACTTCAATGCCAAACCTAGATGTATTTCTCATAATAAATATGTGGCCTATATAAAAGTGGCAAAATCAACAGCAAGTTAACACACAGGCAGGCAGACAGACAGGAAAGCAGATGCAATATGACAAAACATCACATCACATTAATAAATATACGGTAAGATTACATTGATGAAACATATGTCATTCTACTTACAATGTAGTGTTAGAACAGTTTAGAACAGTAATCCTTACCTAAATGAAGCTTGATGATACCGCTGCGGTTCAGGTGGTTAACACGGCACTTAAATACTCCCTGATCTGAAAGCTGCACCGTCTTCATCATCAATGAAATGTTACCATGAGAAAACATTTCACAAAAACTGTACCTTGCCAATGGCTTAATGTCAATGCTCTGTCCAACCCGTGACCTATTCTGGAATTTTTTGATGATTTTGGTCCACGTCACTGTCTTTCCCTCCATGTTGAGAGGAGGTTCAATGTGACATGGAAGGATGACATCATCTCCCTCCATGGCCACCACAGGCTGAGATGGAACAACCAGCTGATGTCCTTAAAGTAAGAGTATAATGTTATAGCGATAAAACATTCCAGAGATGTCGTAGTTTTATTATTTATGAACTGGATTGTCAAACACAATACAGCACTTTTTGACTTATTGATCACACACAGCAATCATAATTGTGTGCATGTGCAGTAGCAATGATACCAAACCACAGTTCAAAATAAACATCTTTGTTTATACCTCTGTAAAACAGAGAAGAGCATCATGGGCTGCTTTAATGAATCCATGTCTAGCTACTCACAAGGTTTGTAGGTCTAGCAAAAGTAGTAATAGCCTAGCAGCTAAATGAAAACTATTTAGTCATGCTTCAACCATGTTCAGAACAGTTAATCTTACCAACAAGGAGCTTAATGTCATTGCTGATCAGGTTCAGGTGTGGAACAGTACACTCATATGTTCCCTGATCTGAGAGCTTCACCCTGGTCAGCTTCAGTGAGATGTTACCATGAGACAACTCATCATGGAACAGAGACGTCCTCTGTCTGTATGGCGGGTCCTGATCCTCAGAATTGACATTTCCCTCCTGGACAAGGTGTACAGCTTGAGATCCCTTCCGGCCAACTCTGTACCACTCCACTGTCTTCTTCTCCATGTTGAGAGGAGGATCAATGTGACATGGAAGGATGACATCATCTCCCTCCATGGCCACCACAGGTTGAGATGGAACAACCACCTGATAAACCCCTTACAGCAAAACAACACAGATAGTAGTGTGTAGTGGTAATGGCAAGGTTGCATGGAGGGACATAATCTGTGTGTGTGTGTGTGTGTGTGTGTGTGTGTGTGTGTGTGTGTGTGTGTGTGTGTGTGTGTGTGTGTGTGTGTGTGTGTGTCATGCGCGTGTGTTTTTTGAACCAACAGACACACAGTCCTTGACGATAACTGCAACCACATTCCTAACTTTCCAGCATATTATTCCCTACTCCTAAAGTTATTTAACTTTTAACTATTATTAATCTTATTACATTTCACTGTGTAGTTTATGCAACACAGATAGTAGGGCAATTTGGAAGAATAATCGTTCACTTGCGGATACAAGTGCCATAATTGGTACACATACTCTTTAGAGGTTGCTCTTTTGATAAAAGCTTGTGGCCAAGTAAAAATTCAAGTGGCCGGCCCCCAAAGTCCAAGATGTCTGCCCAGAAATGTGTTTTTTCCTTCATAACTTGAAATGCATTGACTAAACCCCAAACCATTTTCAATAGTTAAAATGGCCAGTCTACAAGCTCACAACGTGATTGGCATGTTGAACTATTCCAAAGGTTCATCAAAATACCTTAAGGGATAATAATAAGGGGTTTGGGATAAGGGGTTAGCGTGTGACGAAAATGGAGCTCTTATTGTGAAGCACAGACATAGGACAGACATTTCTGCCCGGCTTATGTTCGCAAAATATACACAGCAAATTTAGCACTGGAACAGCATTCACATTCGGATTAATAACTCCCGACCCGTTTCATCAATTGAAAAACTAAGTGGTTTATGATAGCAAACACATGTAGGCCACTTGGATTTTAGGGGCCGGCCTCTTGAAATTTTACTTGGCCACAAGCTTTTTTCAAAAGAGCAACCCCTAAAGAGTATGTTTAGCAATTTTGGCGATTCACCTATATTTTGGCTCGAAATTGCCCTACTAAGAGGGTACCTAGAGGTGAGATAGTCACGCAAGTGGCACGACAAACATGTGTCTGTAAAACAAAAAAAAGCATCATGGACTGTGTTTATGGATCCATGTCTAGCCAGTCACAATGCTTGTGGGTCTTGCAAAAGTAGTAATAACAGCAGCTAAATTCAAACTAATTAGTCATGCTTCATCCATGTTCAGAATGGTCAATCTTACCAACAAGGAGCTTTATGTCATTGCTGATCAGGTTCAGGTGTGGAACAGTACACTCATATGTTCCCTGATCTGAGAGCTTCACCCTGGTCAGCTTCAGTGAAATGTTACCATGAGACAACTCATCATGGAACAGAGACGTCCTCTGTCTGTATGATGGGTCCTGATCCTCAGAATTTACATGCTCCTGGACAAGGTGTACAGCTTGAGATCCCTTCCGGCCAACTCTGTACCACTCCACTGTCTCCTTCTCCATGTTGACAGGAGGTTCAATGTGACATGGAAGGATGACATCATCTCCCTCCATGGCCACCACAGGTTGAGATGGAACAACCACCTGAAGTCCTTAAAACAAAACAACACAGATAGTAGTGTGTAGTGTAGGCAAGGTTGCACAAAGGAAAATAATCTGTGTGTGTGTTGAGACGGTGTAGTGTGAAAGGAAGCAGCAGACGTGCCTGTCCGCAAGATGCGTGCACGAGGAGTCGTGACTCCACGCGGGCTGGGTACACATACCCACAGAACCAGTTTTTCAACACAGACGGTACCTAGATGTGAGATAGTCACGCACGTGGCACGACATACAGTACATGTTGTGTCTGTCAAATGCATTTTCTAGGGGGACACGTTAACACGGATTTTGCACAAATCTTAAACATGTTCACTATTGTTAAAACACAATTCACTTCACTTCATTTACCTAATGCCTTGACACATGCTGTGTCTGTCAAATGCATTTTCTAGGGGGACACGTTAACACGGATTTGCACAAACAAACATGTTCACTATTGTTAAAAGACAACAATTCACTTCACTTCATTTACCTAATGCTGTGACACAATGCACTACATTAAACTCCCTTATCTGCATTAATCTCTAACTGCACATAACACATTACCTTGCTGTCCAAACACTACACACAATGTTCAATTGCTATAAACAATTGAGTTCTCAAACTCTGCCCAAACCTGATTGTATAGGGCCGGACCGGATTGGGCCTAAAATCTATTCCATTCATTTGGGCCGCGCCTCAGGCCGGATCAGTTAGGGCCCAGTTAGGGCCGGGCCTTAATTTTAATACACAATTCTCAGAATTTCAAAGCATCAACCTACAACACACCTGTCCAAACACTGCACTAATATTCAGTTGTTGCACACGCGTCTTACATGGGCGATTTGCAATCTGGACATAAAAGTGACTTGCAAGTTTGTTTTGTTTGGTGAGCAATTCGGGATTAATAAAGTATTTATCTATCTATCTATCTATCTATCTATCTATCTATCTATCTATCTATCTATCTATCTATCTATCTATCTATCTATCTATCTATCTATCTATCTATGGAGAACCTTGAAGAGGGGAGAAACTTATCCTTGTCGTCTCACAGTATACTCCTAGAGGAGTAGGTGGACGGGGAGGAGGACAAGAAGGAAGCAAAGGAGGAGGAGGAGGAGGAGGAGGAGGAGAAGGAGGGGGAGGAGGAGAAGGAGGGGGAGGAGGAGGAGGAGGAGGACGGAGAGGAATAGGAGAAAGAAGGACAGCGGTCATAACAGTTTAATGAGATTGGGGCAACTGTGGTTTACCAGGTGTTCAATGAGAGAGGCTGGCCAGAAAGCCCAAACTAATGGCAGCCGTTTCACAGTTACTGTCATCATTAGAACATTCAGTAACACTTTAAGTCCTTATTATTTTGAGAATAGTGCTTTTATTTTGAATATGCCACTTCCTTTTGAGCCACATGGGAGAGAGACAAGTACTGAGTGAAACCACAGGACAGTATTCTGAACTAAAATTGCAAAATTGTGGATAAAACCCAACAATATTACAGCAAATGTAATTATCCAGAAGCACTCAAGCTGGTGCAGTCAGAGAGACCTGATGTCAAAGTTTAAGTTTAGTGGAGAAAAAACAATGGTGAGAATCTGTTGACTGCTAGTGCTATATGCTAACATTAGCACTAAGTGAATTGGGAACTGTATTGATGTTTTATTGGGTCTTTCCACTGTTGCACAGCTTGTACATGTTTATACGGAGTAGTGTTGAACTAGTGTATAGTTGTATCTTGTATTAGAACTGAAATCCGATTCAGTTTGTTTATTTTGAATGCTCAATTACATTATTTTATTGGTGTAATTACTATGCTCTTTAAAAGCTATTTCAAAGTTTACTACCAACTGAAGGCTAACTACATGATTTACATGATTGTTTTTACTTGACATGACAGCATTGTGCATTTTAATAATAATAAATATTGGCAATGAATAATCATGTTTTTCTTACACAATTGTAATATTCATTAAAGAATGTTTCCACTTTACTTAATAGCTTTCCTGCCGTCCTCGAGTGCTCGTGGATTTCCCGTTAGAATCCCACCGCCGAACACGCGGACGGCTCGCATCACGCGGAAATGTAGATTTCATTCTTTAATCCAACTATTAGTCCGTGCGCATCGTCTGATGATCATCCCGTTGCTGACTTTCATTTGGGACAGAATTGGGGACAACTTTTTTTTTTTCGTCCCATTGACATTCATTCAATCCAATGCATTCAAACGGCTCTCCTCCGGTTTGCCCCCTCAATGTCGCTGGCGCATGGGTTAAGCAGCCAGGGCTGCACAGCTCTTCCTGACTTGGGACCCGGATGTTTCTGGGCAGATCGCCAGATGATCGATTAGACAAGACAACAGACACAGCATAACAGAAACAGCACATCCTGTTTAGGAGATCTGAGCTTCAAAATAAGGGCTTTTTTACCGATCGAACTGGTTTGAGCCGCTCCGGTCACTGAAATGTTAAAGATGCGGTGCCATGATTTTTTTCTACCCTAAAACATGATCATCAGGTATTAATGTTATATGAAAACTAAGATTTTTTTTTTTTTCTTTTTTCCAAAAAGTGTACAGTGTGTCATTTTTATGATTCCACCCTACCAGTTCATTAAGTATGCCTGGTTTGCCTGGTGGGAGGTGATGGGTGGAGATCCACCTGAACTGAAGCCACGCCCACAGCTTTAGTTGCATGATAAAGAGGGAGGAGTTAGGGGAGGGGCTGAGAACGTGATGTCACTATATTGCATTGTTTTTCAATGGCACGTTTGACTGGAAAGGTTCAGCCCCCAGGAAGAAACCATAAATACAAAGGGAAGACATCATTGCACATAAAAAACACACCAAGGGGTCTATTTACATACTGTCACCTCTTAAGCATGTACAAAATTGGAAAAAAAAACCCAAAACTCACGGCATCCCCTCTTTAATGAAATGTTGTACTAGAAGAAACCTAAACACAGGGTAAAATGAATAGAACAAACACACACACACATACACAGGCAGGCCATGTCTGTGACTGTGATACTGTAGCTAAACAGTTAGCTGCCTGTGCACGCACACAGAGACCGCACACAAATGGAATGGCATCCTCACGTCAGTCCTCTTTAAGTAGCAGCTTGTGTGTCTCGCATCCGATGACGGAACATGTACTCCCAGATCTAGACATTGTCATGGTCTGAGGCAGACCATGGCCTCATGTCAGCCACATCCCCATTCCGCTAAATCAGGGGAGCCCAACCAGTAGATCGGGATCTACCGGTAGATCTCGGCCTGATTACGAGTAGATCTCGGGAGATGTGGGGAGGAAAGAAAAAAAAATCGGGTGGAAAAGAAAAAAGAGCGATTTTCGTGTGTGTGTGTGTGTGTGTGTGTGTGTGTGTGTGTGTGTGTGTGTGTGTGTGTGTGTGTGTGTGTGTGTGTGTGTGTGTGTGTGTGTGTATTGTTCTTATTATGATTGCATTTGCAATGGCAGTGTTTGTCCAAGTTGGTTGTACTTATGTTGTACTGTTGTAGGCCTACTTATGACAAGTCTGTTGTACTTTATGCTTATATGGACTTAAAGTGAAGTGGTAAAACAAAGTAGTGTTGTGTTGTTGTGAAGTTACTGCAGGGAGATCCCGAAGGGGTTGGCTGCTGAAAAGTAGATCTTGGGTCAAAAAAGGTTGGGCACCCCTGCTCTAAATCCATGTCACACTTTCCCCCTCACTCAGCAGCCCAACAGTATCACACCTGTGAACTCTTTGCAATCAGCCTGCTCCCTTTAAATCTGGACTCTGGTGCACACTGAGTCCTTGTCAGTTCATTCTTCATTGTTGCAGTAGTCTAGCTCAGAGGACTTCCCTAGTTTGTGGACCTTGCTTGGTACTTCTGGTAATTTCTTACTTTGTGTTTTTGACTGCTTTTATGCCTGAAGTTGTTACAGCATCACTTTCTGTGGATGTGCCAATAAATTATAGTTTTAAACTTCTTTCATCTGGTGATCTCTCTGCATTTGGGTTCAAGTTTTTGCTGTTCATGCAGCACGAATAGGGACAAACTAGTGTTGGAAATGCATTGTTTTCAAAAAGGTGCAAATAAGAGCTATTTTATGCATGTTTTCAACATTAAATATTGAACATTACTCACAATAATAATTTTATGTTGTACTGTTACTAAAAACAATCTAAATTAAATCGACTTAAGATCATTAACGCTGGTCTGCTGCCTGAGTCTAATGCGTTTCTGCCTACTTCAGGTCCAGGACTTGTCCCTATTTGTTGTCCCTGTTCTCTATTGAAGTCTAAGTAAAAGTGGACGCAGTTGTCGTAACTGTCTATACTCTATGGCTCTGCACGCACCTAGCCCTGTTGCGTTTCCTCTCATCTTCGCTGATAATGCACTGAGGAGAGGGAACGCAACCGGGATAGCACGCACCTAGCTCTCTAAATGTTGCTTCTCCAGCCCAGTCTTTTCCTGGAATCTGTGTATAGGGCACGCCCCAGTGGTATCTTCTTTATTGTTTCTATTCTGCATCTCCTTTGAGCGCCTGGCTGACTTTTTGTGGCGTTAATCACATTTCCTTATTAAAACCTTTGTGAATGTGGCAGTAATCACACCGTGTGTGTGTGTGTGTGTGTGTGTGTGTGTGTGTGTGTGTGTGTGTGTGTGTGTGTGTGTGTGTGTGTGTGTGTGTGTGTGTGTGTGTGTGTGTGTGTGTGTGTGCGCACACGCACACTCTGATGCGGATGGTGTATAATTTGGCCAGTGACCAAAGGATTATGAAGTGTTTAGTTAAACATATTTGTTAGATTGAAACCGAGAATTTCCAAACTCTGACACTTCCTTGACAGAAAGTAGCTCATCATAACATGCCTAGAGTGGATTGTTATGAAAGAAAATAATTCAAAGGAGAATTGGATTGGATTTGTTTGCATGTCTGGATTGTCAAGGCCAGAATACCCTACATCAGACACTGAAACATTGTAAATTACAATTATGATTAAACTAAAATTAAAATTAACTCCTATTCAACCCGCACTGAATTTTGATTTTAAAAACGATCTGTGCGCTCAAAGTTAAAAATGAGTAAAGGTGTGTGCTCTTCATTTCTCCTATTGTTCTCGCCTTGTGTAAATCACTGAGGATTGTAAGATGAATGCCTAAATGGTAAACGTTTTTCGTCTTACCTGTTACAGATGTGGTGAAACATTTGGTCCAGGCCAGCAGTAAAATGTGTAAATAAATCCTCATGGTTGATTTTACACACTTAGGAACAACAAGAAACTGAGAGAGACGGTATCATCGCCTGCTGTTTTGGTAGCGACTGATAAACACAATGGTGACATGAATGTGACCCATCAGGTTGTGTGTGTGTGTGTGTGTGTGTGTGTGTGTGTGTGTGTGTGTGTGTGTGTGTGTGTGTGTGTGTGTGTGTGTGTGTGTGTCTACGGCGCACAGGCGTGCGTGAGAAGCGCAGACGTTGTTTAACTTTAAACTTCCGATGTGCAGGCTTTGTTGAACCACAGGCACTGTACCAATATAAGGGAGTAATGAAACAGACGTCATATAATGTAAGAGCAACCTAATCTGTCTTGTTATTTCAGTTTATTTACAGGCGCTAATGAATGTTATCAGAGTCCACTGTCAGTCCTTAGTAGATCATCCTAAGTAGCAGCAACATTTTCAAAGCCTTTGACACGTTCAGGGACAGAGTAAAGGACAGTTTTCAACTTCTAACCACTTATTCCACCATTCTTTTAAACATAAGCTATTGAAAAAATAGCTAAAATAATAATTTTAATCTTTGAATTTACAGTCTACTTAACATAGGACAAAGCATGGCAATAAATCACAATACTGTTGGTGAAATGGTAAACGGTGCATTCATATATGTATATATATATACATATGTATACATATACATTACGTCTACATATGAAAATGGGTAATCTAAGCGTGCTATACTGTGTCATAGGCCCGATGGTCAGCCCCTTTTGTAGCCAAATGTAGTTTCCTGAGGTCCACATATAGTTTTTTTTTTTTTTATATATATACATATAAAATAATAAATAAATAAAAATAAATAAATAAAAACGAAGGAAAGCAGCAGATGAAAATGCAACACTTAGCTATTAATTCATCTACTAACCTAAAACATGAACATGATGGATGGATGGATGGATGGATGGATGGATGGATGGATGGATGGATATTTCCTTTAAATGAATGACTGAATGAACTAATTAATCAGTTACTATAACAATATGGAACTTTTTCCTCACTCAACAGTAAAAGTACTCTTTCTCTACATGCATACAGGCTACACTATGCCTAAACCTAACCCTCACCCTATCCTTAACCTCTGTAAAACCATGCAAAAAGCCTTGAGGGAACATAGACATGACCCTGATAAAATTCATCTCTGTGTCCCCATCTGTAATTCTTTGTAACTCAACACCACCACAGTGTGTCCGCTGTCGAGTCTGTTGGATCAACGGTTGTCCAGAACAAGTACAAAAGCCTCTGACCAGGCTACGGACAGGGCCAAAATGAAGATCAGCCTCCGATCTTCATTGGGACATCACAATCGCATTCTGACATCACAATGACGCACAACCACGTCATTTGTTAGCCAATTGATCACACTCTCCATGGGCACTGTTCTAGTTCACTAAAAACACAAGGAGAAGAGAAACAACTGACATACAGTAGAACTTTTTTTACAGAAAAATGCAGCTTTCATCACTGTGTTCCAAGTTTCTGTACAATGGAATCCCTGCAACATCTCGCCATGACTGTGTTCACATTAACACTCTACATCAACAACTTTGTCCACAATGTTATTGTTTGATTTGGTTTGATCTCTTTATTGTGCACAGTATAGAAAGAGTATGAAAGTGAATTAAGATACATGGAAATACAAGAATTATTGCTGGGAGGAGGCAAGAAACTCAAAAGGCTTATAAATGAGGCCTCGACCTGTATACAACAAACATTTGTTTACAAAACTGATTTGAATGCAACACATACAATTTACAGATAACATAATTTCATTATATCTGTGGTTTTCAACCAGTGTTCTGTGGGCCACCAGTTGCCCCCCTAATACATATTTACGGTAACACTCAAAATGAATGAGCAACATTGACGGCATATACACTCCTATTATGTTTTTGATTGATTGATTGATTGATTGATTGATTGATTGATTGATTGATTGATTGATTTAATGTTTGCCATTGACAAAAAAGGCAAATTAGCCACAGGCAGAGTTTAAAATTAATCATATTAAACTTTGCAAATTGCAAATCAATAATTGTTTTTCAACCAAGTTATAAAATGCATCCAAAAAACTATTTAAATGTATAGGAATTGAAATTGTATAAAGTCTTTTCTCAGTCAATTCAAGATTACTCAAACACTTTGAATATAAACAGCATTGTCATACTCAAGATGTTTGACCACAGGTGATTACACAGCAACAATCAATTGCTAAAAAACAACAACATAAGCGAGAAAGTAAGTCTTTAGCACAGCAGTCCTTGATGGCATGGTAATGCCTTGTTGGTTGCATGCTGACACTAGCTGATCTACAAGCTCATAAAGCGCTGCATAGCACACGTGAGATTGTAGTTTTTTTTTTTTTTTTTTTATTCCAAGAATAAAAAAATTGTACCGACTGCAGGTCTGTTAAATGGCAATGTGCAAGTACATACCAGTTAGGTCATGTTGAACCTGCATGGACAAACCCACTCCCAACCCAGACTACTGTCCAGCACTGCTCTCACTAGGAGTGTGCTGAAATATCCTTATCGTGATAATATTGTATACTTCCTCCCGCAGTATATATCGTATATTCCTCTGATAATTCCGGGAGGAAAAACGGGTCGCAGAACTAAAATGTTAACTGACTTCTATAGCTGCTTCATTCCCCCCCCAAAAAAACAAACACAAGATAAAAACAAAAAGCCTGGTATGAGAATCAGTTGAGACAAATAAAAGCTAAGATTAATACTTGAGGATATACATTAGTAAGTTCTGATTTTTGCCTTTTACTTTTTTATTCATTCATTTATTGTTTTTTGTTTTTGTTTTCCAGCTGCAGTTACAGTATCATGATATATTGTTGATGAATTTCATGCAATATATTGATATATCGCAAATATCGCAATATATCAAATATCATGATATATTCATTATCGAAGGCCTAATATCGCCACCTATATCGTATCGTGAGGTACCAATATCATCCCAGCCCTAGCCCTCACCCATAGACAGTGTTGCTACGGTTTGAGACGTTCCTGATTCCTGAACTGGTGGACTGAGGCTGGTCTTTGTCTCTCTAAACATCTCCTTCAGGCCAATCCTTGAGTTCCAATCTTGTTCTTTGGCGAACTTGTAAACTCCTTCAAACAGACCAGGAAACATCTCCAACAGGTCAAGGTCAGCTTCATCCTCAGCACTGTGGACACAACATAGTGTGGTCACTAAAGACACAAAGTTGATGCTTCATGCAGGCACAGGGACACTTACACACACATGAAATTAGCACTAAACAGTTCCACCATGTTTACTTTAGAACGAAGAGACACACGTGCCAATGGTTCCACAGTCTAGAAGAGAACACAATAGAGGTTCCAACCTCTTTTGCCAGTACCTGAACAGATAAACAGGCATAGTGCTGTGCACTCTGTATCAATTAGGGTAGAAGGATATTTCATTCCACTTTTGTATTTCTCAATTTTTGGGGCGACTCCTCTGTGTAGTGTCTAGTTAGTTCTCTATATATGGTTCATTCATGCCATGAGACCATGAGAAATGCACCATAATTCTATACTTACTAGTGCTGATGGAGATTACGTATGAAGCGCAGCAGTCCAAATGAGTTGTCAGGGTAGGACTTCTTCTTGCCATCCATCTTCTGGACCAACTCCTGTGGGAACTGGAAAACAAACAACCAAAAGATCATAGATAATGTATGTATATGGTTGTTACATTATAATGTAGTTATGATGTAGGGTTCAGTGTCTTGCCCAAGGACACTTTGGCATGTTAAACCGGCAGTTGAACCACTAACTGTTCTGCTCTTTACCTCCGGAGCCCATGCTGCCCATCATATGGACAATTACTAAGACCATTCAAATATAGATAATTGACAAAAGGAATACAATAGATACAATAGAATAGAACTGTTAGTAAAACTGAAATCTGACCTTGTGTTTCCATGTGCTGATCTGTCCCTGCTCAGCATCAGTGTTGGGATTGTTGCTAAAATGTAACATATGACACATACAGTATTTTTTTAAGGCATGCTATTACTGAAAAAAAATATATAATAATATAGTAATAGGCTATATTACTTTACCTCATTACTTCCACATACTGGTCTAACATCCTGATGAGGTCCTCGTCAGCATTTCGGCAGTTCCCAACTTCCTTTATATTTCCGACCCTTCTCAAGTAGTCCACTTTCCTGGGAAAAAATATATATTCTGTAATTTTTTGGGTAATTTTTCATTATGCCGCCCTACCCTGAGGCCATCCCATCATCCTAGACACATATGAGCTGAAATAATTTGGGACAACGAATTAAGGGCAATGATTACCTCTCATTTGTCCAAAAGTAAGGATGATCCAAGCATTCATTCACTGTAGGTCTTTTCTCTGGGTCTTCGTTGATCATCATCTTGATGAGATCCTTGGCGACCACATCCTGAACATGGTCCAGGTTGTACTGTCCTCTCAGAATGTTGGATTCAAGTTGATGTCGGTTTTGTGCGCCTTCTTCAAACGGATGGTGTCCTCTAGACAGGATGTAATACAACAACATGCCAGCCACCTTGGGAATGTGTATTATAAGGAGTAAGAATATGTCCATGCTGCTGTCATTAATTAAATCGGTCTCATGCAGATGTTTTTGTAATATATATATATACAGTAATCATACAAAAATGAAAAGTAAACACAGTAACAACCTGAATATCTGTGCTTTTTTTATGTGGGATCTCAGAGTCACCCTCCACTTCCAAAATCTCCTTGGCCTTCCAGCAGGCTGTTCCTGCTGCTCCTGTTCTTAGGGTAGTTTGTCCAGGTCGAAATCGTCGGCTTACTCCAAAATCTGCCAATCTTGCTTTGTTTTGAATATCTGGAAGACAATGTATTAATAGTCTATTCTGTGTGTGTGTGTGTGTGTGTGTGTGTGTGTGTGTGTGTGTGTGTGTGTGTGTGTGTGTGTGTGTGTGTGTGTGTGTGCATTCGTGTACTGTATGCGTGTGTAGTGTGTGTATGATTCCAAACGCACACATCAACTGCTAGGTGTAGCTTACCAATCAAGACATTCTGTGGTTTGATATCACGGTGAAGAATTGGAGGATTCTGCTGATGGAGAATCTTTAAGCCGGTGAGAAACTCTTTTGCAAGATCACGTTCAGGACGACGGCCTCCAGGAAATTCCTGTCCTCCGTTGATATATTCTTCCAGGGTGTATTCACATAACATAAGAGCAAGGTAACCAAAGCTCTCATCCGTTGTAAAGTCCCAGTAGCGAACAATCGAAGGATCATCAAGCTCAAGCAAAATGTCTTTCTCATTCTTAAGCACAGGATAGTTAGATTTAGTCATTCTCTTCACCGCAATTTCAGTGCCATCATCTCTTAACCCCAAGAAAACCTCACTTCCAGTTCCATCCATTCCATTTGCTATGAGGAAACCCTCGTTACCACACACAAGGCTCCCAACTTTGGTGACCTTAGAGTCATCAGCGTTTGCAAGCTCCTCTAACTGCGGCCTCCATCTTTTACTGGTTTGATGCCATTCTCGTGGCTTCTCTGTAAAGATAACCATGGAGAAATCTGCATGAGGTTGTCCCATAATATCGTGTAAACATGCACACACACATGGAAGCTTGCTCAACCATGCAAGTAAATCATTGGTTGTTGATTAACACAATGAGTGTCAGGATTTTATTTAAAAATAGGAGCTCTACAGTCCTGGCACATATGACAGATTTTACTTGTGCATGGATGTGCATGAGTATGCATTATATATTCATACTAGGGGAGGATTTTATGTTTATATCAAAATACATTTCAAAAACAGATCAGTTCAATACTTACTAGTTTGCTTGAGCTTGTTATAGAAGAAATATCCCAGTACTGGCAGCATGGAGCAGATCACCAATGTAACAACAGAGACTGTAATGGAAACTGAAACACAGTGAGTCATAAGTCTCAACATTATACAAGGTTTTGGTTTTGGTTGTTACACTGAAACATGTTTTACACTGAAATATGTTGTAACATGTAAGTCAGTTTTGTGTTTGTTTACATACTGTACACAAGGAGTGACTTTGAAAACTGTTTCACCACATAATGTAGTAAGTAACTATTTAGTCATGGTTCATCCATGTTCACAACGGTTCATCTTACCAACAGAGAGTTCAATATCGCTGCTGCTCAGGTTCCGGTGTGGAGAAATACACCTGTATGTTCCCTGATCTGAGAGCTTCACCCTGGTCAGCTTCAGTGAGATGTTACCATGAGACAACTCATCATGGAACAGAGACGTTCTCTGTCTGTATGACTGGTCCTGATTCTCAGAATACACACGTCCACCTCGTTGAAGGTGTACAGCTGGTAGTCCCTTCAGGTCACTTCTGTACCACTTCACTGTCTCCTTCTCCATGTTGAGAGGAGGTTCAATGTGACATGGAAGGATGACATCATCTCCCTCCATGGCCTTTACCGTCTGAGACGAACCAATCACTTGATAAACCCCTTAAAACAAAACAACATTTTAGCAGGCAGTGGGCAACGTCACTTACATACGCTTTACCCAGATCACCTGTCACACACCAGTCACCACTGCGAAACCAGTCCGGGTTTTCTTCCTCATAAAATGGAAAAATCAAGCAAGTTAAAGCACATACACACACACACACACACACACACACACACACACACACACACACACACACACACACACACACACACACACACACGCGCGCACACACACACACACACGCACGCACGCACGCACGCACGCACGCACACACACACCAAGAAACCTCAAACCTTATTGGTACAAAATGACAGTAAATCTTACCCAATTTGAGCTGGATCATACAGCTGCGGTTCAGGTGTGAAACATGACCTACATATATGCCCTGATCTGAGAGCTTCACCCTGGTCAGTTTCAGTGAGATGTTACCATGAGACAACTCATCATGGAACAGAGATGTCCTGTCTGTGTATGACAGGTGTTGAGTCCCATAAAAGTCATGTCCATTCATGAAATGGTGCACGGCTGAAATGCCCAGATCAGCTCGGAACCATGTCACTGTCTCCTTCTCCACGTTGAGAGGAGGTTCAATGTGACATGGAAGGATGACATCATCTCCCTCCATGGCTACCACAGGATGAGTAGGACCAACCACCTGATGTCCTATAAGATGAAAATAATTTTATAGCCTTAACACATTCTGGAGATATCATAGTTTTATCATTTACTATAAACAACATTCATGAGCTGGAACTATAAACACAAATGTATTCTACTTATTGTTCCCAGGCCCTGACAATTTGAGTGGTCCTTTGACTTTTGTTCCCAGGCCCTGACAATTTGAGTGGTCCTCATGACCTGCACTGAGCAGTTGAGTCCTATTTTCCACTGTATTTTCAACTTATCTATCTCCCAGCAGAAAGTCCATTCTCTATGGAAGCAGTCCACTCTAGTTTTGGTCGGTAAGTGCAGTAAGCCTCAATCGCTGAATGATTTTAGACCTGTTGCCTTAACTTCCGTAGTCATGAAGCAATTTGAAAGACTGGTGATGTCCGAACTTATGGCTGTAACTGACCACCTGCTGGACCCCTTTCAGTCCACGTACAGGGCTGATAGGTGTTCAAGATGCACTTGATACGTTACTACTCTGGTGTACAAGCACCTGGAAGGTAGCAAAACACATGCCAGGGTGCTTTTTGTTGATTTTTCCTTGGCATTGAACACCATACACCATACCTTGGCATTGAACACCATACAACCCCATGTTGTTGTTGATTTTACCTCGGCATTGACCACCATACAACCCCATGTTATGGTACACGGCCAAAACCGTCTTAGCCATGCTTAAACCACAACATAGGAAGAGCTTTTTTGACATTTGAGCTCATATAGTGGAAATATAGTGGTAAAAACAATAACTCACATAACTGTTTTCCATATTGCACTTGATTGAGTTATTCACTGTCATTAATGCACTTTAGTTCTGCACTTTATGAGAATTTAAGAAATATTAACATAATATAGATTCATAAAACAAATTGAGTCATGCTCTATCCATGTTCAGAACGGTTAATCTTACCAAGTGAGAGTCTGATGGCACTGATGTTGTGCTCTAGGAATGGAGAAACACACGTGTATGCTCCCTCATCTGAGAGCTTCACGCTGGTCAGCTTCAGTGAGATGTTACCATGAGACAACTCATCATGGAACAGAGACGTCCTCTGTCTGTATGACGGGTGTTGATCCTCAGAATAAACATGTCCCTTTAGGAGATGGTATATAGCTATGCCAAATCTCTGCCACTTTACTGTCCCCTTCTCCATGTTGACAGGAGGTTCAATGTGACATGGAAGGATGACATCATCTCCCTCCATGGCCACCACAGGTTGAGATGGACCAACCACCTGATGTCCTTGAAACAAAACAGGGTTTAGTGTTATTATATTAATGTGTAATATTTAGATTCAGATGAATGCACATCAGCAGGACGCCTGTGTGTGTGTGTGTGTGTGTGTGTGTGTGTGTGTGTGTGTGTGTGTGTGTGTGTGTGTGTGTGTGTGTGTGTGTGTGTGTGTGTGTGTGTGTGCGTGCGCACAGTGGACACAGTTCCACATGCATTCCGGGAGCTGTCAGTGGCGCTCCCCCACCTGCAGAGGCCGATCCGGGAGATATGAGTGGCAATCCAGCCTCGTTCATTTCAGTCGTTGCGATAGGATACCCGTACAGACACAGTACTAGGCATAGATATGGTACTAGTCACTCAGAACGCCACCCTATTGGCTGAGCCATAGGGCTGACTCGCCTTCCCAGCTATGGGATGTTTATCGAGAGTCGGGGCGGGATTTGCTCGCTCGCACTACAGCTCAAGCTCACACAGTTCACCGTTCTCGCACGTTGCTAGCTGGGCTGCTGCTGCTACTCCCACCGGCTGACCGTCTCCCCCTCCCTCCCGGTGGAATATGATCGCTATAATAATGATTAAAAGGTACCCAGGAAGCGGCCGGACCCCTTATCACTAGAACAACGGCACGGTCATCTTGATCGTTTCTGAGATTTTGAAGTGGATTTTCTCTGCCTGTGATGGTCTGAAAAAGTTCCCCTTCCATGACTTTTCCTAAATATGCAATTCAAGTCATCTCTGTTTTTCTTTTCGTCTGTAATAATTTCTAAATATGAATTTAGAAGCGAAACTACCTAGAACTACATTCGCGGTCAAATTGACCATCCTCACCCTCCTCCCCCGCTAATCCTCACAGAAGAATTTTCACACCAGTCTAATGGGTCATTTGCATTTCAATTGTTGTCGGGTGTCGGGTTCGGCCTATCTCTCTGTCTCTGTCTCTGTCTCTCAGCACTAAACTTTTTTTCTATAAGCATGTGTTTGTGCCGAACCGCATATTTTCCTCATTTTCAACTGTTTTTATTATATTGTTTTTTGCGATGAAAACTTCTAGGCGAAGGAATCCACGCTGCACCGCTTGTCGATGCCCGTTTTATGGCACGGCCATGCCGCTGGCTCTATAGTGGCGGAGTTTCTGGTCAAATCCAGGGCCGGATATACTGTACATGGGACACAGGAGGGCAGTGCCCATCCAAACGTGTGTCTTTCTCCTCAAATCAAAGGTTACGGGGATCAAATATCTTCTCTTATGACGTTTCTGACATATCTCATCAAATGAGGATACTTCCGGTTCCTTGATGTGGAAAAACCTTGGAGTTGCCCCGCTTGGCAATCTTCCAGCCCCCCTTAGCCAGGCTCGATGAATCTGGGTCTGTTTTTCCCCTTCTCCCTTCTTCCCTAGATCAGAGCCATCTAGTAGAAGAGTTGCGACATTGAGAGGTCAGAAACTCAGAAACTCAGAAACACACACACACACACACACACACACACACACACACACACACACACACACACACACACACACACACACACACACACACACACACACACACACACAGAGAGAGGGGGCATCGTCGGAACGGACACTGTTATTTCATAAACTGAAGAAACAGAACAGATTATTTGGAATTAGCCTAGAGTTGTACTACCGTGGAACATGCATTTTCAAAGTAACTGTGTGTGTACTGTATGGAGCACTTGCTAGCCATTAGCGATGCTAGCATCTCGGCAACGCTGCACAGGATAAACTAAATGGACTAAAATCCTAAATTACTAAAACAGTCATGGATAAAAGTGAAAACATGTGACTAAGACTAACAAAGCATGTTGTCCAAATGACTAAGACTGACTAAACAAAAATAGCATTTCGTCAAAAGGACTAAGACAGACTAAGACTGAATAATTAGTGCAGTAAATAACAGATGAAAAAAAATAAAATAAAACTTAGTTACTTACTAAAAGTAAAAAAGTAAAACAGTCAAAACACAAATGAAACACAATGAGAAGTCTTGGACACTTCGATTGGAATGTAAATGAGTCATTAGCTGGAACAATAGTGCTCTTCTTGGCATTGAGGTGTGAAGTTTCAAGGGGAGAGAATGGGTGAGGATTCCAGAGGTCAAAAAGACCTCTGAGTACAATAGTTCTAGGTATATTTCCTATCTCAGGCATTCTAGTGTTAAGGGTCCCTACATTTTGTGGTCTCGATTCTCTGGAAACACAAGCACACTGCGCGACGCATTTGCGTTTATGGATCGGCTCTTTACAAAGTGTGTACCATAGTGCACACACACACACACACACACACACACACACACACACACACACACACACACACACACACACACACACACACACACACACACACACACACACACATATAATAACACACAATAACACACAATAATCTTCCCCAACGACTAATTAAGCTCTGTCTAAAAGGGTGTCAATAACAGTGTCCAGGCCATTTCTGTGTAATCTTTTCTGTGTAAAATTTCTGTATTATTAATAGTTTAATAAAGAATTTGCGAGACCAAATACTTATTTTATAGAGATTTGGAGTCGTTTGGTCTTTATGTGCCAATATTTTTTGGCCAAGACGGTACACACACACACACACACACACACGCACGCAATGCACGCACGCACGTACGTGCGCGCGTGCGCGCACACACACACACACACACACACACACACACACACACACACACACACACACACACACACACACACACACACACACACACACACACACACAGTATTTCCACAGCATATTCATTATGTCTGTACAGCTATTTAGTCATGCTATTTTATTACTGTTTTTCATCCATGTTGAACAGTAAATCTTACCCAAATGGAGCAGGAAAATAGCGGAAAGGTTCAGGTGTGGAACAGCACACACATATATTCCCAGATCTGAGAGTTTCACGCTGGTCAGCTTCAGTGAGATGTTACCATGAGACAACTCATCATGGAACAGAGACGTCCTCTGACTGTATGATGGGTGTTCATAATACACAATACCACCTAGGCGGAGAATGTGTATGTCTCCTCCCTCCTTCAAGTACCCTTTGAACCACGCCACTGTCTCCTTCTCCATGTTGACAGGAGGTTCAATATGACATGGAAGGATGACATCATCTCCCAACATGGTCAACACAGGCTGAGCTGGAACAACCAGTTGATGTCCTTGAAACAAAACAACATGGATTTAGTGTAGTCTGTAGTGATAATAATGTTTATTTTACAATTTACAATTTAGGCATTTACCAGACACTCTTGAGACACTCTTGAGACACATTCATGTCTTTCTGAGTCTCATTTGAAAATATGGCTGTGTGTAACAATATGAAAACACGAGTTCCATTTTAACAGAGATTTGATGGCAAAAAGTCAGCAGCTAAGTTGTGAAAAAACTGTAACACTTATAAAATGTTTAACACTGGAGAGAAGCGGCGATCTGAGCACTCAAAAGTCAAAATGTATATTTTTTGTTTAATAAAGTACCAGTTTTTATAGTCCCCCTGCTCATTTTTAACCTTTAGTGCCCAGATCGCCGCCTCTCTTCACTATTCCCCTTTGATCTTTGAAGCACCAGTGGTATCTTTACACTTTATTGTTTCTATTCCTGCATCTCCTTTGAGTGCCTGGCTGACTTTTTGTGGTGTTAATCACGTTTCCTTATTAAAACCTTTGCGAATGTGATAGTAATCACACCACATGCATGTATGTGTGTGGGTGTGCATGTATGCGCGCTCTGATGCGGATGGTAGTTTAGTTCAAATATTTGTTAGATTGAAACCGAGCATTTCCAAACTCTGACACTTCCTTGACAGAAAGTAGCTCATCATAACATGTCCACAGTGGATTGTTATGAAAGAAAAGTAATTCAAGGATGATTTGGATTTTTTTGGATGTCTGTGTTGTCCAGGCCAGAATACCCTAAATCAGACACTGAAACAATGTTAAATATAGCTGCAAGCAGCAATAAAACGTGACCAAGCAAGCAGCAATAAGGAGTCAGAACAATATGCAGAAGAAGGAACATATTTTTGAGAAATTATCTGAGGGGGGTGCTTTTGCCCCGGGTCCATACAATAGTGAATGAATAAATGAAATGTAAAATTCCTACAGTAGCCTACATGTCAACCTGGCCTCCTACAACAAAACTGACAAAAGCTTGGAGAATTACAGTACAATTCAAGTACAACTAGAAGAAATTGTGAAATAAATGTGATTGGACACTAGTTAACAACAGTTGTTTAATGGCCACTTTGTTCAAGAAGTTAATCTAACATAATCTGGCACAATGTTTTAACCACTACACTGTTACATGAAATGATAAAGGCTTGTACAATGTAAAGCTTTCGTTGGGTAGGTTACTACTGGAAATCTAGAATGTCGGGGTATGACCTGGCCGGGAATCGAACCCTGGTCTCCCAGTCTCAGGGCAGACACTCTAACCACAAGGCCACTGAGTTGGTGCCATTACCATTACATTGAGTTTTATCATCTAAATCACAAAGTCACATGTAACTCAGCTATTGAGAAGTAGGCAGAAATGCATTGGACTCAAAGTAAAAGCCCAGCTTGAATCCTTTTATGTTAGGTCTTTTTAAGTAATAGCAAATCATACACATTGCAGAGACTTTAATTGTTACTGTAAAATAATTCAAACCGGCTGTCATTTTACATCTCATCTTACTCACTTCAAACAATGTGTTTCAGACACTAGACTATGATTTGTCACCATTAGGCTCACTGTGACCACTGATCACGTGACTAACCCAATGCAACTGTGTACCCCATCATTGGCGCAACTCCGTCTCTAAATGGCTCAGGTGCGTTGCATTAAAATTGGATTTTAGATCATGCAGCAGTAGATAAACAAAACACAAGACATCAGTTTATAAAGAAAACTGAAGCAATAGGACATGTGGGTGTGACAATCTGCCACATTCTGATGTGAAACTCTACATATAAAAGTATACTGGTTTACGGCAGTATGTTTTTATGAAGTGTATCCTTTGAACAAACAACTACCCTTAATCAATGATTATCTATGATAAAAATGCTTCAAAACAAGAGCCTACACATCAATGTTAACAATTAATGTGATTCATAAAATGACCAATGCCAGGCTGCATTATATATTTGATGGTCAAATGAATTATTTTCGAAGTAATTTAAAAATTTCATTGATGAGCCATGCGAGTTCCATTGTAAAAGCAGTGAGGTGGCTAACACAACACAGCCCACATTTCATTACAGCTTGAAGTAGTTTGATAGTTTACACACATACTGCATAATTATCTCAACAGCATTCAGAAAATATTTATTCATTGAGAAAACTCACCTATTTATGCAAAGGATAGCCCTAATCTGGTGTAAGGCCAACACTGAGCTAAATGCTGCTTGGTGAAACCAAAGACAAGAGTGGACACTCCCATAGTAACAACCGCTTCCACCATTTTGGAGTGACTTTTTGGAAAGATCTCATGGAGTGGCGTTATACTGCCATCTTGGAGTGATCTAGTGGTTCAAAATGTGTCTTCTCATCTTGCTATATACTATCTTTGGTAAACCCACCTGTGAGAGGACCTAAATGACCCACAATGCAATGCAATCTAGCTAGCCTTAGCAAAGCCTGAAAAAAATAAAGACATTTTTATATGTAACCTTGGCCGAATAGACATGAATACATAATATCTGCGACTACGCCACCTCAGGAATTTAACCCAAGGAAATCAAATAAAAGTGCTACGGTAAAGTGCAACACAGGTTTGTTTAAGCAAGAGCAGAGACGTGCTTCAAAAGAGACTTTACAATTTATTGTTAACAGTTAAAATGTCAATTATAGTTCATACAATTAAATACAATAGTTCAATTTAATTCAAGTGATACAATACAAACTTCTTTTAAAAACAGATCAGTAAGCAACCATCGACTTGGGGGAGTAGGAAGGATGGGTTAGTTCAGTGAGTTCAAACTGTAAATAGACGGCAAATCACACAATACACTACAAACACTTATACACTCAGTTTCCAGTTTCCAAACAATAGATTAACAAAAGATGAATGGCTCAAATGGAAACTCCAACATGAAGGACATCAAGAGAATGGCAAGGTTTAACGTTTTTTATTAACCACTGAATGAATTTACATGATTACTTTACCAAACAAGGAGAACAAAGGAAGACCTGGAGATGCCGCAAACAGAAGGAGGGGGGGCCCAGGCCACGTCAAAGCTGTTCCCACCCCTCCCCCTAACTTAACAAATGAATCCTAAACCGAGAACTAAAACATAACGAAAACCAAGGCTGCCGGCCATCTCCAGGCCAAACAGAAATAAACTAACTAAAGAGAACTGAAAACAAAGGCTAACAAGAGCAGAGCTGGGCTGCTGAGCTGTTGTCTGGTCTGTGTCTGCCATCAGACTGAAGGAGCTGGCTTTTATGCAGGAGGAGGATTATGGCTGATTGGGGAACCTGCTTCAGGTGCCAGCTGGGTGTGTCACTCTGATTGAGGGAGAGACAGAGGGAGTTAATCACAGACACCGATTGACAGACAGAGTGTGTGTGTGACTGTGTGTGACAGGTCAACCAGCCTGCATGTAGGCTACACCCATCTACACTGGAAGTGTAACAAAAACCCATGAGTACATAAATCACACAATATATCATAAAACATTCAAACATGAACATTTAAAAATGGCCGATCTACAAGCTCCTTGCTCAAAACATACCTCTGGTTAAGTGCAAGAAAACAAACAAAAGAGGCTCTTGAGCAGTACTGAGGCCTATGCAGAGGGCACCTGAAGAATACTGAACCACAGTGTAAAATTATACAAATAGTAAAATGTGAATTTAGAAATGGCTGATCTACAAGCTCCTTGTGCATAAACATACCTCCAGTTAAGTGCAAACAACCCAACAGGAGCTTGTCCCTCAGCGCCCAGAACTAGGAGGAGAGCACCTGAGGAACAACAGGACCATTTACTACATACAATAATGTGAGTGATGGTTTAGCATAAAACCACCTAATGCCTACCTTGCTCACTCAGTGCATGTTGACAGCAAAAGGAGGACTGAATGACTAAGTCCCTGGCTTTATAGTGGGGGAGGGGCTGTTCAGTGGCCACCTGCAAGTGGGTGAGTGTTTGGGGAGTGGCCACAGATCATTGTCTGCAGAGCCCTGGAAATCGACAGAGTTACGCCAACTCCGTTCACTTCATGGGGCCAGTCCGTCTACATAGACTTCTGTTGGATAGTGACATGAATAGTGACAGCCGGAAGTTACTGAATGCATTGAAGCCTATGGGTGCGTTCCGATACCACATTTTTAACACTCGCTCACTCCCCTCGCGTCCTCCACTCGCCACCTTAGCTCCGCCCCCAGCGAGGAGGAGTGGAGGAGATGCGAGGACAGAGTGGTCAAGTGGATTTGACATGAGATTCGGAATGTACTCAAGATGTCATTTCAAAGCGACGGCACGTCCGCGATTACTTATGACGTTCATTAGGCTACTTCAATTCAATTCAATGGGCTTTATTGGCATTGGAAAACACATGTTTACATTGCCAAAGCAAAGGTGGAGAAATATACTGTGCAGTGTGCACACAGCTGGGTCAGCTGGAACCTAGAGCCCTGCCCTGCGCCTTCCATGGTACAGTTTACAGCAGGGGTTTTCAACCTTTTTGATGCCAGGGACCACCATTTTTCCAGAATTTGAGCCACGGACCACCACTTGAGGACATTTTAGCCCCACAGACCCCAAAACTGAAGATTTATTTAGCTTTTGTCCATCTTCTGGTTGTGTTGGGGCTAATTCAGATGATGAATATTTTAACTCTTGAGAGTGTAAAAATTAAACCAAATGGACCCGCAAGGGTCCATTTGGTTTCATTTTTACGTTCTCGAGAGTTACATCTGGTTAACCAACTTAGCTGGGGACCACCTGGAACCCTCTCAGGGACCACTGGTGGTCCCCGGACCACCTGTTGAAAACCCCGGGTTTACAGTAGGCTGTATGAATGCAAAATAAACAATTCATCAATGCTGCCCACGTCATTATCTTCTGGGTATATGGAAAGCATTTAATCCTTCACAGTTTCACTTATATTATTAGATTGTGAAGGAAATGCGGCGTGCCCGCAGCTCACGCCCCCCCCCACACACACACACACAGTCCCGCAACACAGCACTGCTGCATTGTAAATGATAGCCTACTATATAACAGTGATTAGGACGGTATAGTCTCTCTGACTTGTAGTTCAGTCCACATATGAATAAATACATTTTCATTTCCATAATTCATAGCAGTGCATTCAGGAATGCATAGTGGAATTAGCTTTTGTGGCAGATGAAATGTATATAATATCATTTATATAGCTTTTATTTATTATCCTTAATGATCACATATCATGATACAATAAAGCCACAGCCATTGCCTTGTTGTTGTCATTTCACTTTATATATGAAGGCTGCTTTATCATTCTGAAGGTCTATTATTTCAGCAAAAATGTGTGTCTTCAACAAACATGAAAAAGTGTAATGTGTGTCCGTGCATACGAGCGGTCAGCTGCAGCGCTAGTGGAGGGGGGGTATCGGGTTTCAGGCAGTGTTGTCTGAGCGTCTCCACATGTGGAGTGGAGGAGGAGGAGGAGGAGGAGGAGGGCTTATGTCACTGGAGAAGGAAAAAAACGTGTACACGTGATGCGGATATCCGCCGCGAGGAGACAAAATTCTGCACGGAGGATACACTCGTTATGTCCTCGCTCTATGCGGCCTCGGCAGCCTCCTCGCCTCCCCCACTCGCCTCCACTCGACTCCTTGATGAGAATCGGAACGTCAACCATTTCCGGTTCACGGCTGAAATGACCCCGAGGAACCGAGTGGGAGTGAGCGAGTGGCCGAGATTTTGGGTATCGGAACGCACCCAAAGGGCTCGTGCGAGTACGAGAACCACGTGACCAGGTGGTTTTCTAACCCCTCAATGTCGCAACTCTTCTACTAGATGGCTCTGATTGTCTGGAGACAGGTCTCCCTGCTACATGCAACACACACACACACACTAATATATATATATATATATATATATATATATATATATATATATATATATATATATATATATATATATATATATATATATATATATATATATATGTATGTATATATATATATATATATATATATATATATATATATATATATATATATATATATATATATATATATATATATATATATATATTAAGGCTGTTGAAAATAGTTAATTAATGGGATTAAATTAATTCTGTTGATTAATCTGATTAAAATTTTTAACTCAATTAACTCATGTGCACACTGGCTCAACCCACTGAGTATTTTCTCATTGAAAGAAATGGGTAGAGCACGGTTTTACGGAGACATATATCTGTGTCTCCGAGTAACCAGAGCCATAGGGTATAGCTGGAGGATCTACAAGCATTGAGGGCTTGTAGATCACCTATTTTGATAAATATTTTAAAGTTAAATGGTGATTTTTTTTCACAGATTCTGTTTCTTTTTTAAATTTTCAAATCCTGTACAGGAAAACATGCATATTTTGGACATAGTTCGAATGTTGATTAATCATGATTAAATTAATTTTGAAGCTGTGATTAATTTGATTAAAAATTTTAATCATTCAACAGCCCTAATATATATATATATAGCCCCTGAATATAAGACAAATCAATTTTTGGGATATTTCCATTGGGAAAAGGCATTGTCTTATATTCAGGCCAATAGGATATATATATATATCTATATATATATATCTATATATATATATATATATATATATATATATATATATATATATATATATATATATATATATATATATATATATATATATATATATATATATATATATATATATATTCATCACATGATGGGAGCTTGTATATCTTGGTACCAAGTATTCAAACTTTGCACATTGACATGCTCGTAACACATCATCACATCACAGATACATGCAAGACCACCAAACCGTCTGACAATATGCAAACAGCACTATATGCACAATAAGCCATATAAAAATGGAAAACTCACCTTGCAAATTGGAAGACCATATTTCACATGCTTCCATAAGTTTCACATGCTTATTGCTCTCACACAATCTGGCACAATATACTTGCTCCAGTGTTGCCAGAGAGAAACAAGCAGAAGAAGACTGTAGCTAGTGGCGCAATGGATAACTGAAGTAATTCATTAATAATTGAATAATTGACTGAATTGTAAAAATAACCATTAATGACTGCGTACAATCAGAAGTAACTAGATTCGGCAAAGGAGCTCAATAGAATGGGGTGAAACCAATGAGACACAAAAGCAGTATTAAAGTTTTAAAACACAAAATTATTATTGACCTTGTTTGTATTGAAGCACAGTACATTTGGGTGTAGAAAATAAAAAAAAAGAAGAATGGGGGGCCCTTTAAGTCCAGTCAAGGTTTTAGTCTCTGTGAGTCAAGTCTCTTTCTCCTTGATGGAGAACCATGAACTACATACAAAGACTGAGTGGGTCTGAGGTGGGGTTCCTGGGTCGGCTCGCCAGGTCTGGAACCAGCCGGTTCCAGAACCATCCAATGTTGGGTCCAAGGTGTTCTGGGAACACAAAAAAAAAAAAAAAAAAAAAAATGGCCTGGAGGGCCAGGTGTCTACATCAGTTCCCATTGTTGTACAAACAAAGGAATATAAAACAATAAATTAAATCAAATATCATGACGAAATGACTTGATGTGATCAAGATCAAGTCATTTCACTCATTGATCATTTTCATCCATTTTCATTAATTTCAATTGTTTCCATATTAGCATGCTTTTAATCTTTAGTAGGCCTACTTAATGTTTTAGTCATCTTAAATATCTTTGAATCAATTCATGAATTCATTTCTCTTAACTTAGAACCAACTTTTAGCTTGACCAATCATGTAAACAAAATGATTTAACTAAAAGTATCTTTTCAAACAAAAATGCCAATTCAAAACCACATAATGAAACCAAACATAACTCAAAACAATTGTAAATAACTCAAAATCAAATACATCAAATAATCAAATAAGTGAACCAAAGTTCTCATGTAGCAGGTGTCATGCAAATTGATCAAAAATCCAGGCAGAAAATCAGGCATGAGTACTTTTCAAACTGCTTAAAATGGCAGACACTCTGGGGGTGGAGCTTACCTGTCAAAGTTACAGATGTGTTCCACATGAATCAAGGAACATGTAGAAACAAGTCCCATGATTTTTGGCCAAACGAGGCCCGAGTTATGGTTGTTCAAATGTTTCAGTTTCAAAGAATTGTTATAGCGCCCCCATTTGAGCAATTGGAGTAAGACTGGTTTTGCTGCTATTTGGCATCCCCCTCTACAAAACTGTAAAATATCAGAAGCAGATTACGCTGCATGTGTAGATTAGGGGCATTAGAATCATTTTCACAAACGAGCAATTTTCATTGGCTCGTAAAAACATCATTTTTTTCACTAAAAACAAAATTCACACCCATTCCATGTTTGTATGGCTTCAAAGTTCATGTGTAGGTCATTGTTATGCATTTTGATCAAAGATTGTAGGAGAAGAGACATTTTAACTGTTTTACATATAATTCAAGATGGCGGTTCATCTAAAGGTCAGAGGTCAAAAGTCAGAATACAAAAGTTGTTCGGCATAAGCAGACGCATAAGTGAATATAAGTTACATTTCTGAGAGTCAAGCAGTTCATGAGTTAACTTATAAGTGTTTAAAGTTTGCAATTTCAGTTGAGTGCTATAGCGCCACCATTTGACCAGTGGTCACAGGCTTCGCATCATCACCGTTTGGCATCACCCTCTACCAGATTACCAATTTTCGCGAAAACCGACTGCACGGTTCAGCCAGAACAGCTATTTTTGGCAGAAGAAGAAGAAGACGAAAAGCAGTCAATATCAATTAAGTGACCAAGTCCACTTCGTGGACTGCTTGGTCACATAACTACGTTATGATTAAACTCAAATGTAAATCCTCATATTCAACCCCTACTAAATTCTGATTAAAAAAGAGACAATCCATGCACTCAAAGTAAAAAAAACAAACTAAAAATATAGCTGCAAGCAGCAATAAAACGGGATCAAGCAAGCAGCAATAAGGAGTAAGAACAATACGCACAAATAAGCCATAGAAACATGGGAGCCTGAACTTCAGAAATACATCAGGTAATTATGTGTGAGACTGACTCACATTGTAATCTGGTGTGACTGAGTGAATGATTGGTGAGCTGTGAGTGAGTGGTGAACTGAGCTATGAACTGTCATTAGTGACAACATGGCCGAATAGTGACAGTCAAACAGCCTTGCCCAGCCATGAGGCCCATAGGGCAGGTGCCTATCTCCTGTTTCTGTAGCATGAGGCAGCTTGATGTACAAGTACACCCTCTGGACATGACGCTAGTATGACACAGGGTCTTACCCCCAATCCATCCCTTGATGCTGAGTGCCAAGCAGGGAGGCATTGGATCCCGTTTTTAGAGCCTTTGGTATGACCCGGCCGGGAATCGAACCCCGGCCTCCCAGTCTCAGGGCGGACACTCTAACCACAAGGCCACTGATTTGGTGAATGAGTAAATGATTGGTGAGCTGTGAGTGAGTGGTGAACTGAGCTGTGAACTGTCATTAGTGACAACATGGCCGAATAGTGACAAAACACAACATGGCCGAATGGTGACAACCACCATTACATTATTGTTGTATCGATTGATGTATGTGATATGGATTCCCCTGAGTCTGAAATAAAGATTGAATTGAATTGAATTGACATTGAGTTTTACCCTGGGTTACACATAGAACCATGAACTTAGATGTAGAAGACCACATGAGATTGTGCATGATTGACTCATATTACTAGGTGTCCGTGCCGGGATTTGAACCCAGGAACTCTCATTTCCAAGTCATGCGCTCTACCAATGAGGCTACCCAACAGACACAAGACGTACTGGAAACAACACACACATTCAGTGGACTGCTTGGTAAATGGTAAATGGTGCATTTATATAGCGCCTTTATCCAAGGCGCTTTACATAGATTGTGCATCACATTCACCCATTCACACACACATTCATACACTGATGGCAGTGGGACAGGGACACATCGACACTAACTCTGCAGGAGCCCGGGATCGAACCGGCAACCTTGTGGTTACCATCCGGTTACTCTACCTCTGAGCCACTACCGCTCCTTAAATATTCACAAATAAGCCATAGAAACATGGAAGAAATACATCATGTGATTGTGGAAACACAGCAGGGTTTTTGGAGACTCAGACTTTGTATTGTCAGCAGTGGGACTTGAACCCTCAATCTTGTGTTCCGAAGTCAGGCACCCTACCGACTGAGCTATCCTGGCACAATGATTTGCTTAGTTGTTGTCATCAATGAAACAACCCAACAACACGCCACCAAGCAGTAAGCAATATGAACAATATGCACAATTCAGCAGTCAGAGGGTGGAGCTTAGTGGTCAAAGTGACAAATGGAAACTAGAATATTCGCAATTTAAAAATTGCAAAGTGTGGTTGCCGTTGTCGCTTGCCCCCCGCAGCTCCCCCCCATATTGTCACTTGCCCCCCGCGCAGCCCCCCCCCCATACTGCACACTGCGGTGCAGTATGCCCCCCCCCCCATACTGCAGTACAGTATGCCCCCCCCATACTGCACCGCATACTGCGGTGCAGTATGGCCCCCCCACACTGCGGTGCAGTATGGCCCCCCCACACTGCACACTGCGGTGCAGTATGGCCCCCCCACACTGCACACTGCGGTGCAGTATGGCCCCCCCATACTGCACATTGCGGTGCAGTATGGCCCCCCCACACTGCGCACTGCGGTGCAGTATGGCCCCCCCACACTGCACACTGCACACTGCACACTGCGGTGCAGTATGGCCCCCCCATACTGCACACTGCACACTGCACACTGCGGTGCAGTATGGCCCCCCCATACTGCACACTGCGATGCAGTATGGGCTTCAGCCAACTCCCGACCCCGTTGGCAACTACACCATGGTACATAGCGTTGTACAAAACGGTTTGCACACCTGCTTGTATAGCAAGCACCATGCAGCTCTAATGAGTGCTCCATCTCTGGTGTGTGTGTGTGTCTACATCAGTTCCCATTGTTGTACAACCAGAGGAATATAATTAAAATAGAGCTTGGAATTGAAATGATAGTTTAATAATCTCTAATTAAAAGTGGAACGATACAGCTTAAAATTGGAACGATACAGTTTAATAATCTCTGACTAATATTGGAATGATACAGTTTGAAATTGTCGCAATACAGTTTACTAATCTAAAAATGGAACGATACAGTTTGTAATTGAAACAATATAGTGTACTATTCTCTGACTAAAATTGGAACGATACATCTTAAAATTGAAATGATAGTTTAATAATCTCTCACTAATATTGGAACAATACAGCTTGAAATTGGAACGATGTAGTTTACTACTCTCTGAGTAAAATTGGAATGATACAGTGTGAAATTAGAACAATACAGTTTACTAATCTCAGACTAAAAATGGAACGATACAGTTTGAAATTGGAATGATACAGCTAAATTGTTCGAATTTCAGTCAGAAAAGATTAGAACGATGCAGTGCTTTGTGCTTTATAGCAGTGGTTTCCAACCTTTTTGAAACCACGGCCCACGACCTAAAGGACCCACAATGCAATGCAATCTAGCTAGCCTGAAAAAAAAAAACCACATATATTTATATATATTAAAGGTGTTGGCGTTAACACGTTAATGCGTTAACGCATTAATGCATTAATCTCGTGTTAACACAGCCGTGCGTTAATGGCGTCAAAAAATTAACGCGAGATTAACACACTGACGATGGCTGTCCTCGGTGCGGCAGGCCACAGAAGTACTTTACGTCCACACACAAACACAGTGATGGTGTGTACAAAAAATGCAAACCGGCTTGTACAACAAACATTTGTTGTGCAAATCAAAAATCCAGCCAGAAAATCAGGCATGAGCATTTTTCAAACTGCTTAAAATGGCAGACACTCTGGGGGTGGAGCTTACCGGTCAATGTTACAGATGTGTTCCACATGAATCAAGGAACATGTAGAAACAAGTCCCATGATTTTTGGCCAAACGAGGCCCGAGTTATGGTTTTTCAAATGTTTCAGTTTCAAAGAATTGTTATAGCGCCCCCATTTGAGCAATTGGAGTAAGACTGGTTTTGCTGCTATTTGGCATCCCCCTCTACCAAACTGTAAAATCTCATAAACAGATTACTTTGCATGTGTAGATTAGGGATAATAGAAGAATTTTCACAAACAAGCAATTTTCATTGGCTCGTAAAAAACATCATTTTTTTCACTGAAAACAAAATTCACACCCATTTCATGTTTGTATGGCTTCAAAGTTCATGTGTAGGTCATTGTTATGCATTTTGATCAAAGATTGTAGGAGAAGAGACATTTTAACTGTTTTACATATAATTCAAGATGGCGGTTCATCTAAAGGTCAGAGGTCAAAAGTAAGAATACAAAAGTTGTTCGGCATAAGCAGACGCATAAGTGAATATAAGTTACATTTCTGAGAGTCGAGCAGTTCATGAGTTATGAGTGTTTAAAGTTTGCAATTTCAGTTGAGTGCTATAGCGCCACCATTTGACCAGTGGTCACAGGCTTCGCATCATCACCGTTTGGCATCACCCTCTACCAGATTACCAATTTTCGCGAAAACCGACTGCACGGTTCAGCCAGAACAGCTATTTCTGGTGGAAGGAGGAAAAAAGAGACAAAAACAAGAAGGGATCAAGGTCCACTTCGTGGACTGCTTGATCCCTTAAAAACAAGTAAAGTTGTGTGTTTGGTTCGTGCTCTTCATTTCACATGTTGCTGCTTACTGTACAACGCAAATCGCTGTGTGTGTGTGTGTGTGTGTGTGTGTGTGTGTGTGTGTGTGTGTGTGTGTGTGTGTGTGTGTGAGTGTGTGTGTGTGTGTGTGTGTGTGTGTGTGTGTGTGTGTGTGTGTGTGTGTGTGTGTGTGTGTGTGTGTGTGTGTGTGTGAATTGAAACAGTGTTAACAATATGTAAACGCAAACTTATAACCCCATATTCAACGGGAGGAAATGGCTGTGTCTCTGTGCTCGTCATTTCTTGTAATGTCCTTGCTTACTGTAAATTGTGTGTGGCTGATATACTGTATGCCTAAATTGTAATACATTACTGTCCTACCTGTTACAGGTGTGGTGAAGCATCTGGTCCAAGCCAGCAGTAAAATGTGTAAATAAATCCTCATGGTTGATTTATTTTCTTCAGACTCAGAAGGAACAACAAAATACCAAGAGAGACGGTGTCACTGCCTGCTGCTTCTGTAGCGACTGATAAACACCTGGACTTTGATTCCCATTGGGTTTTATTGCAGTTATGCTGTGTGTGTGTGTGTTCGGGTCCGTGTGTGTGTGTGTGCACGTGAGTGAGAAGCACACACATTAACTAAACTTCTGATGTGCATGCTACTTGATGCGTTAACATAGTCAAATGACTGGTAAATGATTAACTGTGACAGTATCGCCAAACGTCATACATTTTTATTGTACATTGTTGAACAGATAGTCTTTCTCCAATGACTCAACCTCAGTTAGAATTGCTCGCATACAGTATAGCGCCTATTACTTCTCAATAGCCACTTTGGTGGTGGCAAAATGGTAGCATTTGGTAGTACTGCCTAGGTGGTAGGTAATACTGGTTCTCAAAGCATTATGTGATAGAGTTCCAACTTCCCATCAAAATAAATGCTAAATTGTGTTATTCATTCTCCCAGGTGAATGATGCTAATATAACTAATATAGATAGTGTAGTAGTTATATTTCACAAATCAGACTACAGACACAAGAATAGTAAGACACCATTTTGGCCATTTGGGGAAAATGTGTGTTTCTTGACAGTGGAACCACCAGTCCTTGAGGGGGATCCAGGAGAGTGTGTAACCAATTGGACCCTAATAGTGGGCCCCGATATCAAAATGGTTGGAAACCACTGTTATAGACCACTATCTACGAAGTGGAAGTGAAAGAAATATGATACATGCTCTGGTGTGTTGAGTGCTTGTGGATCTGCTATTTTCAGGTTGTAGAGAGCAGTTGTTTTACAGATTGGGTAAACGGGCCGCAGCCTCATTGCTCCCAGCAACAACTTACTATTCAATGCTTGGGTCAGAGGTTAGCATTGTTTACATTTCACACTCTTACCAGACAGTGTAGACCATACCTGGGCATTATGCGGCCCGGGGGCCAAATGCGGCCCTTTGGCTGACTCTGACCGGCCCGGGGACCACCAGTGGTCCTTGATAGAGTTCCAAGTTAAATATGGAAAGTTGGTTAACCAGATGTAACTCTTTGAGAGCGTATAAATGAAACCAAATGGACCCTTGCGGGTCCATTTGGTTTCATTTTTACACTCTCAAGAGTTAAAATATTCATCTGAATTAGCCCAAAGTCTGCACATTCAATCAGAGAATGTAAGAGAATGGTCATTTTTGTTATCCTGTTTTGTTTCCCAAATCCAGCCTGGAATTGTGGACAAAAAAAAGAAATCCTAAAGAAAGATTTGGGAATGTCATCAAATGTTGTTCCGTGGCTCAAATACTGAATAAATAGAGGGCCCTGGTGTCAAAATGGTTGGTCTTACTCTTACTTTTATCTTGAAATTAAATTAATATTACGCAGACTTTAGTTCAGCCTTTAGTCTTGGCCCTCCACAATATTTTATGTATCTCATTTGGCCCCTTGGGAAAAATAATTGCCCACCCCTGGTGTAGATCTTGGTTCGTGTAGATCATGTTTGTGTAGATCCTCATCATGACAAACAATAACCGTGCTATGAAAACTGGAATGCCTTTCTTTGGAAAGGTTTTGTTGTTCTTTGGAAATGTAAATGTTATTGTGCCCAGAAAGGTTTGAATTGGATCACTCTTCAAAACCCCAAATGTTCACCCTGTTTCACCCTATTCTCAGACGACCATGGCACGTAGTGAATCAAGGGGAGAAAACTTCTTCTTTCGGGGTTTATGGCAACCTAAGTCAGTGCATTACTGCCACCTATACAGTTCCACACAGAGTAACAACAAAACAGATGGATAAACAAGAAGATACCAGGCAGTGTCCCTGCCGCCTCTTAGCCTACATCATCACACACACACGCGTGTGCACTATACATCTAATAAATGTATGTGCATGGCCTGCCAACTCGAGCCGGGAAAAAAAAAATCTTAATGCTATGCTATTAATGATACTAATCAATATATACAACCTGCAAGCTAAAGGTAATAGAGGCAACTTTAGTGTGTAAATGGTAAATGGTGCATTTATATAGCGCCTTTATCCAAGGCGCTTTACATAGATGCATCACATTCACCACATTCACACACACATTCATACACTGATGGAAGTGGAAACCATGCAAGGTACCTACAGTACTAGCACATCAGGAGCAATTAGGGGTTCAGTGTCTTGCTCAAGGACACTTCGACACTAACGCTGAGGGAGCCTGGGATCGAACCGGCAACCTTGCCGCCCCACTGTGTACAAACACTGTATTTATAAACAGATTTGTTTAAAAACAGAAACTAACTCCACCTCCACTGTTGTCTCATTATGAATCTGCTGGAGACTGCTGTGCTGTGATTTACTAAAGCGCCATCCCACCCCATACAACCCCCCCCCCCCCCCCCTCACACATTAGCCCCGCCTTGTCATGAGCCCGACAAATGTTTTGTTTTCAAGATTTGTTGACAACAACAACATGCAGGACGAAGCAAGTGCCTGTCTACAGTAGAAGCAACGTAGAGGGGGGCAAGGCAAAAAAAAAAATATATAGATAGGTATTTAAAGAAATATATATATTTTAAAGTGTATGATAGAGCAGGGGTTTTCAACCTTTTTCATCCCAGGGCCCACCATTTATTCAGCATTTGAGCCACAGACCACCATTTGAGAATAGTTTTAGACCCACAGACCCCAAAACTAATGATTTATTTTGCTTCTGTCCATGACCATTAATCTTCTAGTTGTGTAGACTTGGACTAATTCGCATGATGGATATTTTAACTCTTGAGAGCGTAAAAATGAAACCAAATGGACCCGCAAGTGTCCATTTGGTTTCATTTTTACGTTCTCAAGAGTTACATTGGCAAAACAGCTTAGCTGGGGACCACCTGGAACCCTCTCAAGGACCACTGGTGGTCCCCGGACCACTTGTTGAAAACCCCTGTGATAGAGGAAATGGAATGGGGAATTCACTTCTGGAACAGGCGAAGGGGCAGGACTGTGGTCCTCCATTGCTTAACCGTGGTGGACCAAAGACAACAACAACAATCACAGCCCCAAACTGAACAGCAGAACGGACTGGAGAGGGACTTTTTTTCATATTTCTTTTTGTCCATTTTGTGGAGAAAATTAAATATCTTGCATGCTGATTACACGTTCACAGCATGCTGGGATTTCATGTTGTGAACGCCTAGTCATTCTCTCGTGGTCGGACCCCTCAAAAGCACTACTTGTCTTCTTTCGTCCAAAAATAATAAATGCTCTGAACGCGAATTTTATAATGCACGATTCATAGCCAGAGCAAAGCAGTCCGAGCGATGGACTCTTAAGGCTCTAACAATGTGCCTGTACTTGTAGTGTACAATGGAAGAATAGGGGATACAAACACATGTGAAATGTAGAACGGGCACGATGGATTAGGGTTTCTGAAATCGCCTTCACAACTAAAAGATTTACTGCGATTAAAACCAATCCTGCTGCGTATTTGTCAGAAAGTGTTGGTTTGTTTGGCAGGTGTTAGTGGGAGTGAATTGTGGGATGAAGCAGATGGAAGTTGGTTTTCTCTCTCTCTCTCTCTCTCTCTCTCTCTCTCTCTCTCTCTCTCTCTCTCTCTCTCTCTCTCTCTCTCTCTCTCTCTCTCTCTCTCTCTCTGCTCCTAACTTACCATCATATTATTTCCTACTTCTAGAGTCTTATAGGGCTTTAGGAGTAGGACATAAAATATGGCTGTTATTGTTTCATATTTGCAGCTTTTTTAAGTTTCATTTAGTTTAGTTTCAGGGATTTTTGCTGTTTTTGACAGCGGGCGGGGACATTCGAACATGGTCCTGAATATGTATTGTTTTACCAAAAAAGTAAAAAAAAAAAAAAAAAAAAAAAAAAACATTATTTACTGTACACCTAATAGTCTCCAAGAAATGATATCTGTCCACAAACGATCATGGGATCTACTGAATGTGACAAACTTCCATATTGAGCCTCTTTCAAAGTAAAATATGCCATATCTCGCAAAATAAAGCGGCTTCATTTTGTGGAATTCCCTTGGCATCCGTAGTGTTAAATTGTTGTCCCAGACAGACATTGGTCTGAAAAGTGACATCTCAAAAACTATACTTGTGCACTGGAAAATGCAGCTTGTGCCAGTGCTGCTTTTTTTATCATGACACGAATCTAAAAGCCATATAAAGTGCTCCTACTGCTCTAAATACCAAGTTGTGCCAGGGCGCCATTTGAGATATCTGCTGTGCAAATGGAAACGGGGTGCTCAAAATCAATAGCGTTCTGCCTGCAATGTGCCTATTAGATTGTTAGATAACTTGCGTGCAACATTGACATTTAGATGGTGGAGATTTAAAAAAAAAAAGGTCCTGGAATCACTTGAATCAGCAGGTTATCCACTGGGCAGTTTGATGTGAAGCCGGTGCATTGACACATCCCATGACAAATTTCTCCAGTTCTCGAAATCACAGTATATCTCATTAGAAATTAGGTATAGGTTTTACAAGTGAAGCGGTCAAGAGGGATTTATAACGGTTGTTGCCGTTTTACCACCCGCCGCGACGCATGTCATGGTCGCAAATTGATCTTGCTGTCTCTCTTTTTTTTTTTTTTTTTTTTTTTTTTTTTTACTGGAATGTTTGGCTGTCAAGGCTTCGGCCTCCAAGGAAGAAACACTAAATACAAAGGGAACACATCATTGCACACACACACAAAAAAACAAGGGTCTACTGAGCTACTGTCACCTCTTAAACACATGAACAATTAGAAAAAAGTACAAACATCATGGCACTCCATCTTTCAAGTGCACATACTGTATCCAAGTCCCTTTGCCTCGGCACTATTCCGAGTCCCATTATTATGAACGCATTTTGGTGTTCTAACCATTATGCTTTACCTATTGAAAAATCTAGATCAGATATAAGCAGATCTACCAGCTTATAGCGCGCTACGAGCTTGTAGGTCTGCTATTTTTGAAAAAACATAAAAATGTGGCAGAAATCTTAAAATTTATTATCAGATAATACATTTATTATCAGATAATAAATTTTATCAAATTTATAATCAAACATTTTTAAATTTTGAAAATGATGATCTACAACAACCTCACAATGTGACTTTTGAGGTAGAAAGTCGTTAAGGATTTGTTAAGAATTAAGGCTGGGTCGAAACACATTGTTTTAAACAAGACTGGCACAAATAAGAGCTATTTTACATATGTATGCAAAATGACAGCCAATTTAAATTAAATGACAGTAACAACTAAAGTCTCTGCAATGTGTATGATGTGCTATTATTAAAAAAAAAGACCTAAAATGATGGGATTTAAATTCATCAAAGCAGGGATTTTTCCTGAGTCCAAAGACATTCACAGAAAAATGTCACTTTGTGAAAGAGGTGCTATTTCTCATATCGATAAAGCTCTTTGAATTGCATTGCTATTGGAGAAACTACTATTCTCCACTTTCAAAACATAAAACAAAGTACCATAAAACCATAAAACAAATAACCTGTGATGCAGTGTGACGTGTCTTCTTTCATTTGCATGCATGGAATATTTTCTAGAAAGGTATAGCCAATAATATAATATTAAAGCTTCTTCATGCCGCTTTTTTATGACAACATTAGATGTATGTATTTATTTATCGACTTCCGGTTTGCAGAGTGTCACTCTTCATCTGCCCCAGGAGTGTGAGCGGCCGCCATTGGACTGTCCACATGAAGTGAACGTAAATGGCGTAACTCTGTCTCTAAATGGCTCTGACTCTCCTGGTAGGAGTGGATCCTACCACAGAGAGGGTTCCACTTATCTCCCAACACCTGATCTACAAGCTCACATATATACCAACTCAATGTATAAATAACAGGCAATAGATGTTTCACATTGAAGCAAACACCCCTTCGATTTACATATTCCTTTCACTGGGATATTAAACCTTACATTTCTCATTCATACAGCGAAGCACCCCTATGTCCTCCACAGCACTTGGTACCTTCCCCCCCTACTTAAGCCAATGGTAGCGCCTTGCTCTGTTTTGGCAGATGAGCTCAGGACTGTACCATTGCTGCAGGCCCAAAGAGGTGAGCAGCAAACTAAACTATTTCCTCTGAAAGTCTGTTTGTTATGTTTCATTCAAGAAACCATATCAACCACAGTTGAGGAGTTGAATCATAGAATAAGTTCTAAGTGGGGATGGATGAGCAGGAATACATTCAACCATAAGGACAAAGGATCATGCTAAGACCTACACAACACAGCACTCCTCACAGTCACTTCAGTTGCCTCCAAACCAGCCAGTGGTGAGTAAATGCAGCTCTCTGTGTGTGTGTGTGTGTGTGTGTGTGTGTGTGTGTGTGTGTGTGTGTGTGTGTGTGTGTGTGTGTGTGTGTGTGTGTGTGTGTGTGTGTGTGTGTGTGTGTGTGTGTGTGTGTGTGTGTGTGTGTGTGTGTGTGGCTACAGTCCTTAATCTTTGACTTGAGAGCTACTTTCAGAATGAGCGGCTCAACAAGAACAATACATCAAAAATGTGATTGTTCCATTACTGAAAATCCATTTCAAGGCCCCCTAGAAAGTTTGAGCTTTGAAATAGTGGTGATGGTGTTACTTACTGTTACAGTGTTTAAGAATAATTAACTTTATAATGAAAAATAAGAGGGAGAGAATTGGAATGTTTTGCTGTTTATGGTATTAATGACGTTTGAAAACAGTATTTGCGATTTGAGGTTTGTGGTATTGAGTTTAGTTTCTTGCACCCAAAACTAAGAACTTTCACATTTTTGTCCACAATAACGGTTGTTCTCCATTTTCAAATTGTATGGACTCTTGAAAATGATGTAATTCAGATGTTTAAATATGATTGTTAAAATGAAACCATATGGACACTTACGGGTCCATTTGGTTTCATTTTAACACCCTCAAGAGTTACAGATCTATAAGGGTCCAAGTGCTATAGGGGAAATGTCATGTGATCTACCTGTATAGCCTGTGTGATCAAATGGTAGATCCTTTTAGGCAGCCCTGGTATAGGGTATCGGTAGCCCTACATGTCTATGAATCCTACAGATTCGTAGACATACATCGACCCCATGACTTGCTCTAACATTTAACTGTGGGCGCTCTTTGCGTGCTAATCATTCAATGTGCACTCACCCATTAAATGATTCCAAAGACGTGTGGTCTCATATAGTCCTCTACTTTCATATCCATGTCAAAGTTGTGGCGCAAAACGTCTGCTTAGTCAAATATATCCACTTTTCGCGAGACGCACACAGACATCTCTCCCTTCAGACAAAGGGGATCATAATACCGGCTGCACCTGATCGCTGCAAACGTCATCATCACAAAAGGTTTGGGGAACACAATTGGCAGGTGGTGATGACGTTTGCGGCAATCGACAGGAAGTTTACGTGAATCTGTCCATCGATCATCCCGGGCCCCTTGCTTGATGAGACAGTCGCGCGTGTGGACGTCGTGAAAAGTGGATATATTTGACTAAGCAGACGTTTTGCGCCACAACTTTGACATGGATATGAAAGTAGAGGACTATATGAGACCACACGTCTTTGGAATCATTTAATGGGTGAGTGCACATTGAATGATTAGCACGCAAAGAGCGCCCACAGTTAAATGTTAGAGCAAGTCATGGGGTCGATGTATGTCTACGAATCTGTAGGATTCATAGACATGTAGGGCTAAGGATATCAGCTGCCCTAGCTGTGACAAGAATCATCACCAAGATTCACCACACATCTCAGGTGAAATGACCTGCATGGGATTTGTGGGACGGAGAGGCTAAAAACTTCCAGCCATCGCCTACAATTGTGTGCCTAAAATTTAAAGCGGTTCTAATAGTAATCACACTTGTATGAAGTGAGCGTCATCTTATGCATCATCTCACGAACAACAGAATGCAGTTGAACGTTAGCCCCGCATGGCTTTTATTCTCGTTCAGAATAAAAGCCATGCATCTGTCTGTATGACTTGCTGTTACATTTAAATGTGGGTGCTCTTTGCATGCTAATCATTCAATGTGCACTCACCCATTAAATAATTCCAAAGACGCGTGGTAGAGTTCTCAACGGGCCTGAAAATTGAGGCCCGGCCCTAACTGGGCCCTAACTGATCAGGCCGAAAGCCCAGCTCGGCCCGACCAATTAGCATAGTTTTTGGCCCGACCCGGCCCTACAATGTCAGGTCGGGTTGGGCCTGGTCGGGTTTGGGTAGAATTTGAGCAATCTACACAGAGTAAAAGTGTAATAAAATAATTCAATATATATTGCTATTTTCGTGGAGCCCTAGGCCCGACCCTGCCCTACTGACATGCATACATTTTGGGCCCGAGCCCGACCCTAAAATGTCGGGTCGGGCCTGGTCGGGTTCGGGCAGAGTTTGAGAACTCTAGCGTTGTGTCATATAGTCCTCTACTTTCATATCCATGTGAAAGTTGTGGCACAAAACACCTATTTAGTCAACAGACGGATAATGGGTGAGTGCACATTGAATGATATTAGCACGCAAAGAGCACCCACATTTAAATGTAACAGCAAGTCATACAGGCGGATGCATGGCTTTTATTCTGAACGAGAATAAAAGCCATGCAGGGCTAGGTGAACGTTGGGTTAAGTTTGCATCATATTTGACTGACATTTGCCCTAATTCCTCTAACTCTGCAGTGCCCCACAAAAATCACACCCATGTGACGTGAGGGGCACTGCATATTATCCCTCTCCTGCAGGATAGTTTCTTAGGTCAGATCACTTTGAATATCAAGTATAACGTCTACAACATGCCTGCAATGCGTGACTAAAATGGTATCCACTGAGTTGCATGCGCAGACTGCATCCACATTTTGTCGTATTCTCAGAAAGCAGCTGTAATGTCTTTCTTTGTCTTGGAATATTCGTGGGCAGAGATAAATGGGATCCGTTTGCGGAAGCTTGGATTCAAATCTCTGGTGTACTTTTTATAGTATCCCCCAGCTTCTCCCCATGGGCTCTGAGAATACCTATACCTGTCATCCACTGTCCCCAAAGGCTTACTTAAGTATAAAGTCAGCTTAGCCTGTAAAACACTGGGGTAAGTTCTATACAACCTGCCTGCCCGCATGCAAGTAGCATAATCTGGTGTGTGTGTGTGTGTGTGTGTGTGTGTGTGTGTGTGTGTGTGTGTGTGTGTGTGTGTGTGTGTGTGTGTGTGTGTGTGTGTGTTGTAGAGAGTTAGAGAGAAAACATAACTCGAAGTGGTCACGTCATTTTGAGTCAAAATGGTCACAACTGAAATTCAAGATCGATTTCTCCTGTCGATGAGCGACCACCTAACTGTTCACCACCAAAATGTTCACTTTTCACATGAAAATTCATAACACTTGCTGTTTTCAGTAAATCTAAGGGTGACCATACGGTGTATGGGAGATGCCGGTTAAGTGGTAGCAGGAAAAGTAAAACAAAAGCAAAAACATTAAATCAAGTATAGAATATGCCAAGCAATCCTCTTCCTACTCTTAATATGATCATGAATTGTGAGGGTCATCATCGAAAGGATAAGGCTGTGAATACAAGCAACCAAAATGTTTCATTTCATGCTCTAAAGAGTTACATTACTATTACTATTATCTATCTGCATTTTCAAGAATTCAGCACATTTTGAGAATGTAGAAGAATTGTTCTTTCGATAATCGTCCTGACAAAAGCAAGGAATTGTAGATAAAATCGCATCCACAAAATCAACAAAACATTCTTTAGTATAGGGGTCTGAGAGATCAGATGGCATCATATGGTGGTCCTTGGCTCAAACAACGAATAAATCGTGGGGTGTTGGGGTCTTACTCGGGTTGAAAAAAACACCATTCTAAGACAACAACAAATGCAGATATTGTCACGTCTTGAATCAGCCATAGCCCTTCGGTCTCCCGTGCACACAGAATACCAGAGAATGAGAAAATGTAAGAATATATGCACATTGGGTCACGCTCCATGGATAATTTATTATATCAGCACCAATGCGGCATAATAAATTATCCATCGGAGCACGATCCAGAATACAGGTTCTATTTTAATGTGTTCTTCTGTCCGGCACCTGGGATTTCATCGCTTGTATTGTGTGTGCTTTTGTAAATCCTTTTGAATGAAATATAATGGGAAATCTACATTTCCAAGAAACGGAAGGTCGTCCAACGAGGAGAAAAGCATAGTCGCACAGGACTGTTTCAATACAGTACATCTTGCTACTTCATGCTGTTTTTACTCCGACAGTTATTGCTATTTTAGTCGCCTCATTATAGTTCTTTAGCCATGTGCCTTGCGTGTTTGTTGTATACTCACAACCGCTTATCCATAGTCAGGAAGCAGGGGCAATGCTTCAGATTTCCCTCTCCCTGAGCGAGATTAGTGACTTCTTCCTGGGGGATCCCGGGACGATCCAAGGCCAGATAGTTGATGTAATTAGCCTATTTCACAGCGAGCACGCGCACGATTGCTCCGCCCCCTTTTAGGCTCCAGTGGGGATAACGAGATAGTGGAGCAATGGAGTTTAATGGTGAAAACGCTGATCTTCACCAAGCACTTATACGGTCTTTTGCAAGGGTAAGCTTCATTATACTTATTCAAGCTGTTTTGCCACTGCCATTCTTCACATTAATAGCGGGTTTGGACATTTCAACATTTGGAAATGACTTTAGATCACCATGACAAAATGGGTGGTAATGCTAACTGATGCTAGCAGAGTGCTGCTGCAGCTAGCAACTAGCCAGCCTACAGCCTGTCGCCTACAGCAGGGGTTTTCAACCTTTTTCATCTCAGGGACCACCATTTATTCAGGAGTTGAGCCACGGACCACCAATTGAGGATATTTTTAGACCCACAGACCCCAAAACTAAAGATTTATTTTTGCTTTTGTCCACAATTCCGGGCTGGGTTTGGAAAACAAAACAAGCAAAACATACATTCCAAAATGGCTAATTCAGATGATGAATAATTCAACTCTTGAGAGTGTAAAAATGAAACCAAATGGACCCGCTAGGGTCCATTTGGTTTCATTTTTACGTTCTCAAGAGTTACATCTGGTTAACCAGCTTATTTGGGGACCACCTGGAACCCTCTCAGGGACCACTGGTGGTCCCCGGACCACCAGTTGAAAACCCCTGTCCTACAGGCGAAGGGCTGTAGCGTGTTTGTGCTGTTTTAAAGTCAACTACGTTTTTTTTTCTACACAAAATGTCACTAGCAAAATGCACTTATTCGTAGGTTTGCACTACATGCTAAGTAGCTTCATCGGAATCTGCAGCATGACAGAACAACAACAAAAACGTTCTGCTGCTGCTGCAGCATGATATTGATTTCATACAGTAGCATCCAGTTGTTCCGCAAAAGTCCCTGGACCCCCATGGTCCTTGAAGGAAGGTGATGAAAGAATGATTCATTCATTCATTTGGTAAGATAATATGAAATAATATTCATATTCTCTGCCTCTTCATTCATTTCAAAGACCTCCAGTTTGATATTTTGTTTGTCCTGCACACAGTGACCAACCATGGATTTACAGTAGACAGATACAGACAGTATATTCATATAATAGACTAGCCCAGAATTACCATGTTGTTACTTTTTTTTGCTACTTTTAAAAAATGCCACAGCAAAAACACTGCATCTCAATCTTCTTAAGACTTCTTAATTATTGATTCAGATGATGAATATTGTAACTCTTGAGTGTAAAAGTGAAACCAAATGGACCTGCAAGGGTCCATTTGGTTTCATTTTTTACATTCTCAAGAGTTACATCTGGTTAACCAACTTGCCATCATTAAGCTGGGGGACCACCTGGAACCCTCTCAAGGACCACTGGTGGTCCCCGGACCACTGGTTGAAAATCCCTGTTGTGAATGATAGCCTACCTCTCTTTGGGTTTCTACCTTAATTATATCACCACCATGTATCTTTATACCTGGAAAACTAATTTCATGAACATTGCATAGTAAATTATTTATGCTGCATTCCTGCATCATGCTAGACCCCCATTGCAGTTTACTCTGCAATATAAAAACATGTTCATTGAACTCAACATTGTGTAATAGTCATTTCAGTACTAACAAACTGATTCTTTGTCTGTTTGAATTCAGGTGCACCAGCTCTAGAGGCCTTCCTGTAGTCCACATCAAGAAGAGACGACAAGGGCTTTTACGTTTTCATGGCACAGACTTGGATGTCTACAAGAATAAAATGAATTTAAAGTGTTCATGCTTTTCTGTTTTAAATACAAAAACGATTTAGGTGATATTGCTATGCTTATATGCCATCTGTGTAGCCATACAATTGGACTTCATTATTGTTAAAGAATAATTGAGTGAAGTCACAAATACTGTTGGTATTGGTTAAAAAAAATATTTCCCATCATTTACTTGTACACAGTAAAACAGTGTACTTCATTTCATTTCAACTCACCTCTACCTACTGAATGAGTATATGAATATGAAAGAGTGACTAGAATATTTGTTCTTTTACCACAAATGAGTCTTGAACAATGCAAAAGGATAATTCCCTATAGTTGCAATGTTGGTGAGTTTAAAATTAATTTAATACAAGTATATCTGTTAGTTACTGTATCAACGCAAGACAGAGTTATAGAAAAAACATTTATTGTGACTGGGCAGAACAGGTTCTGGCTTTGGAGTGCGATCAGCTCTCGGAGAAGAGTTGGAAGTTTCCCAATCCCTGGCTGTGTAGAAGATGCCTGGCTGCGTCACATGCTCCTTGAGGCTTTGAAGTGTCTGTAAAACAATAAAGAAATGTGTACACACATGTGAAGAGAGATACAATATATATTACCATATTCTGGCCTATCTGTATCTACAAGGTTTAGAGTTATGCTTTCACCAATACTGGTTCTTAAAGTGGTATTTGACAGAGTTCTAGCTTCCCATCAAAATAAATGCTAAATTGTGCATTCTCTCAGGTGAATAACAAACTAATGAGGATATAGTAGATATTTCACAAATCAGACTACAGCAAATATAGCAATATACTGTAAATTATTACACAGGGTAAGACAAAAGAGCAAGACATCATTTGTCATTTGGGAATTATGTGTTTCTTGACAATGTGTTTTCGACCAGGGTTCTGGAACCACCAGTGGTAACCAAATGGACCCTAATAGAGATATTTGAACTCTTCAAAGCAAAAATATGTTATCCTTTTATGCTGCCAAGTTATTATTAAACTGTAATTTATTATTATTAAACATCTGAAATGACAAAAAAAAAAAACATCTTTAGTGTTGGGGGGGTCTTTGGCTGAATAAATAGTGGGCCCTGATATGAAAATGGTTGAAAACCACTGCTATAGACCAGTGGTTGGAACGTAAAAATGAAACCAAATGGACCCTAGCGGGTCCATTTGGTTTCATTTTTACACTCTCAAGAGTTAAATTATTCATCATCTGAATTAGCCATTTTGGAATGTATGTTTTGCTTGTTTTGTTTTCCAAACCCAGCCTGGAATTGTGGACAAAAGCAAAATAAATCTTTAGTTTTGGGGTCTGTGGGTCTAAAAATATCCTCAATTGGTGGTCCGTGGCTCAACTCCTGAATAAATGGTGGTCCCTGAGATGAAAAAGGTTGAAAACCCCTGCTGTAGGCGACAGGCTGTAGGCTGGCTAGATGCAAGCTAATGCAGTTAGCATTACCACCCATTTTGTCATGGTGATCTAAAGTCATTTCCAAATGTTGAAATGTCCAAACCCGCTATTAATGTGAAGAATGGCAGTGGCAAAACAGCTTGAATAAGTATAATGAAGCTTACCCTTGCAAAAGACCGTATAAGTGCTTGGTGAAGATCAGCGTTTTCACCATTAAACTCCATTGCTCCACTATCTCGTTATCCCCACTCGAGTCTGAAAGGGGGCAGAGCAATCGTGCGCGTGCTCGCTGTGAAATAGGCTAATACCTCTATCTCATGCCTGGGCATTATGCGGCCCGGGGGCCAAATGCAGCCCTTTGGCTGACTCTGACCGGCCCGTTAAAGGGTTTTAAACAAGTGGTCCGGGGACCACCAGTGGTCCTTGAGAGAGTTCCAGTTGAATATGGAAAGTTGGTTAACCAGATGTAACTCTTTGAGAGCGTAAAAATGAAACCAAATGGACCCTTGCGGGTCCATTTGGTTTCCTCTTTACACTCTCAAGAGATCTAAAATATTTACCATCTAAATTAGACCAAGTCTACACAATCAGAGAATGTAAAAGAATGGTAATTTTTGATCTATGTTATTCCTGTTTTGTTCGTAAAATCCAGCCTGGTATTGTGGATAAAAACAAAAGAAATCTTTAGTTTTGGGGTCTGTGGGGCTAAAATGTCACCAAATGGTGGTCCGTGGCTCAAATACTGAATAAATGGTGGGCCCTGGTGTCAAAATGGTTGATCTTACTCTAACTTTTATCTTGAAATGATTGAGATTAATATTACGCAGACTTTAGTTCAGCCTTTAGTCTTGGCCCTCCACAATATTTCATGTATCTCATTTGGCCCCTTGGGAAAAATAATTGCCCACCTCTGGTCTATCTGCATCTTGATTCTCCATGTGGGACGTTGAGGCCCTTCCTTTCTCCACACAGAAAGACATGTGGAGTTTGCATGTTCTCTCTGTGTCTCCTAGCGTAGGTACCCTCACATGTTCTCCCTGTGTCCCCTACTAGGGTAGATACCCTCACATGTTCTCCCCGTGTCCCCTAGGGTAGGTACCCTCACATGTTCTCCCTGTGTCCCCTAGGGTAGATATCCTCACATGTTCTCCCCGTGTCCCCTAGGGTAGGTACCCTCACATGTTCTCCCTGTGTCTCCTAGGGTAGATACCCTCACATGTGCTCCCTGTGTCCCCTAGGGTAGGTACCCTCACATGTTCTCCCTGTGTCCCCTAGGATAGATACCCTCACATGTTCTCCCCATGTCCCCTAGGGTAGATACCCTCACATGTTCTCCCTGTGTCCCATAGGGTAGATACCCTCACATGTTCTCCCCGTGTCCCCTAGGGTAGGTACCCTCACATGTTCTCCCTGTGTCCCCTAGGGTAGATACCCTCACATGTTCTCCCCGTGTCCCCTAGGGTAGGTACCCTCACATGTTCTCCACCGTGTCCCCAGGGTAGATACCCTCACATATTCTCCCCATGTTCCCCGTGTGTTGCTTATGAAAGGAGGTTTAGCTCCTACCTTTTGACTAAAGTGTCCTCTGCTCTGCCTCTCCGTTCTGAGCATATGGACATGTGGCCGGACACATGTCCATATGTGCCGGCCCAACGACACCCGGCAGTGTGTTAAGGCTCCACAGTAGAGGTCTGCAGAACTGCAGGTTGGAAGCTTAGAGTATATATTGAATAGAGACGGCATCCGGAGGAAACCTTGAGGCGAAATGGACACAGTGGCCAAAGTTGAGAATGCAGTTTTGAGCTCAGTGGGCCAGAAACATGAACGTGAAATAGGCCACACCCCCTCCAGAAACCTTCAGCTCTCTATGCATGCACACACGCACGCCGCTAGTGCATGATGCCTCGCGCTCATGTCTTTGGCCCATTTTCCCAGAATGCACTCTGTTTTTTTTTACCCTCAGAGACGAGTGAAATCGCCTCATGCGCTGGGTGAGCAACTTAATGCAAGGGAATGAGAGGGGAACTTCCGGTGCCTTCTCTATTCAATGTATTAGTGTTGTAGTTCTCGAGGCATTGTCTCGTCTCGTCATTCATAAAGACAGCTATGCAGCGAGATCCAAAGCCATCTAGTGTCAGAGTTGGGATATTGCGGGGTCAGAAACTGAGCGCTCGAGCTGCTCTTCATGCAGCCTGAATAGAGACACACTGGAAGCAGCATAGGAGGCACACAGCCACATACATAGCAATATTGGATAGAGACAGAGTGAAAGGAAAAAGGGGATGACGAGTTTGGCTTCATAATAATGGTTTATGATTGCTCTATGCTGCAGCTGGCATTAGTAGTTTTGTTTAAAAATGTAATGGTGCACAGGGGCACAAGAATCAAATTTATTTTTAATAATAATAGAAGATTGAAAATCATTAAGAGCGTTATTATACATTAAAATGGGCATGACAAGACTCGGTCTTGACCAGTCTTGGTCTTGTCTTGTTCTCGGCCCCTCTAGGTCTTGGTCTTGTCTTGATCTCGACCCTCTATAGGTGCTAGTCTCGTCTCGATCAAGTACGCGGTTGTCTTGGTCTTGTCTTGGTCTCGATTTAAGTGGTCTCGACTAGAGCTTAAAATCTTGGCCCGAGACCGCGCCGACCTGACGGGCCGGGCCGGGTTCGGTCGGGCCGAGTCCAAATGGTTATGTATTTGTCGGGCTTAGGGCCGGGCCGGGACTGTCAAATTATATAATATATTTTTCATAAAATGATACATTTTGCGACGCCGCGCGGTGCGCGCAGCGGCGAGCTGCGCTGCACCGTGTGTGTGTGTGTGTGTGTGTGTGTGTGTGTGTGTGTGTGTGTGTGTGTGTGTGTGTGTGTGTGTGTGTGTGTGTGTGTGTGTGTGTGTGTGTACCTACCTAGACAGTTGGACATGGGCAGAATGACTGCTTTTCTTATAACAAATTAACGATTTATGAGAAAAAACGTCTGCCTGGAGCAATTGCAGCAAAGTGTCGGGCTGGCGGGCTCATGCAGTCAATCATGTATCGGGCTTCGGGCCGCACCAGGCTTAATTTCTTACCGGGCCGGGTCGAGCCGGGCTCAATATTTTAGACAATTTTTAAGCTCTAGTCTCGACTACAGCACTACAATATATACTCTTTGGTTGGAAGGCAATTTCCACCCCTGCCTCTCAAACACTCTGTACACGTCCCTGTGTGTGTGTGTGGATGGTAGGATCTGTACACGTCTCTGTGTGTGGATGGTAGGATCTGTACACGTCTCTGTGTGTGTGTGGATGGTAGGATCTGTACACGTCCCTGTGTGTGTGTGGATGGTAGGATCTGTACACGTCTCTGTGTGTGTGTGGATGGTAGGATCTGTACACGTCTCTGTGTGTGTGTGGATGGTAGGATCTGTACACGTCTCTCTGTGTGTGTGGATGGTAGGATCTGTACACGTCCCTGTGTGTGTGTGTGGATGGTAGGATCTGTACACGTCCCTGTGTGTGTGTGTGGATGGTAGGATCTGTACACGTCTGTGTGTGGATGGTAGGATCTGTACACGTCTCTGTGTGTGTGTGGATGGTAGGATCTGTACACGTCTCTGTGTGTGGATGGTAGGATCTGTACACGTCTCTGTGTGTGGATGGTAGGATCTGTACACGTCCCTGTGTGTGGATGGTAGGATCTGTACACGTCTGTGTGTGGATGGTAGGATCTGTACACGTCTCTGTGTGTGTGGATGGTAGGATCTGTACACGTCTCTGTGTGTGGATAGATGGTAGGATCTGTACACGTCTCTGTGTGTGTGGATGGTAGGATCTGTACACGTCTCTGTGTGTGGATGGTAGGATCTGTACACGTCTCTGTGTGTGGATGGTAGGATCTGTACACGTCTGTGTGTGGATGGTAGGATCTGTACACGTCTGTGTGTGGATGGTAGGATCTGTACACGTCTCTGTGTGTGTGGATGGTAGGATCTGTACACGTCTGTGTGTGGATGGTAGGATCTGTACACGTCTCTCTGTGTGTGTGGATGGTAGGATCTGTACACGACTCTGTGTGTGGATGGTAGGATCTGTACACGTCTCTGTGTGTGGATGGTAGGATCTGTACACGTCCCTGTGTGTGGATGGTAGGATCTGTACACGTCTCTGTGTGTGGATGGTAGGATCTGTACACGACTCTGTGTGTGGATGGTAGGATCTGTACACGTCTCTGTGTGTGGATGGTAGGATCTGTACACGTCTCTGTGTGTGTGGATGGTAGGATCTGTACACGTCCCTGTGTGTGTGGATGGTAGGATCTGTACACGTCTCTGTGTGTGTGGATGGTAGGATCTGTACACGTCTCTGTGTGTGTGTGGATGGTAGGATCTGTACACGTCTCTGTGTGTGTGGATGGTAGGATCTGTACACGTCTCTCTGTGTGTGTGGATGGTAGGATCTGTACACGTCCCTGTGTGTGGATGGTAGGATCTGTACACGTCTCTGTGTGTGTGGATGGTAGGATCTGTACACGTCTGTGTGTGTGGATGGTAGGATCTGTACACGTCCCTGTGTGTGGATGGTAGGATCTGTACACGTCCCTGTGTGTGGATGGTAGGATCTGTACACGTCCCTGTGTGTGTGGATGGTAGGATCTGTACACGTCTGTGTGTGGATGGTAGGATCTGTACACGTCTCTGTGTGTGGATGGTAGGATCTGTACACGTCCCTGTGTGTGTGGATGGTAGGATCTGTACACGTCTGTGTGTGGATGGTAGGATCTGTACACGTCTCTGTGTGTGGATGGTAGGATCTGTACACGTCTCTGTGTGTGTGGATGGTAGGATCTGTACACGTCTCTGTGTGTGGATGGTAGGATCTGTACACGTCTCTGTGTGTGGATGGTAGGATCTGTACACGTCCCTGTGTGTGTGTGGATGGTAGGATCTGTACACGTCTCTGTGTGTGTGTGGATGGTAGGATCTGTACACGTCTCTGTGTGTGTGTGGATGGTAGGATCTGTACACGTCTCTCTGTGTGTGTGGATGGTAGGATCTGTACACGTCCCTGTGTGTGGATGGTAGGATCTGTACACGTCTCTGTGTGTGTGGATGGTAGGATCTGTACACGTCTCTGTGTGTGGATGGTAGGATCTGTACACGTCTCTGTGTGTGTGGATGGTAGGATCTGTACACGTCTGTGTGTGTGGATGGTAGGATCTGTACACGTCTGTGTGTGTGGATGGTAGGATCTGTACACGTCTGTGTGTGTGGATGGTAGGATCTGTACACGTCTGTGTGTGTGGATGGTAGGATCTGTACACGTCTCTGTGTGTGTGGATGGTAGGATCTGTACACGTCTCTGTGTGTGTGGATGGTAGGATCTGTACACGTCCCTGTGTGTGTGGATGGTAGGATCTGTACACGTCCCTGTGTGTGTGGATGGTAGGATCTGTACACGTCTCTGTGTGTGGATGGTAGGATCTGTACACGTCTGTGTGTGGATGGTAGGATCTGTACACGTCCCTGTGTGTGGATGGTAGGATCTGTACACGTCTGTGTGTGGATGGTAGGATCTGTACACGTCTCTGTGTGTGTGGATGGTAGGATCTGTACACGTCTCTGTGTGTGTGTGGATGGTAGGATCTGTACACGTCTCTGTGTGTGTGGATGGTAGGATCTGTGGGCTAAGTGAATTCTGTCTTGACTGACAGCTGGGGGGTCAGAGGAATGGTTCAGGGAGATGTCAGCCATGGAAGCTACTCTGCAGCTTCCGCCACAGTGATTGGGGTCAGGGGCGGATCTAGGCATGGGCATGGGGGGGGGGGGGGGGGGGGGGGGGGGGGGGGGGGGGGGGGGGGGGGGGGGGGGGGGGGGGGGGGGGGGGGGAATGCCCCCCTAAATACCCAGTCTGGCCCCCCCCCCCCCCCCCCAACACGATGGCATGCAAAACAACCCAAGATATTTCAAATTAAAGTGCTTATATTTAAAATGATTTGAAACACTACTACTGCTACTAACTAACTACAGCTGTGTCACCACTAAACCAACAGCATTTCATCATTGAAAACAGAAAAACTCTCTGAGTCAGACCTTTAGCTTTATGCATGCTGCGTGTCTGTTGCAACTTCAACAACCAACTGATGTTATTATTGATGCTTTACTTGACTAATAAAAGTCCTGTAACCAAAAATGGTATGGGTGCGGCTTCATTGCGGTGGTCCTTCATGTTGTGTTATGGTTAATGTATGTATGCTGGGTTATTTAAAATTAAACTGTTATTAGGATTTAATTGTTATTTTGGTATATTTTGGTATATATCACTTTTCTCAAAAAACGGCTGTTGCTTTTATTAAAATAGACCATTTTAAAGGGGAATTCCACCCATTTTCTTTTTTTTTCAGAGAGTGTACAAATGGAACCACCCTCTGAAACCACCCTCAGAAAAGAAGTCCTAACAGAAAAAAAAATCATTAACAAACACAACCACACTTCATGATCTCATCAAGTTGTGTTTCACTAAACAATATAAATTAAAAAAGTTCAATCATACACATCAGTCCAGCCTGAAACATCAGTCCGTCTTTCGGACATGAACAAATTATGAATAGACCCTACATAAATATCATGAAATCGATTATGAACTGGCGATTCCATATAGATATTCATGCATTAATTGCATATCGATCCCTGTGTGGTGTGTGTGTGTGTGTGTGTGTGTGTGTGGTGTGTGTGTGTGTGTGTGTGTGTGTGTGTGTGTGTGTGTGGGTGTTGTGCTCTGCGTGTGCGTGCGTGGCAATGCGGCGTGTGGAGACCAGGAGGCTTGGAATCAAAGGAAGGTGATTCGCATAAAAAATAAATAAATAAAAACACCCGTCGAGACATCAAAGACAACGAGTTTTGTTTGTGCCGCGCTCCTAATTAAAATAAACAAAGCATTACCGTTTTCGCCGCTCGCTCCTCGCCCATTATCGCACACATTGAGGGCTGGTGCTTCAGTCTTTTCAAAGGATGTAATTATTTATGTATCTATTTACGTAATTTCTGTGTGTGTGTGTGTGTGTGTGTGTGTGTGTGTGGTGTGAGTGTGTGTGTGTGTGTGTGTTGTGTGTGCTCGTGTGCCTGCCTTCGTTCCCTTGACTCAACCTATTGAATTAAGCCTATTATATACACCTGTGTCGATCTGACTTGGGCATTTTGCTATAATTATCTGCATTTGGTTCCTCGTTCTCAGTGTTTTTTTTTTTTTTTTTTTTTCTTCTAGGAATACTACCGTGTATACCAAGGGATTTCAAACCTTTTACATCCCAGGCCCACATTTATTCAGCATTTTGAGCCACGGACCACCATTGAGGACATTTCGCCCCACAGACCCCTCCCCCAACTAAAGATTTATTTTACTTCTGCCCATAACCAATAATCTTCTAGTTGTGTATACATGTGTATCCACTTGATTTAT
>CM076988.1:2812720-2938190 GCA_039105355.1 Benthosema pterotum
TAGTGAGCCACTAATCAGTGGTGAAACGTGGCACCTGGGAGTTGGGAGGCTCCCAAATTACCATCTTCCAATCAAACCTGGGCAGAAAACAAACTCTTATTTACACAACAATTTAAAAAAATATATATACAAAAAGCATACAACATACATTTATAATGGCATGCACATTAAGCAAACAAGATATATGTGTATATGCATGAATGAATTAAAATGAATAAAACCTACAATCATGAAAAAAGAGTTACAGATGCAGTTCATGATATAGAAAGCAATATACTATAGCACAACACAGAGTTTAGCATGACAAGATTGAGTGCTTAGGCCTATCGCGTGATAGGGGTTGTGGTAGGTATCCCTGGTCAGACTTGAACAAGGGACCTTCTGCACGGGGAAGTAGATAGGTAGGTAGTTATTAGTGCCAATGAGGGAAAGGGGAAATCACAATTAAAAGCTAGAGGAAAGGCTTAATATCAAATTCCTCGTTTAAGCCTTCTGGAGACATTGTGTTGAGAATAATAGATCCAATATGTCTCACGTTGGAGGAGCAACCTTTCAAGATCTCCACCTCTCGGTGGATTTTGAACTCTTTCTATACCAACATAACGCAGATTATTGATTATTGCCTTGGAACTTTTTTTTTACCATGTCCACACAACATCTCTAAGGTATATTAATGACATAGTAAAATATTGAAAATGAGTGGAAGACACGTGCATGCACACTTGCATTTGTAGTAAGTATAGCGTTTGAGAACGATTGTTTACAATGCCTAATTGTATCCATAAAAGTAAATGACAAGACAAAAAACATAGGCCTACTTTTGCCCCCAAAATATTTTAGATGTGAGAGAAGTGGGGGACGCCGCGTCCCCAACCGCGTGCCCCCCAACCCCCCGCGTCCCCCCTACACATGAAACTTTGTTTTATGTCTTGAAAGAGAATAGTAGTTTCTCCACTAGCAATTCAATTCAAAGAGCTTTATCGGCATGAGAAATAGCACCTGAATGTCATTTTCACAATGTTCCCGCCAGACTGGAACGCTGTAGCCTGGTCTAGCCCTCAATGATTTTGGCCTTGGGGGGGCGGGGGTGCCGTGGGATCCACACGGCGGAAGTGCTGCGCTCTGATTTGATCTCACTAACGTGTCGTCATCTCCGGCCCCTCCCCCCCCGTCCACTGCTGTTCTACGTCACATTATTTAGAGCGACGCCCACCCCGGAAGGTTCACTCCCACTTGAAGGCCACTTTCCAACGTGCGTTAGTCCAGGCTTTCCGTTTTCGCGCAAGGCGAACGAAAATGAAAGCCTGGGTGTCGAGGCTAGTAACTCTGTGATATTGGAAAGTAGGTGGAAATGCATTGGACTCACGAACATCCCAGCTTTAATGACTTTAAATCCCTTCATTTTAGGTATTTTTTTAATAATAGCACACCATACACATTGCAGAGACTTTAGTTGTTACTGTCATTTAATTTTAAATTGGCTGTCATTTTGCATACATATGTAAAATAGCTCTTATTTGCGCCGGTCTCGTTTAAAAAAATGGTTCAGACTCAGCCTCAATTCTTAACAAATCTTATCGACCTTCTTCCTCAAAAGTTACATTGTGAGCTTGTTGTAGATCAGTGGTGGGCAATTTTTTTTTCCCAAGGGGCCAAATGAGATACATAAAATATTGTGGAGGGCCAAGACTAAAGGCTGAACTAAAGTCTACGTAATATTAATTCAATTTCAAGATAAAAGTATGATTAAGACCAACCATTTGACACCATTATTCAGTATTTGGTGGTCCACAGAGGATCACCATTTGATGACATTTTAGCCCCACAGACCCCAAACTAAAGATTTCTTTTGGTTTTGTCCACAACTCCAGGCTGATTTTCAGGAGCAAAACAGGCAAACATAGATCAAAAATGACCATTCTTTTACATTCTCTGGCTAATTCACGTGAATGTTTTAACTCTTGAGAGCGTAAACATGAAATCAAATGGACCCAAAGGGTCCATTCATGTTTACACACTGGCAAAGTATAGATGAGGCTTAATAATGGGACTCGGAATAGTGCAGAGGGAAAGGACTAGGATACAGTATGTGCACTTGAAAGATGGAGTGCCGTGATGTGTGTACTTTTTTCATGTGTTTAAGAGGTGACAGTAGCTCACTGTGTGTGTGTGTGTGTGTGTGTGTGTGTGTGTGTGTGGTGTGTGTGTGTGTGTGTGTGTGTGTGTGTGTGTGTGTGTGTGTGTGTGTGTGTGTGTGTGTGTGTGTGTGTGTGAGAGAGAGAGAGAGAGAAAAACCAACTTCCATCTGCTTCATCCCACAATTCACTCCCACTAACACCTGCCAAACAAACTGACACTTTCTGACAAATACGCAGCATGAGCATGATTGGTTTTAATCGCTGTAAATCTTTTAGTTGTGAAGGCGATTTCAGAAATCCTAATCCATCGTGCCCGTTCTACATTTCACACGTGTTTTATTCCCTATTCTTACATTGTACACTACAGGTACAGGCGCATTGTTAGAGCCTTAAGAGTCCATCGCTAGGACTGCTTTGCTCACATTATGAATCGTGCATTATTAAATTTGCGTTCAGAGCATTTATTATTTTTGGACGAAAGAAGACAAGTAGTGCTTTTGAGGGGTCCCGACCACGAGAGAATGACGAGGCGTTCACAACATGAAATCCCAGCATGCTGTGAACGTGTAATCAGCATGCAAGATATTTCATTTTCTCCACAAAATGGTCAAAGAAGTATATAAATAAGTCCCTCTCCAGTCCGTTCTGCCGTTCAGTTTGGGGCTGTGATTGTTGCTGTTGTCTTTGGTCCACCACGGTTAAACAATGGAGGACCACAGTCCTGCCCCTTCCCCTGTTCCAGAAGTAAATTCCCCATTCCATTTCTCTATCACAGGGTTTTCAACAAGTGGTCCGGGGACCACCAGTGGTCCTTGAGAGGGTTCCAGGTGGTCCCCAGCTAAGCTGCTTTGCCAATGTAACTCTTGAGAACGTAAAAAATGAAACCAAATGGACCCTTGCGGGTCCATTTGGTTTCATTTTACGCTCTCAAGAGTTAAAATATCCATCATGCGAATTAGTCCAAGTCTACACAACTAGAAGATTAATGGTCATGGACAGAAGCAAAATAAATCATTAGTTTTGGGGTCTGTGGGTCTAAAACTATTCTCAAATGGTGGTCTGTGGCTCAAATGCTGAATAAATGGTGGGCCCTGGGATGAAAAAGGTTGAAAACCCCTGCTCTATCATACACTTTAAAAAATATATATTTCTTTAAATACCTATCTATATTTTTTGCCTTGTCCCCCTCTACGTTGCTTCTACTGTAGACAGGCACTTGCTTCGTCCTGCATGTTGTTGTTGTCAACAAATCATGGAAACAAAACATTTGTCTGGCTCAGGACAAGGCGGAGCTAATGTGTGAGGGGGAGGGGGGTTGTATGGGGTGAGGCGGCGCTTTAGTAAATCACAACACAGCAGTCTCCAGCAGATTCATAATGAGACAACAGTGGAGGTGGAGTTAGATTCTGTTTTTAACAAATCTCTTTGTAAATACTATGGCCCTCATTTATCAACGTGGTGTACACCCAAAAATGTACGTAGAGCATGCGTAGAGCAGAATTCCCACATTGTTTGACATGTATCATTCCCGCATGACCTTGAAGTTGATCCCACGTCCGGACAAAACCCACGTCAGGTCGGGAGCTGTCGTAGGATTTGTCCTTGCCTGTTTTTCTGTCCTAAACAAGCGGAGCAGCATTGTCTGAACTGCAGAAAGGCATCTAAAGTTATCTATTCACTCCTAATAGCTATAAAACCTCATAAATGATACAGATGAAAAAATATATAGGTTTGGAAAGGCATAGGCTATGCGAGATGACATGCCTAATCCCGATGAAAAAAAAGAATTAAATATAAAGCATCTTTTATTTGCTGTGACAAATACATGCACAGCCTGACTATTTACAATGATGCTACGTTAGGTGCTTATATGTTCGCCTGAGTCACTCAGATAAACTGCAGACCTACAGTAGGCTGCTTGTGAGAGCAATTTCGGGAGTCGTGATCGCGGATCGGCGGGAGATTGCGCCGCTGTGGAGTTACAGTGGCCTACGTCTGGTTTGTATTGTACAACAGTCTGCACGAAGGATAGAAAGCTTGTAAATCAGCATCATCACACTAATATGTAACACCTGCACTCCTGCAGTCATGTGCCTGCCATCGATTCATTTATTAATCACCGATCACACCATAAGGTTGATATGAGTTTATGAACTGTCTTGTCACATGCTGGCAGTTATCTATCTCTGATTTAGGCTACGTGGTCACTCACGGGGGAGAGGGGGGGGCTGCGCTCTTTCTAAAAATGCATGGATTTAATCCTACACTGCAGAATACTAACCTGTAGCCTATTCCATTCACGGCGATGTAATAAAAACTGGTCCTATAGGCCAGTAGTTTTCAGTGTGGTCCGAGGACCACCAGTGCTTCTTGAGAGGGTTCCAGGTGGTCCCCAGGTAACCAGATGAAAGTTGGCTCTTGAGAGTGTAAACTAAAAATAAAACCAAATGCCATGCTATTATTTTACTTACCCTACTTAAAACAACGGCGAACGGAGTTGCGTGTGTCAGCGAGGGGTGGGGGGGGCTGTCGCGCCGCGGGAAGCAGCGCAATCGGGCTTGGGGGGGGGGGGGGGGGGGGGGGGGGGGGGGGTGGCTGACTGGCGTGCCGTGGGAAGAAGCGCGAGTTTTTATTTTTTTCCCTCATCACCATGGTTGCTGGACGTATTGCAGTTGTTCATGTCGCAAAGAAAGGGAGGAGCGGCCTGTTTCCAAGGGCGTGTCAGGTTGATTTCTGCCCTCACATTTATCATTGTAGGAAGGAAATTAGGAAGGAATCAGCTGTGTGCGATCGCTTGATATATGCCGTGTGGAGTTGTGTGCACTCCAAAACCCACGTTGAAATTTGGGGACGAATCTGCACTCCTTTTGATACATGAGGGCCAATGTTTGTACACACTAAAGTTGCCTCTATTACCTTTAGCTTGCAGGTTGTATATATTGATTAGTATCAATTTGGGCCACTGGCAATATGGCTAGCATTGAAGGTAGGATAAGTGATTTGAAATCCATGGTGTAGTACCAGCCTGGTGCACTAGGGGCGCCCAAGAGTAGCTACACTATGTGAACCTGCTGCTCGATCCTGATTGGAGGAGAATTCACCCTCCACCTGGGGAACTTTTATTAGCTCCTCTGCTAACGTGGGGGAGGGGGAAACTCCATATATGGTCTGCACACCTTATAATAGAGCATTTTAACAGAAAAAAAAAAAAAAGTTTTTGGCTGATATCTACAAAAGTGAAATCACTTCCCCTACCTTTAAGATAAAAACATATATAAATATATGAAAAGTTGTCCAGTTTTGGCAATTTTATCATTATTTTTTCCCGGCTCGAGTTTGCAGGCCATGCACACACATTTATTAGATGTATAGTGCACACGCGCGCGCGCGTGTGTGTGTGTGTGTGTGTGTGTGTGTGTGTGTGTGTGTGTGTGTGTGTGTGTGTGTGTGTGTGTGTGTGTGTGTGTGTGTGTGTGTGTGATGATGTAGGCTAAGGGGCGGCAGGGGCACTGCCTGGTATCTTGTTGTTTATCCATCTGTTTTGTTGTTACTCTGTGTGGAACTGTATAGGTGGCAGTAATGCACTGACTTAGGTTGCCATAAACCCCGAAAGAAGAAGTTTTCTCCCCTTGATTCACTATGTGCAATGGTTGTCTGAGAATAGGGTGAAACAGGATGAACATTTGGGGTTTTGAAGAGTGATCCAATTCAAACCTTTCTGGGCACAAAACATTTACATTTCCAAAGAACAACAAAACATTTCCAAAGAAAGGCATTCCAGTTTTCATAGTACGGTTATTGTTTGTCATGATGAGGATCTACACAAACATGATCTACACGAACCAAGATCTACACCAGGGGTGGGCAATTATTTTTCCCAAGGGGCCAAATGAGATAAATGAAATATTGTGGAGGAGCCAAGACTAAAGGCTGAACTAAAGTGTGCGTAATATAGATTTAATTCCAAGATAAAAGTAAGAGTCAGACCAACCATTTTGACACCAGGGCCCTCAATTTATTCAGTATTTCAGCCACAGACACATTTGATTTCATTTAGCCCCACAGACCCAAAACTAAAGATTTCTTTGGCTTTTGTTCACAATTCCAGGCTGGATTTCACAAACAAACCAGGCAAACCTAGATAAAAAAGACCATTCTTTTACATTCTCTGGCTAATTCAGATGAATATTTTAACTTTTGAGAGTGTAAAAATGAAACCAAATGGACCCGCAAGGGTCCATTTGGTTTCATTTTTACGCCCTCAAAGAGTTACATCTGGTTAACCAACTTTCCATCATTTAACTTGGAACTCTCTCAAGGACCACTGGTGGTCCCCGGGCCGGTCAGAGTCAGCCATAGGGCCGCATTTGGCCCCCGGGCCGCATAATGCCCAGGTATAATCTACACTGTCTGGTAAGAGTGTGAAACATATGTAAACAATGCTAACCTCTGACCCAAGCATTGAATAGCAAGTTGTTGCTGGGAGCAATGAGGCTGCAGCCTGTTTACCCAATCTGTAAAACAACTGCTCTCTACAACCTGAAAATAGCAGATCCACAAGCACCCAACACAACAGAGCATGTATCATGTTTCTTTCACTTCTACTTCGTAGATAGTGGTCTATAACAGTGGTTTTCAACCATTTTGATATCGGGGCCCACTATTAGGGTCCAATTGGTTACACACTCCCCTGGATCCCCCTCAAGGACTGGTGGTTCCACTGTCAAGAAACACACATCTTCCCCAAATGGCCAAAATGGTGTCTTACTATTCTTGTGTCTTACCCTGTGTAATAAAATTTCTATTTCTATATTTGCTGTAGTCTGATTTGTGAAATATAACTACTACAATATCTATATTCGTTCTATTAGTATCATTCACCTGGGAGAGTGAATAACACACAATTTAGCATTTATTTTGATGGGAAGTTGGAACTCTATCACATAACGCTTTGAGAGCCAGTATTAGCTACCACCTAGGTGCTACTACCAAATGCTACTATTTTGCCACCACCAAAGTGGCTGTCTGGTGATCACAGTCAATACAGCTAACAAACTTGCAAGCTAGCAATATAGTAAAATAACAAGACTGTTTTGCCTATTGAGAAATAATAAGTGCTATACTGTATATGACCAATTCTAGGTTGAGTCATTGGGGAAAGACTATCTGTTCAACAATGTACAATAAAAATGTATGACGTTTTGCGATACTGTCACGGTTAATCATTTACCAATCATCTGACTATGTTAACGCATTAAGTAGCGTGCACATCAGAAGTTTAGTTAATGTGTGTGCTTCTCACTAACGTGCACACACACACACACGGACCCGGACACACACACAGCATAACTGTAATAAAACCCAATGGGAATCAAAGTCCAGGTGTTTATCAGTCGCTACAGAAGCAGCAGGCAATGACACCGTCTCTCTTGGTCTTTTGTTGTTCCTTCTAAGTCTGAAGAAAATAAAATAACCATGAGGATTTATTTACACATTTTACTGCTGGCTTGGACCAGATGCTTCACCACACCTGCAACAGGTAGGACAGTACAGCTAGATACAGCTAGGAGGCAGGGCCTCAAGATTACTAGAGATCCAAACCACGTCCTGCATAATGAATTCAAACTAATGCCTTCGGGTAGAAGATACAGGTTGCCAACATGCAAGCTTAATAGATTTAAGTTTTCATTTGTTCCTTCATCGATCAGGCTCCTCAACAGTCAGAGATAATGGACGGTGGTGTGCATATATGTGTTGTATGTTTGTTTCTCCTGTGACTTTTTTGTATTCTGTGTAATGTGTATAACGCCAATGTCTCCCTGTGCCCAGAACCAATTTCTCCCCTGGGAGACTAAATAAATATCTATTCTATTCTGTAATGTATTATAATTTAGGCATATATCAGCCACACACAATTTACAGTAAGAAAGGACAATACAAGAAATGACGAGCACAGAAACATACCCATTCCCTCCCGTTGAATATGGGGTTATAAGTTTACATATTGTTAACACTGTTTCAAATCATACCATCCGCATCAGAGCGCGCATACACGCACACCCACACACATACATGCATGTGGTGTGATTACTATCACATTGATAGGATTCCAGAGGTCAAAAAGACCTCTGAGTACCTCTGAGTAGTTCTAGGTATCTCAGGCATTCTAGTGTTAATAAGGTTTTAATAAGGAAACGTGACTAACACCACAACAAGTCAGCCAGGCGCTCAAAGGAGATGCAGGAATAGAAAAAATAAAGTATAAAGACACCACTGGTGCTTCAAAGATCAAAGGGACCAGAATAATGAAGAGAGGCGGCGATCTGGGCACTAAAGGTTAAAAATGAGGAGGGGGACTATAAAAACTGGTACTTTATTAAACAAAAAATATACATTTTGACTTTTGAGTGCTCAGATTGCCGCTTCTCTCCAGTGTTAAACATTTTATACGTAAGTGTTACAGTTTTTTTCACAACTTAGCTGCATTCTCAAAACTACACATAAAAAACTGAACATATCACACACAAAATGTGACAGTCCTTTTCCATGATGACTTTTTGCCATCAAATCTCTGTTGTCAAAATGGAACTCGTGTTTTCATATTGTTACACACAGCCATATTTTCAAATGAGACTCATAGAAAGACATGAGTGACAATAACTCAGATAATGAGACCTTTCTCCTTTTTTAAAATGGCTCTGTGTAGGCCTACATTCTCATAGTCAAATATAAACCCGCAAACATATATGGAGAAAAAACAACCAAGCAACAAAGAAACAAGGAAACAAAAAAGGTTGTATTTGTATATTTGTAGATTTGTTATTGTAAACAGGTCTTCTCAAACTCCCCTTGGAGCAGTGTACTCCTCTGTGGGTTGAATTCAATTCAATTCAATTCAATTCAATTCAATTCAATTCAATTCAATTCAATTCAATTCAATTCAATTCAATTCAATTCAATTCAGTTCAATTCAATTCAGTTCAGTTCAGTTCAGTTCAGTTCAGTTCAAAGGAGCTTTATTGGCATGAGAAAAAAGACGTTTACATTGCCAAAGCAAGATACAATACAATACAATTAGAATACAAGTTAGAACATAGTTTTCATGTACTGTACCTTCCATCTCCAAACTGTAAAAAACTGATCAATAGGATTCCATGAAGTAGAATAGAACAGAAGAACACTTTATTTTAAGATCACCTTTACAATGCATTAAAGCTCATTTATAATGCCCTTATAAGGCATTAATAATTATAATCAAAAAACAATGATCATGTATAGCCTTCAGTTGGTAGTCAACTTTGAAATAACGAATGTTCTAATGATGACAGCAACTGTGAAATGGCTGACTTTAGTTTGGGCTTTCTGGCCAGCCTCTCTCATTGAACACATGGCCAACCACAGTTGCGCCAATGTCATTAAACTGTTATGACCTTTCTTCTTCTCTCTCCTATTCCTCTCCCTCTTCCTCCTCCTCCACTTCCTTCTTGTCCTCCTCTCTGTCCACCTAATTCTCTAAGGGTCGTTTGCACCAAGAAGCATTAAGCCCTAATCCGGTTTAAATCAAGGATCATCTATAAATTCAGTTGCACCAAACTTTAAACCTAGAATTTAAAAGGCAGTGTGCTGCCTGATTTGGCTGAAAGTAACGCCATCCTCGTTGAAACCGTTTGTCCCTGTTCAGGCTGCATGAACAGCCCTCCAGCGCTCTCACCCCTCAATGTCACAACTCTTCTCCCTGATGGCTCCCCCAAAAGCAATGGATAGGCTGCCTGCTTCCCATTATTATGTTAATGTTTTCACACGTCTTGACTCAGTCGTTCATAGAAACGCACACCTTAGCTGCCTACTGTGCAGGGTGTTTGTTTTCTTTTTTTTTTTCTTTTTTTCTTTAGCTGCGGCACAATATTTCATTTATTTAAAAAAAAAGAATGCTGTCCAATGTAAATGGAATAGTAGCGCTAATGATATTAGGCTTGTGGCTAAGATGGCGGCCAGAGAACAAACTTAAATCCATGAATTAATCAGAGTTTAAAGTTTTAATCTCCGTTTAATGGGTTTTAATCACAGGTTAAGGAATCAATCACAGATCTGTTAAGCAATGCTTAAAATTAAGTGGTGCAACACAACTCAAATTAAAAATAATCCTTGATCAACAAATCTGTGATTAGCACTAAACTAAGCTTTGTTTAATCTCTCATGGTGCAAACGACCCTAAGAGTATACTGTAAGACGACAAGGAGAAGGTTCTCCTCATCCTCTCACTCTACCTCTTTGCTTATCTGTTTGTCTCTCTTCAAGGTTCTCCATTGCTCACCAAACAAAACAGACTTGCAAGTCACTTTTATGTCCAGATTGCAAATCTCCCATCGCTTTTATGTAAGACGCGTGTGCAACAACTGAACATTAGTGCAGTGTTTGGACAGGTGTGTTGTAGGTTGATGCTTTGAAATTCTATGAGAATTGTGTATTAAAATTAAGGCCCGGCCCTAGCTGGGCCCTAACTGATCTGGCCCGAGGCGCGGCCCAACTGAATGGAATAGATTTTAGGCCCAATCAGGCCCTACACCATCAGGTTTGGGCAGAGTTTGAGAACTCTATAGTGTATAGTAATTGAACATTGTGTGTAGGGTTTGGACAGCAAGGTAATGTGTTATGTGTAGTTAGAGATTAATGCAGATAAGGGAGTGTGATGTAGTGAAAATTGTGTCAAGGCATTAGGTAAATGAAGTGAAGTGAATTGTTGTGTTTTAACAATAGTGAACATGTTTGTTTGTGCAAATCCGTGTTAACCTGTCCCCCTAGAAAATGCATTTGACAGACACGACATGTTCGTCGCACCACATGCGTGATTATCTCACATCTAGGTACCGTCTGTGTTGCAAAACTGGTTCTGTGGGCATGTGTATCCAGCCCGCGTGGCGTCACGACTCCTCGTGCACGTGTCTTGCGGAGAGGCAAGTCTGCTGCGGTTTGCTTTCACACTACACCGTCTCAACACACACACTGATTATGTCCCTTTGTGAAACCTTGCCGTTGCCACTACACACTACTATCTGTGTTGTTTTGTTTTTAGGGCATCCTCTGGTTGTTCCATCTCAGCCTGTGGTGGCCATGGAGGGAGATGATGTCATCCTTCCATGTCACATTGAACCTCCTCTCAACATGGAGGAGAAGACAGTGGAGTGGTACAGAGCTGGCCGGAAGCGGTCTCAAGCTGTACACCTTGTCCAGGAGGGGCATGTGAATTCTGAGGATCAGGACCCGTCATACAGGCAGAGGACGTCTCTGTTCCATGATGAGTTGTCTCATGGTAACATCTCACTGAAGCTGACCAGGGTGAAGCTCTCAGATCAGGGAACATATGAGTGTACTGTTCCACACCTGAACCTGATCAGCAATGACATTAAGCTCCTTGTTGGTAAGATTAACCATTCTGAACATGGATGAATCATGACTAAATAGTTTTCATTTAGCTGCTATGTTATTACTACTTATTACTAGACCTACAAACATTGTGACTAGTTAGTTAGTTAGTTAGTTAGTTAAGTTTATTTCAGTCTTTATACATGTACATAATTACAGATACTTCATTTGAATTCATTAGATATAGGACTGAAAAGGTTTAGGCTGAAGCCAAAGCTTATGGTGCCTACCTTTTTACCAATACTAGAAAAAACAGCAAAAACAAAACAAAACAGAGCAAATGGCAAATGGCAAGATCAAGAAATAGTGGTGATAATGCTTATAACAATATTAACAATAATAATAGCAATAACAGCAACACTGAGTAAAGGAATTTAAATATGTCTACATATAGTAGAAATATCAATTTTATACAACCGGCAAGAGCAAAGAGATTGTCAACTTGAGAAAATACCTTTTAGGAGGTTCCCATTAGTGTTTTGTATTTATCAATTATGTTATATTTAAGGTTTCTTTTACATTTATGAATTGAATTGCACATTTTCAGATTTTTGTCACTCTCGTTCCATATTTTTGCTGCAATAACCGATGGATATCTTTAATATTGGTTCTTATTAATTTGATCTCAAACATGAGTTCCCCCCCGGAGGTCATATTGCCTTGGGAGTTTTTTATTTTTAACAGCTCTTGAATGCAGACTGGGAGCAATCTCTGTTGTGCTTTAAATGCCAGCAATACTGTTTTTTGGATCACTATATCATGGAATTTTAATGTATAATAATTTCACAAAAGGTTTATTTGTTGGTTCATAATACTCAGTTCTATCTATTATTCTAATTGCTCCTTTCTGTAAAATGAAAATAGGGTTGGTATTTGTTATACGTTGTATTTCCCCATATTTCCACACAGTAGGCCATGTGAGGGACTATGAGAGTACAGTGACAACAAATACAGTGATTTCGTACGGTGTATTTAGTTTCATATTGCAATCGTTTTAGACATTTTCGTTATAACTATAGGTGTCGGCGTTAACACGTTAATCTCGCGTTAACTCAGCCGTGCGTTAACGGCGCCAAAAAAATTAACGCGAGATTAACGCACGGACCCCCCCCCCCATGCAGGCCGATTAACATTGTGGAGGACGAGGGTTTGCGTGAAATAATACGGATTGCATCAAACGACTGGACCTACGAACCACTGCAGAACCACTACTGTGACGAACACAGCACACTATTTTGATGAGAACTGGGCACTTACAGTATGTCCCATGCATTAACTGTTATGAAGACGAAACAGAGAGGCACTTCGCCAACGTGCGCACATAGCACTTTATCCAGCACACTAACCACAGCGCGCACAACCAAGGAAAGCGAGAGACAAACAGAGAGAGGGAGGGGGAGAGAGAGAGGGACAGAGAGAGAGAGAGAGAGAGAGAGAGAGAGAGAGAGAGAGAGAGAGAGAGAGAGAGAGAGAGAGAGAGAGAGAGAGGGGGGGGGGGGGGGGGAGAGAGAGAGGGAGACAGAGACTCTTTCTCTTCTTTCAATAGAATATATTGCCATAGGCTACACTAGCACGAGAGAGAGAGAGAGAGAGAGAGAGAGAGAGAGAGAGAGAGAGAGAGAGAGAGAGAGAGAGAGAGAGAGAGAGAGATAGAAAGGAGAGAGAGAGAGAGAGAGAGAGAGAGAGAGAGAGAGAGAGAGAGAGAGAGAGAGAGAGAGAGAGAAAAATGGAGAGGGGGAGAGGGAGAGGGAGAGAGAGAGAGAGAGAGAGAGAGAGGGAGACAGAGACTCTCTCCTCTTCTTTCGATAGAATATATTGCCATAGGCTACACTAGCAGCAGAGCAGCAGACAGGGAAAGAGAGAGAGAGAGGTGGCCTTACCCTTTCTTAAATTGATCATCAAAGTATAATCCTTCAATTTTGCTTGTAAATCCAATGCATAATCCCAGCAGAAACGTTGCAAGATATAGCCAGGCAGGAGCGATACGTAAAACATACATCTATAATCACGACGGCATGGCCAGCAGTAGTGTTGCCAACTTGGCGCATTTGTAACTATATTTAGTTTTTTTCCAGACTCCCCTAGCGCCAAAATTATTGAGAAACTCCTGGTGGAAAATCTAGTGCTTTTCAGCTGGTTGAAAACCACTGCTCTAGCTACTTCTAGTGCATTTTGGAAGTGCCACTAGTGCATTTTGGATTTTGGCAGTTGGCAACACAATTAACCCTATTAAGCAGCTGTGCTTGAGAGGCCTCCCTCCTCCCCTCCAAACACAGCTCTCCTCTCCCACAGCCTCGACATAGGGTATTTTTTTATTACCTGGAGTATTGTTGGCACAAAGATATAAGGTGTTTGTTTCCCTTTGAAAATAATGAAAAGGCTGATATACTGTAATGTAGCAAGGGGAAAGCTATTTTTATTTTATTGCTAATTAACTAAAAATCACACCTGTGTGAAGTGATCATCGACCAACATAGTTCTTCTTTTTTTAAGCAGTGTTTAAGGCAGGTGTTCTCAACCTGTTCGTTGTGACCCCTCAGTGGTCCTGAAATTATTTTGGGGGGTCCCCAGTTAAAAAAAAAATAATAATAAAATAAATAAATAAATTGTATATATTTTTGCTGATATCGGATATCGGGAGTATATCGGGAAATTTGAAAATATGAAAATATGCGATTAATTTGTGATTAATCGAAGATTAACTATGGGCCATCATGCGATTAATCGCGATTAAATATTTTTAATCGACTGACAGCTCTAGTTATAACGCTATTTATATGTGATTTCCATCTAAGTTTGTCATCTATAATTACCCCTGACTAGCTAGACATGGATTCATTAACACAGTCCATGATGCTCTTCTCTGGTTTACATTGGTATGAACAAAGATGTTTATTATGAACTATTGTGTCCTAAGTCGGTTAGAAAAAAGCCCTAAAAACCTAAGTCCGATTGGAAAAATACCCCTAAAACCTGACTTTTTCTGTAAAACTTGACAGGACTGCCAACGTCTAGTAAAAAAATGATATCTCAGCCTCTGAAGCAGCTAGAAACAAAATTCCAAAACTATTTGAATGCTCAGACCTTTGGCTTTCATGGAAAATTACTTGCCATGGTCCAAATCATTATCACAATTTTAGAAAAATCACCAAAGTCAGAAATTATGAAAATGTAGTAAAACGTCTGCCAAAAAAAAATACCATTTCTGTCATTTCCCAGCCTCTGTAGTAGATTGAAACAAAATTACAATCCCATTTGATAGCTTACACCTGTGCCTTCCATAGGCAGTTACCTTTCTTGGTCCAAACCTTTGTCACAAAATCTGAAACGTCTACAAATTCAGAAAATATAATAAAATCAATGAAATATGAGATCTGACACAATAGGGTTCCATTAGAAAATACATTTATTTTGTAAAAAAAAAAACACAATAATAAATATAGGATAATAAAATCAATAAAACTAGTAAACGTAGTACTGCTCTAATTGTTATACAGGAGATGGGAGGATGATGCACAGTGTCATTTGTCAAAGAAAACTGCAAACGTGCTTCCCAAAGCACTCTTTGCACACAGATACCTGGCAAAACAGTAGCACGAGTACGTTTCTTTGTTCCAAAGTTCTCTACCAACCACACAACGCAGCTCATCCTGTTGTCTCTGAGCTTGTCATACTCAGACGCTGTCCCAAAGAAGCTGCAGAAGGTCCAAAAAGGAGCAAGAGAAGTTCAGGAACCATCTCAGCTTCCAGCGTGGTTCACATCAGCTGGCTGGTTATGGTGGAGCTGTAGACCTGGACCTGCAAATTCACATATAAAAGAAAAATGTTTACCTATAAGCCATCATGTGTTCAGACATTATTCTCTCTACATTGTTTATAATTATTGCTTACAGAATTGTAGAAAATGTACATAAGTAAAATGTCATAGCTATTTTATCATCATATTAGTAGTAGTCTATTTTCTTTACTATTACAATTATTATAGTAGTAGTAGTATCACACACCATTGTATACACCATTGTATAGTTGTTTACAAATGCTTTTTATATTAGAATTGATATAGTCATCTTAGTACCGTTTTCACCCGTGTATAAAGTTATAACAACACGGTGGTACAATAGTACTATCATCACATAGTATTTCCAGATAATAATGTGAATAATGACGCCCTTTGTAGTCATTATTATACCATTATGGTCACTGTAGAAGGCTAAGCCCAAGTTGCTTATTGTTTCCATATAACGGTAAACAATGTTCACTATTCCTAATCATTGTGGTTGCTGTGGTAAATTCCGCGCATAACGGTACACATAGCGTTCGCCAATCGTCGTCATTATAATGACATTGTAGTAAATTGCTGTTCATCATCCTCCCGTATCCTCCTGTATATAACAACAATAGCAAATATTTCTGTCTGATCGGCTGATAGTAATGTTTGTTCTTACCTCGAGATGTCCGTGTGTTGCAACCCCCGATCGTCGCGTCGCTATAATCATCATCAAAATCTTCATCTCCGCTGCTGTTGCTGGTCATCCGTATCATAAATCCCCTCGCACGAATATTTCGTGCGAGGGGGTCCTCGCACGAAATATATTCGATTCTGTGTTCTCTTACGTGGGCCATTGAAACACAGCACTACGATCCCTTTTCTCCGACATGCTAATGCTACCGGCCAAAACCTTAGAGTAAGTATGCTAGTAGAGAGAACACCCTGAACCTTGAGGCGAGTGAGCAACTCAATGCAAGTGGATGAGAGGGGAGCTCGGGTGGTCTCTCTATTTAATATATACTCTAAAACAAGCAATGAAAAAATCCGGAAATGCATTTGCGATACCCAGGAAGCCATACGTCATCGATTTATGGTGCATTTGATTGGCTATCGGCCCGGAAACGGCTGAAAAACAGCAGAAACACGTATTGGGGTTCCCGCCCACTAAGGGATATTTACTGCACAGCGCACCCGTTCACTAAGGGAGAATTACGCGCCGGGTATCCCGCCCCCTATGGGTTAATATGAACTATGGTTTGGTATCATTGCTACTGTAGCCTACATGCACTACTGTGTACGTTATTTCTGTGTGTGATCAATAAGTCAAAAAGTGCTGTATTATGTTTGACGATCCAGTTCATATATAGTAACTAATAAAACTATTTAATCTCTGGAAAGGTTTAAGGCTCTAACATTATACTCTTACTTAAAGGACATCACGTGGTTGTTCCATCTCAACCTGTGGAGGCCATGGAGGGAGATGATGTCATCCTTCCATGTCACATTGAACCTCCTCTCAACGTGGAGAAGGAGACAGTGACGTGGACCAAAATCATCAAAAAAATCCAGAATAGGTCACGGGTTGGAAAGAGCATTGTCATTAAGCCATCGGCAAAGTACAGTTTTGGTGAAATGTTTTCTCATGGTAACATTTCATTGATGCTGAAGACGGTGAATCTCTCAGATCAGGGAGTATTTAAGTGTCATGTTAACCACCTGAACCGCAGCGGTATCATCAAGCTCCATTTAGGTGAGGTTTACTGTTCTAAACTGTTCTAACACTACAGTATGAGAGAATGACAACATATGTTTCATAATGTCTGTCTGTCTGTCTGTCTGTCTGCCTGCCTGCCTGCCTGCCTGCCTGCCTGCCTGCCTGCCTGCGTGTTAACTTGCTGTTGATTTTACCACTTTTATGTAGGCCACATTTTAATTGAATATCAAATGAGAAATACAGCTATTATGCTTTGGACTATTGGATAATGACATCAGATCATATTGTTATATGGGAAAACTTATTGTTTTCAACATTTTTGTAGCTAGGTTAGACAACACCCTGCTTCAGTAAACAATGAATCAATATGTTTCATACACATTCATTTCACTGTGCTTTTGTTTTAAGGACAAGGGACCTTTACGGTCACTGGTCCATCTCAGACGGTGAAGGCCATGGAGGGAGATGATGTCATCCTTCCATGTCACACTCAACCTCCTCTCAACATGGAGAAGGAGACAGTGAAGTGGTACAGAAGTGACCTGAGTGGGTCACCAACTGTGCACCTTCAACGAGGGGGACGTGTGCATTCTATGGTTCAATACAGACAGAGAACGTCTCTGTTCCATGATGAGTTGTCTCATGGTAACATCTCACTGAAGCTGACCAGGGTGAAGAGCTCTGATAAAGGAATATATAGATGTGCTGTTCGATTTGCTCCATACCTGAAGAGCGAGTTCACTCACATCACACTGCTTGTTGGTAAGGTTTATTTTTCTGAACATCGGTGAAGCATGATTACATTGTTTCCAGTGTTGCAGTGGGACGTGCATTTGCGTGCATGTACACAAACACCCAAGAGTGTGAGTGTGAGTATCGCACTAATATCAACTTTTTCTCAGTTTAAATATGTCAAAGTTGTGATAATAGTTGAAAATGCAAATATATGGCCATATACTGTATAGCCTCTTCAATGCTGCATCAGGTTGGATACTAGTTTTCACATTCACATTCACAGTGAATGAGAGACTGCTGACAGGAAGGATTTGATCACTCCAACCTGAACCAAGGCTAATATAAGAAGGCTAGGAAGGGAAGTAGGCGGAGTCTCCTATGGCGCTGTCCACATTGATCTATGGAAGGAAACGGACATGTGCAGTACAGTTTTCCAGTGTAGTTTGCCAGCGTCAAACTTGGTCTGTACTGTACATGTCCGTTTCCTTCCATGGATCAATGTGGACGCCACCACAGGTGGCATACTTCCTACTTCCCTTCCTAGCCTTCTTAGATTAGCCCTGACCTGAACCATGAAGTGTTGGCTGCACCTCCCGGATTGTGTCCCTGGATACAACCTTGCTCTTTATGGGGTGTGCATTCATTTAAATACAATACCACGCGCCCCAAGCTCTTCTCCCTCCTGGCTCCAAAACTATGGAATGCACTTCCCATCGCAATCAGAACCACAGACTCAATACCTATCTTCCACCGCAGTCTGAAAACACACCACTCCAGACTCCATCTCAACCCATAGCACTTGTATTACATACCAACCCACAGTACCTGCTGCAATGACTTATATAGGTTGCCTAATGTATTACGTATTGTCCCGAATATAAGACGACTCGTTTATAAGACGACCCTCATTTTTCAAGATCCATTTACAGAAAAAAGAACATTGAATGTCAAATAGTATAGCCCCTGAATATAAGACGACTCCATTTTAGGGATATTTCCATTGAGAAAAAATCATAGTCTTATATTCAGGCCAATAGGGTACTATGTTTTTAGCGCTTCATTGTATGTTGTAAAATATATTGTAAATCCTGATTAAATTGTAAACTTTTCACCATTGTAAGTCGCTTTGGATCAAGAGCGTCTGCTAAATGCCTAAATTGTAAATAATAAAATAAACATTATTATCACTACAGACTACACTAAATCCATGTTGTTTTGTTTCAAGGACATCAACTGGTTGTTCCAGCTCAGCCTGTGTTGACCATGTTGGGAGATGATGTCATCCTTCCATGTCACATTGAACCTCCTGTCAACATGGAGAAGGAGACAGTGGCGTGGTTCAAAGGGTTCCTGAAGGAGGGAGGAGACATACACATTATCCGCCTAGGTGGTAATGTGTATTATGAACATCCATCATACAGACAGAGAACGTCTCTGTTCCATGATGAGTTGTCTCATGGTAACATCTCACTGAAGCTGACCAGCGTGAAACTCTCAGATCTGGGAATATATGTGTGTGCTGTTCCACACCTGAACCTTTCCGCTATTTTCCTGCTCCATTTGGGTAAGATTTACTGTTCAACATGGATGAAAAACAGTAATAAAATAGCATGACTACTGTAAATAGCTGTACAGACATAATGAATATGTTGTGGAAATACTGTGTGTGTGTGTGTGTGTGTGTGTGTGTGTGTGTGTGTGTGTGTGTGTGTGTGTGTGTGTGTGTGTGTGTGTGTGTGTGTGCGTGCGTGCATTGCATGCGTGCGTGTGTGTGTGTGTGTACCGTCTTGGCCAAAAATGTTGGCACATAAAGACTAAACAACTCCAAATCTCTATAAAATAAGTATTTGGGCTCTCAAATTCTTTATTTAACTATTAATAATACAGAAATGTTTTTAATCATAACTTATTTAATTTTAAATAATAGATTACACAGAAATGGCCTGGACACTGTTATTGACACCCTTTTAGACAGTGGTTAATTTGTAACTCGGGAGGTGCCGGAGCTGGACATGTGTGTGCGTGCCCGCGCGCCGAAAAACGAGCAGAAAAGTCGTTGAGGAAGATTATTGTGTGTGTGTGTGTGTGTGTGTGTGTGTGTGTGTGTGTGTGTGTGTGTGTGTGTGTGTGTGTGTGTGTGTGTGTGTGTGTGTGTGTGTGTGTGTGTGTGTGAACTATGGCACACACTTTGTAAAGAGCAGATCCATAAACTCAAATGTGTCGCGCAGTGTGCTTGTCCAGAGAATCGAGACCACAAAATGTAGGGACCCATAAGGGGTCCGGCCGCTTCCTGGGTACCTTTTATTCATTATTATAACAATCATATTTCACCGGGGGGGAGGGGGAGACGGTCAGCCGGTGGGAATAGCAGCAGCAGCCCAGCTAGCTGCGAGCGAGCAGATCCCGCCCCGACTCTCGATAAACATCCCATAGCAGGGAAGGCTCAGCCCAATGGCTCAGCCAATAGGGTGGCATTCCGAGTGACTAGTACCAGATCTATGCCTAGTACTGTGTCTGTACGGTTATCCTATAGCAACGACTGAAATGAACAAGGCTGGATGGGCTGGATCACCACTCTCAGCTACTGACATCTCCCAGAATGCATGTGGAGCTGTGTCCACTGTGTGCGCGCACGCACACGCACGCACACGCACACGCACACGCACACGCACACACACACACACACACACACACACACACACACACACACACACACACACACACACACACACGCATCCGGCTGATGTGCATTCATCTGAATCTAAATATTACACATTAATATAATAACACTAAACCCTGTTTTGTTTCAAGGACATCAGGTGGTTGGTCCATCTCAACCTGTGGTGGCCATGGAGGGAGATGATGTCATCCTTCCATGTCACATTGAACCTCCTGTCAACATGGAGAAGGGGACAGTAAAGTGGCAGAGATTTGGCATAGCTATATACCATCTCCTAAAGGGACATGTGTATACTGAGGATCAGGACCCATCATACAGTCAGAGAACGTCTCTGTTCCATGATAAGTTGTCTCATGGTAACATCTCACTGAAGCTGACCGGGGTGAAGCTCTCAGATCAGGGAGCATACACGTGTGTTTCTCCATTCCTAGAGCACAACTTCAGTGCCATCAGACTCTCACTTGGTAAGATTAACCGTTCTGAACATGGATAGAGCATGACTCAATTTGTTTTATTAATCTATATGTTAATATTTCTTACATTATCATAAAGTGCAGAACTAAAGTGCATTAATGACAGTGAATAACTCAATCAAGTGCAATATAGAAAATATACAACAGTTATGTGAGTTATTGTTTTTACCACTATATTTCCACAATATGAGCTCAAATGTCAAAAATGCTGTTTCTATGTTGTGGTTTAAGCATGGCTAAGACGGGTTTGGCCGTGTGGGGGCAAAAAAAAAAAAAAACAGAGAGAGAGAGAGAGAAAAACGCAAGGCTGAGGGGAGGGTAATAGGAAGTCTCGGCCCAAATAAAACTCGTCCCAGAGTATAGACAGAGTGCTGTCGCAAACTCTGTTCACTTCATGGGATCAGTCCAATCGTGGCTCTACCAAGTTGTGTTTCACCATGATAATGTTTTTTTCTTTTTGATCCTTCTTTTCTGAGAGTAATAAATAAATAAATAGATAAGAGAAACAAGTAAAACTACAGTATAAGTACCGAGGACCCGAAAGGGATAAGAACTACCCGTAGCAGCATGTGCCAATGGAGACAGGTACAAATGAAAATTTGTTTTTCGAGGCACAGGGGGCACGAAAACGAAGGCCTGACGGGAGAGGTAGGTACTCCCCATACAGTAAAGAGGATGAGCAGAGTCACAGCAGATGGACAGACCGTTCTGTTATAGATATGGTCAAGGCTGCTCACCTGTGATCCAATTATTTTTTATTTTATCTCTGAGGCTGAGATTGCCACACCAGCATATAATAGAGAAAAAGATGATGGAATCAATATAAGCACAGTAAAATAGTTTCATTAGTTTCTTGTCGTTGTCAAATTTAGCTAGTTTCCTCAGACAGTATAATCCTTGTTGTCGTTTTTTGCACATCACATATTCAAGCAGGATGAAATCAAACAGGTTGAAATTCAAACAGTTGAAATGAAATTTGTCTTGCTCATATGGGGGAGGGGGGTACCCAGGTTGTACTGGGCGAGGCTGCCATTCTACGGCGCCAACATAGATACAGCCTGGGGGGGTGGGGGGTGGGGCGGGATAACACAGGGGAGAGATTAAAAAAAAGAACGCAATATTCATGTCATAGGCCCACATTTTGAGTCATAACAAGTACATGGCATTCCAAAAACAACCTCAATTAGACAGACAAGTTACAAGCAGAGGGGGGAGGGAGGGGGTAGGAGGCAGCATGTGTAGTTATCAGTCCACGCTCCAAGGCCTTTTAAGATTGTCTGGTTTGTACTCTACGGTGGAAAGCGAGAGCCCATGTGGGCATGTCGGCCCCTCGGCTCTCGACTTTCGGGTGGAGAAAATGGTGTCAATAGCAACCAATCAATCAAATGGGTCATCTTGAGGTTAGGCTTTCTCCGAGGATGCATGCAGTGAGAGGACCGGTGGCCAGACTAGGAGTTCACCCAGAGTCGAAGCGCTGACGGCGGACACGAGACACAGGCATGGTGGGAGGGGGATGGGAGGGGAGGGAGTTGGGGAGAGAGATGAGGAATGCGACTGCCTCCTTCGAGAGTCAGGGAAATTTTACATACATTGTGTGTGAGAGAGTGACTGTGCAGAAAGGAATCATCACACCAGGATAGAAAGTCATCCAGTACTTGCCCATGACAATCCTCATCATCATCAAGCAGGCTGACGATGGACGAATCATATTCATATTTGGCGTATTTGATGATGAATCGATTTCTTAAGTGGCTACAACAGTCATTGGTATAGAGAATATATAAAACGCAGAGAGGACACACCCCTGGGGACCAGAAGACAACAGGGGACCAGACATAGACCCGTTAACCCTAACATGTTGTGAGAAAGTCAGAAAGTCAAAGATCCAGCCTACCAAACAGGTGTCGACACCGAACGAATTAAGTAGTTTCTCTACCATAACATGGGGTTGTATGGTGTTCAATGCCAAGGAAAAATCAACAAAAAGCACCCTGGCATGTGTTTTGCTACCTTCCAGGTGCTTGTACACCAGAGTAGTAACGTATCAAGTGCATCTGGAACACCCCTACCAGCCCTGTACGCGGACTGAAAGGGGTCCAGCAGGTGGTCAGTTACAGCCATAAGTTCGGACATCACCAGTCTTTAGAATTGCTTCATGACTAGGGAAGTTAAGGCAACAGATCTAAAATCATTCAGCGATTGAGGCTTACTGCACTTAGCGACTGGACTGCTGGACTAGAGTGGACTGCTTCCATAGAGAAGGGACTTTCTGCTGGGAGATAGATAAGTTGAAAATACAGTGGGAAATAGGACTCAACTGCTCAGCGCAGGTCTTGATTAAAGGACCACTCAAATTGGCAGGGCCTGGGAACAATAAGTAGAATACGTTTGTGTTTATAGTTCCAGCTCATGAATGTGTGTTTATTTTAGTAAATGATAAAACTATGATATCTCCGGAATGTGTTAAGGCTATAACATTATTTTCATACTTAAAGGACATCAGGTGGTTGGTCCTACTCATCCTGTGGTGGCCATGGAGGGAGATGATGTCATCCTTCCATGTCACGTTACACCTCCTCTCAACATGAGGAAGAAGACAGTGACGTGGGTCAGAACGGATCTGGGCATTGCAGCCGTGCACCATTTCTTGAATGGACATGACTTTTATGGGACTCAACACCCGTCATACACAGACAGGACATCTCTGTTCCATGATGAGTTGTCTGATGGTAACATCTCACTGAAACTGACCAGGGTGAAGCTCTCAGATGAGGGCATATATGGAGGTCATGTTTCACACCTGAACCGCAGCTGTATGATCCAGCTCAAATTGGGTAAGATTTACTGTCATATTGTACCAATAAGGTTTGAGGTTTTTTGGTGTGTGTGTGTGTGTGTGTGTGTGTGTGTGTGTGTGTGTGTGTGTGTGTGTGTGTGTGTGGGTGTGTGTGTGTGTGTGTGTGTGTGTGTGTGCGTGCGTGCGTGCGTGTGTGTGCTTTAACTTGCTTGATGTTTCCATTTTATGAGGAAGACAACCCGGACTGGTGTCACAGATGGGTAGAGCATATATGGCTGACAGGTGATTTGGGTAAAGCGTATGTAAGTGACGTTGCCCACTGACTGCTAAAATGCTGTTTTGTTTTAAGGGGTTTATCAAGTGATTGGTTCGTCTCAGACGGTAAAGGCCATGGAGGGAGATGATGTCATCCTTCCATGTCACATTGAACCTCCTCTCAACATGGAGAAGGAGACAGTGAAGTGGTACAGAAGTGACCTGAAGGGGTTACCAGCTGTACACCTTGTCCAGGAGGGACATGTGAATGCTGAGCACCAACACCCGTCATACAGACAGAGAACGTCTCTGTTCCATGATGAGTTGTCTCATGGTAACATCTCACTGAAGCTGACCAGGGTGAAGCTCTCAGATCAGGGAACATACAGGTGTATTTCTCCACACCGGAACCTGAGCAGCAGTGACATCGAGCTCTCTGTTGGTAAGATGAACTGTTTTGAACATGGATGATGAAGCATGACTAAATTGTCAGATTGCTTCCTTGAAAGACCTGTTCCCTGTATATTAATTAATTAATTAATTAATTAATTAATTAATTAATTAATTAATTAATTAATTAATTAATTAATTAATTAATTAATTAATTAATTAATAGTAATACAATTACACTAAAATTCACATTGTTTTGTTGTAAGGGGTTTATCAGGTGGTTGTTCCATCTCAGCCTGTGGTGGCCTTGGAGGGAGATGATGTCATCCTTCCATGTCACATTGAACCTCCTCTCAACATGGAGGAGAAGAGATTGGACTGGTTCAAAGATGACTTGAGGATTTCAACTGTGTATGATCTACATGGACATGTGAATTTTGATGATCAGGACCCGACATACAGACAGAGGACGTCTCTGTTCCATGATGAGTTTTCTCATGGTAACATCTCACTGAAGCTGACCAGGGTGAAGCTCTCAGATCATGGTGTTTACTCATGTAATGTTTCACACCTGAACCGTAGTGCTTTCATCCAGCTCCACTTGGGTAAGATTTGATGTTCTAAACATGGATGAAAAAACACTAAATGAGCTTTACTAAATAGGTCCATTAAAACTCTATGGGTATTACCTTTTTTGTGAGGGAATATTGTACCATTGTTGTGGTCTAGTCTGGAAATTCCTGATCATACAAACATGTCAATGATAGATCAGTTATAATCCAACAAGTTCAAATTGAATTGGGGACAGGGAATGGTCATCATCCCCCAAAATATATCACCTTGACTAATCCCTGTAAAGTCGATCCGGTCATACTGCAAACTGCTCCGCATTGACTTACATAGAAACAGCTTCAAAGTCACGTCGTACATAAACAAAAACAATTGATTAATACGCTCACAGCATGTTTCACTGCAAGTCAAAAAGGAGCTTATTTTGAAATATCAGTTGCTAATCACTGGAACAATCATCATTGATTTCTCATCCTCATTTGGTGTTACATCATCAACTACCACAACCCAAACTTCTATCAAAGTATTCTTACCCTTTTAGTTCTTTACCTTTTGAGTTCACTGCCATTCTAAAGAGCTTTGGGCATTTTGTAGCTAATGTTATGTTGACTGTTATGTTATGTCTGACTGTGTTTCAGTTCCCACTGCTGTGACTGCAGAGAAAATTACTGTTACTGTGGTGATCGGCATCATGGTGGCATTAATATTACTATATGTCTTCTGGAACAGTAAGTATTGAAAATATTTATCATGGCATTAACCTCCATCTAGTATATGAATCTATGAGCCTTGACAGTCAAATGTGACAATGGAAAATAATAATAACAATACAGTGACATCACACTATCAGCTCCTCCCCTAACCTTTCCCATTTATAATACAACTACAGCTGTGGGTGTGGCTTTGGTTCAGGTGGACTCCACCCATCACCACTCACCAGGCAACCCAGGCATGCTTAAAGTACTGGTGTGGGTGACCACATAAAAGTGGCATTTTAACAAACACTGTGATTTTTTATGTATTATTCGTCCTTAAGATAAGCATGCAGATTTCTCCATGTCTACCATTACAGAGAAACCACGAGAATGGCATCAATCCAGTAAAAGATGGAGGCCACTGTTAGCAAAGCTTGCAAACGCTGATCACTGCAATGTCACTAAAGTTGGGAGCCTTGTGTGTGGTAAAGATGATTTCCTCATAGCAAATGGAATGGATGGAACTGAGGTTTTCTTGGGATTAAGAGACGATGGCACTGAAGTTGCAGTGAAAAGAATGACTAAATACAACTATTGTGTGCTAAAGAACGAGAAAGACTTTTTACGTCTTCCAGAGCTTGATGATCCTTCCATTGTTCGCTATGTGGACTTTACAGAGGATGAGAACTTTGGTTACCTTGTTCTTATGTTATGTGAATACAATCTGGAAGAATACATCAAAGAAGGAAAGGAATTTCCAGGAGGCTGTCGTCCTGAACGTGATCTTGCTAAAGAGTTTCTCACCGGCTTAAAGATTCTCCATCAGCAGAATCCTCCAATTCTCCACCGTGATATCAAGCCAGAGAATGTCTTGATTGGTAAGCAGTTGATGTAAAGTAGGCTATTTTCGGCAACCTTGAGTATTTATTTACTATTAGAATTTGCGTTTCAGATATTCAAAACAAAGCAAGATTGGCAGATTTTGGGGTAAGCCGACGTTTTCGTCCCGGAACAACAACCCTAAAAACAGGAGTTGCAGGAACAGCCTGCTGGAAGGCCAAGGAGATTTTGGAGATGGAGGGTGACCCTGAGATCCCACATAAAACAAGCACAGATATCCAGGTTGGTATTATGATTTTGTACATGTTTGTATTATTACAGTATATGTATTGTTTTAATTATTCTGTTCTATATTTTCTCATTATCATGTACATTCCCAAGGTGGCTGGCATGTTGTTATATTACATCCTGTCTAGAGGACACCATCCGTTTGAAGAAGGCGCACAAAACCGACATCAAGTTGAAGACAACATTATGAGAGGTCAGTTCAACCTGGACCATGTTCAGGATGTAGTCGCCAAGGATCTCATCAAGATGATGATCAACGAAGACCCAAAGGAAAGACCTACAGTGAATGAATGCTTGGATCATCCTTACTTTTGGTCAAATGAGAGGTGATCACTGCACTTATTTATTCATTATCTGACATTATTTCAGGTCATGTGTATCAAGTTGATGGGATGGCCTCCGGGTAGAGTGGCATAATCAAAGATTACCAAACTTGATTACCTTTCTCCCCCCAGGAAAGTGGACTACTTGAGAAAGATTGGAAATATAAAGGAAGTTGAGAACTGCAGAAATGCTGACAAGGACCTCATCAGGACGTTAGACCAGTATGTCGAGGTAACAAGGTGAAGTAATGTAGCCTATTTCTATGATATTATTGCTTTTTCCAGTAATATCATACCTTTTGAAAAAAATGTAATGAATTACGTGTAATATGTTCCATTTTAGCAACAATCCCAACACTAATACTGAGCAGGGACAGATCAACACATGGAAACACAAGGTCGGCTTTCAGTTTTACTAACAGTTATTTCATCTATTGTATTCCTTCTGTCAATTATCTATATTTGAATGCTCTGAGTAAATGTGCATATGATGGACAGCATGGGCTCCAAAGGTATAGAGCAGAACAGTTAGTGGTTCAACTGTCGGTTCAACATGCTAACATGCCAACTGAACCCAAGACACTGAACCCTACATCATACACATTACACATTACATAAGTACATTATAATGTGAGTATCTATTATCTTTTGTTGTTGTTTGTTTTCCAGTTCCCACAGGAGTTGGTCCAGAAGATGGATGGCAAGAAGAAGTCCTACCCTGACAACTCATTTGGACTGCTGCGCTTCATACGTAATCTCCATCAGCACTAGTAAGTATAGCATTATGGTGCATTATGACAGCCTCTTGGCATGCTTGACCCATATATGGAGAACTTTAATTGGTAATCTAACTAGATGCTTGATCCTTCCTAGTGGTACTCAGAGGAGTCACCCAAAAGTTGAGAAATACAAAAGTGGAGTGGAAAATCCTTCTACCATTATTAAAGCAGCACTATGCCTGTTTATCTGTTCAGATACAACAATAAAATAGGTTGGAACCTCTATTGTGTCAGGTTCCCCTAGAGACTGTGGAACCATTGGCACATGTCTGTGTGTTCTGAAGTGAACATGGTGGAACTGTTTTTAGTGCTAATTTCATGTGTGTGCGTAAGTGCATGAAGCATCAAAGATTGTGTCTTTAGTGACCACACTGTGTTGTGTCCACAGTGCTGAGGATGAAGCTGACCTTGACCTGTTGGAGATGTTTCCTGATCTGTTTGAAGGAGTTTACAAGTTCGCCAAAGAACAAGATTGGAACTCAAGGAGCGGCCTGAAGGACATGTTTCCAGAGACAAAGACCAGCCTCAGTCCACCAGTTCAGGAATCAGGAACATCTCAAACCGTAGCAACACCGTCTATGGGTGAGGGCTAGGCCTGGGATGATATTGGTACCTCACGATACGATCTATTTGGCGATATTAGGCCTTCGATAATGATTATATCATGATTTTTATATGATACTGTAACTGCAGCTGGAACACACAAAAAAAAAAAAAAAAAACAATAAATGAATGAATAAAAAAGTAAAAGGCAAAAATCAGAACTTACTAATGTATATCCTCAGTTATTAATCTTAGCTTTTATTTGTCTCAACTGATTCTCATACCAGGCTTTTTGTTTTTATCTTGTGTTTGTTTTTTTGGGGAATGAAGCAGCTATAGAAGTCAGTTAACATTTTAGTTCTGCGACCTGTTTTTCCTCCCGGAATTTTGAGGAATATACGATATATACTGTGGGAGGAAGTATACGATATTATCACGATAACGATATTTCAGCACACCCCTAGTGAGAGCAGTGCTGGACAGTAACTTGGGTTGGGAGTGAGTTTGTCCATGCAGGTCCAACATGACTTAACTGGTATGTACTTGCACATTGCCATATAACAGACCTGCAGTCGGTACAATTTTTTTTATTCTTGGAATAAAAAATAACAAAACTACAATCTCCCGTGTGCTATGCAGCGCTTTATGAGCTTGTAGATCAGCTAGTGTCAGCATGCAACCAACAAGGCATTACCATGCCATCAAGGACTGCTGTGCTAAAGACTTACTTTCTCGCTTATGTTTTTTTTTAGCAATTGATTGTTGCTGTATAATCACCTGTGGTCAAACATCTTGAGTATGACAATGCTGTTTATATTCAAAGTGTTTGAGTAATCTTGAATTGACTGAGAAAAAACTTTATACAATTTCAATTCCTATTCATTTAAATTGTTTTGGGTGCATATTATAACTTGGTTGAAAGACAATTATTGATTTGCAACTTGCAAAGTTTAATATGTTCAATGCCTGCCTGTGGCTGATTTGCCTTTTTTGTCAATGGCAAACATTAAATAAATAAATACAACAAAAACATAATAGAAGTGTATATGTCATCAATGTTGATCATTCATTTTGAGTGTTACCGTTAGGGGGCAACTGGTGGCTAACAGAACACTGGTTGAAAATCACAGGTATAATGAAATCATGTTATCTGTAAATTGTATGTGTTGCATTCAAATCCGTTTTGTAAACAAATGTTTGTTGTATACAGGTCGAGGCCTCATTTATAAGCCTTTTGAGTTTCTTGCCTCCTCCCAGCAATAATTCTTGTATTTCCAAGTATCTTAATTCACTTTCATACTCTTTCTATACTGTGCACAATAAAGAGATCAAATCAAATCAAACAATAACATTGTGGACAAAGTTGTTGATGTAGAGTGTTAATGTGAACACAGTCATGGCGAGATGTTGCAGGGATTCCACTGTCCAGAAATTGGAACACCCTTATGAATACTACATTTTTCTGTAAAAAAAAAAAAAAAAAAAAAAGGACAGTTGTCCTGTATGTCAGTTGTTTCTCTTCTCCTTGTGTTTTAAGTGAACTAGAACAGTGCCCATGGAGAGTGTGATCAATTGGCTAACAAAGGACGTGGTTGTGCGTCATTGTGATGTCAGAACACGATTGTGATGTCACAATGGAGATCGAAGCCTGATCTTGATTTTGGCCCTCTCTGTAGCCTGGTCAGAGGCTTTTGTACTTGTTCTGGACAACCGTTTGATCCAACAGACTCGACAGCGGACACACTGTGGTAGTGTTGAGTGACAAAGGATTACAGATGTGCACACAGAGATTCATTTCATCAGGGTCATGTCTATGTTCCCTCAGCTCTATGTTCCCTCAGCTCTATGTTCCCTCAAGGCTTTGTGCATGGTTTTACAGAGGTTAAGGATAGGGTGAGGGTTAGGTTTAGGCATAGTGTAGCCTGTATGCATGCAGAGAAGAGTTCAACACAATACATTAACAATCAGACTTATCAGAAGGTTGGTTTACTGTTGAGTGAGGAAAAAGTTAATCAGTTATAGTAACTGATTAATTAGTTCAATCAGTCATTAATTTAAAGGAAATATCCATCCATCCATCCATCCATCCATCCATCCATCCATCCATCCATCCATCCATCCATCCATCCATCCATCCATCCATCCATCCATCCATCCATCCATCCATCCAACCAATGTTCATGTTTTAGGTTAGTAGATGAATTAAAAGCTAAGTGTTGCATTTTCATCTGCTGCTTTCCTTTGTTTTTATTCATTTATTTTTATTATGTATATATAAAAAAAAACTATAGATGTAGACCTCAGGAAACTACATTTGGCTACAAAAGGGGCTGACCATCGGGCCTATGACACAGTATAGCACGCTTAGATTACCCATTTTCATATTTAGACATATACATATACATATACATGTAATGTATATGTATATATACATATATGAATGCACCGTTTACCATTTCACCAACAGTATTGTGATTTATTGCCATGCTTTGTCCTATGTTAAGTCGACTGTAAATTCAAAGATTAAAATTATTATTTTAGCTATTTTTTCAATAGCTTTTGTTTAAAAGAATGGTGGAATAAGTGGTTAGAAGTTGAAAACTGTCCTTTACTCTGTCCCTGAACGTGTCAAAGGCTTTGAAAATGTTGCTGCTACTTAGGATGATCTACTAAGGACTGACAGTGGACTCTGATAACATTCATTAGCCCCTGTAAATAAACTGAAATAACAAGACAGATTAGGTTGCTCTTACATTATTTGACGTCTGTTTCATTACTCCCTTATATGTGACTGGTACAGTGCTTGTGGTTCAACAAAGCCTGCACATCGGAAGTTTAAAGTTAAACAACGTCTGCGCTTCTCACGCACGCCTGTGCGTTGACCAGGGCTTGGAAACGAAACATATATGCAGGATATAGGTACCTATACCAAACCTATATTCTCCATATAAGGATCATATATGTGCATATATGTCACATATATGCCATATAGGCTCCACATATATGCTCCTTATAGGCTGCATACATCTCACATATAGGTCAACACCAGGTACATATATGCGCATACATGCCACATATATGCCATATAGGTTCAACTTATATGGCTGCATACATCTCACATATAGGTCAAAATCAGGTGCATATATGTGCATATAAAGGCCATATATGTCCTATATGGGATCCTATATAGCTTCTTTATACTCTCATATAGGTCATGTATGTACATATAAGGCACCCATATCCATGTATAGGCCCTGACATATCTCAGATAGCAAAATGCATTGATTCAATGTTGGATTATGGTCAAACTGGTTATTTCTGGTTGAGGTTGTAAAAGCTGATTCAATATTTAATTACAGTTACTATTTCAACAATTGAAAAACTGTTGTTGAATCTATTTAGTATAGATGCTCATTGTTGAATTTGCCTACACTGACTTGACATGCAGGTATATAGGCCTACAGTATGTTGTATTCTCAATATTGACTTTCCCTACGTTGTTTTAACGTGGTATAGATACAGTAATCTATTTTCAATGTTGAATTTCCATCTGATGATTTGACATGGTTTAAATGTGTAGTGCTGATATTATTATAAAAATATTATTATTCATTATTATTATTATTATTCCCATACACCGGACCACTACGGAAGTACATATCATACGTTGGCACAGTGGTTAGTGCTGTTGCCTCACAGCTAGAAGGTCCTGGGCTCGATTCCTGCTAGGGGCGCTGCTGTGGGTGCTGGCGGATCTGTCTCCTCCACGTCATCAGTGCCAATACCCGAGGCGGGGTTGGTGAAAGGGCCTTTCTGTGTGGAGTTTGCTCTTTGGAGTTTTGCGCTCTTTGTCCTCCCTGTGTCCCTCACAAAAACATCCAGTAATCCTGGGCTCTAAACTGCCTCCCCCTGGCCAGCCTGATGGAGGGGACAGGAACTGGTTGGAATAACGTGTTGCTTCCATGCGCTATGTCCAACCAGGGAAACTCCCCCCAGCTAAAAAGGTGGCGCGACTCCTCATGCCTTGAAGGAAGCATAGCCCAGTCTGCTACCAGGTTGGCAGAAGGTGTGTAGAACCTAGGGCATTAATGACTTGAGATTTTTTCTAGTCGACTTGTCAGACAGTCAAGTCGAAGTTGTATCGATTTATCGTTTTATGGCGCGGGGGGGGGGGATCGGGGATCGGGGATCAAATGGTGCCGCTATGACGCCGGCGCAGTGCTTATACAAAACACATCGTGAGGCTACGCATGACGCATGTGGCAAGCTTAATATGAAAACAATATTGGCACACAGCGCAGCACAACGTCCACTATGGCCAGCCATAAAAACACACAACGTTCTAACCACACGTTAGAACGCAACAGAAGACACATTGTCAGAATACTATCCATTTACATGTAGCCTCCTCCTCCTCCTCCAACACCACCATACCACGCCGCTTTCTTTTCTGATCCATTCAGTAAATTAATGAGAACGACGCGGACAGAAGCATGCGTAGCCTAATGCGAAACGAGGAACAAGACGGTCACTATAGCACGGGGAGGTGTTGGTTGATGAAGTTCTGCACTCTTACACTGTTTGCTGATCCGTGTACGTAATGATCAGTGGAACGCCGAGCGCCCAGAGCGCAAAAGCGCGCTGCGCATGCTGCTGCAGTAAGATTGGTAAGCCTAAATTAAGGCTGAACTCCGATAGAGTTGCAAAGGAAACTTCAAAGGAGACTTCTGTCCGTGAGTGACAGTAACCAATATTACAGTTGAATTATATACACACGTGTCGCACATATAGAAAAAGAAAAAAGGGGAAGACAAAGGTAAATGTTTAATTCCTCCTCCTTACTCCTTCGCTCGGAGGAAGGGGAAAAACAACTTATCGACTCAGGCTTTTTGGAGTCGACACGTGTTATGCAAATCGATGCATCGATGTATCGGTTTTTTGGTTAAAGCCCTAGGGGACAGGAATTGGTTGGAATAACGTGTTCCTTCCATGCGCTATGTCCAAACAGGGAAACTCCCCCCAGCTAAAAAGAAGGCGGCGCGACTCCTCATTCCTTGAAGGAAGCATAGCCCAGTCTGCTGCCAGGTTGGCAGAGGGTGTGTAGAGCCCAGGATCACATTAGGAATTGGTACTGCATTGCCAAAGCATTGCATTGGCAATGCTTGCACTGCATTGTACCAGCTGTCATAATAATAATTATTACCGTTGGCGTCGCGGGGATATTAATATCACATCGGTGCATCGCCATCAACCTCCCGCTTTCAGCACAACAAGCACAAAAAGTGCCTTTCTGGGCACAGGTCTCCACCAGGCCAGGTCAGATTGTGGCCTCCTGGTGGTGCTATAAAAAGCCAATGTTAAAAGGGTGCCATTTATTGTTGTATTTAGCATTTTGATGATTTGAGGCATTTTGTGCAAAAAATTTGTTTTGCAAATGTCCACCTGTTGGTGGCGATATAACAAGCCATTTTGAAAAGAGTGGAATATTTCTCTCAGGCTAGTGCGTTAAAGATTTCATGTAAATTGCCTGCTGTGTTCAAAATCTTTATAAAATCGTCCTCCTGGTGGCGCTCTAACAGTCCATTAGGGACAGAGATTCATGGTTGGCATCCAGGGAGTGTGTGTGTGCAAATTGTGGCTTAGATCCGGTTAACAGTTTGGGAGATTAGCTGGTAACAGACAGACACACAAATAGATTTTTGGCAAAAAAAATGGCCAGAAAAAGCCTCCTGGTGGCGCTATAACAGGCTTTTGTGGAAGATTTGGGGTAAAGGTTCATTGTTAGTAACGAGAAAATATTTGTGCAAATTGTGGCATCGATCGGGTTAATGGTTTGGGAAATTAGCTGGTAACAGACACACACACAGATTTTTACAAATAAAAAGGCAAAAACAGCCTGGTGGCGCTATAACAGGCCGTTGTGGAAAATTTGGGACAGAGGTTCATGGTTGGCATCCAAGTGTGTCTGCAAATTGTGGCATTGATCAGGTTAATGGTTTGGGAGATTAGCTGGTAACACACACACACACACACACACACACACACACACACACACACACACACACACACACACACACACACACACACACACACACACAGATTTTTGCCAAATAATTGCAAGAATCTGCCTCCTGGTGGCGCTATAATAGGCCCTTCTGTAGACTTTGGAGCAGAGGTTCATCGTTGGCATCCAACTTTCCATTTGCATTTCCAGCCATTCAAAAAAATAAAATAAAATCTCTACAGCCCTAAATACTGAAAAGAGTATTTATAAAATGTCTGGGTTGTTCACATGAGACTGAGTAGACCATAAAATGACCAAAAGTTTTTTTTTTTTTTTCATGTTGGAGGGGCACATGTTGGAGGGGCAAGAGAAAATGGTATGGGTGCGGCTTCATCGCATCGATGAAGCCCCACCCATACCATTTTCAGTTACAGGACTTTTATTAGTCAAGTAAAGCATCAATAATAACATCAGTTGTTGTTGAAGTTGCAACATAAAGCTAAAGGTCTGACTCAGAGAGTTTTCTGTTTTCAATGATGAAATGCTGTTGGTTTAGTGGTGACACAGCTGTAGTTAGTTGGTAGCAGTAGTACTGTTTCAAATTTGAAATGTAAGCACTTTAATTTGAAATATCTTGGGTTGTTTTGCATGGCATCGTGTTTGGGGGGGCGGACTGGGTATTTAGGGGGGCATTGCCCCCCCATGCCCATGCCTAGATCCGCCCCTGAAATGGACCCTTGCGGGTCCATTTGGTTTCATTTTTACACCCTCAAGGGTTTTTTTTTTTTTTTAAGTGGAATAGCCCTTTAAAGTTAATGAATTGAAGGCCTTAATTTCCAGGAAAACACAGAATGGGGGAGCTTTTTAATTGTACAACACCTATAAAGTATATTAATGATGTAAAATGTTGAAAATCTGCGGAATTCCCCTTTAAAGGTTTTTTTGTTTTGTTTTTCATTCCATTCCCAATGCCTAAAAAGCAAGCGCCTACCATTGGCTCTAATGGTCTCCCTAGCAACCACTAACCTACACTCATTGGATTCTCTCAGCACGCCCCCTTGTACTGCACTCTCATTGGCCACTCTACTGCCCCAGGGGGGCGGGGACATTTCAAACCACAGCAAGCGGTTCTTCACAGCACAACAACTGCTGTTGTGGAGAGGGAAAAAAACGCAACGAAACGGATTTAGAGACGAAGGTATGTTTGTTTATTACTTCATATTTATATCTTAAGTGTTGTCTAAAGTGTATCCTTATTAGAGTGACAACTGGGTCTTGAAGGATAAAGAGTTCAGAGAGTATAATGTGTTGAAACACCTCGTGAGGCTTCAGGCTGCTGCTGCTGCTAAAAAAAAAAACTTCTACAGTACAACATCATAGATGTTTTCTTTAGTCTAGCATGTAGAATCTACAGGCTGTATTGATTCTTTCAAGCTTCATTCACTCTTTTTAAAAAACAAGCAGGGGTTTGAAATTGTTATGCCCAGCATTTGAGTACACTTTGGTGCACTTTGTACCACTCTATGGTGCAAAATAAAAGAATGGTGCTAATCGCGATTAGCATAACAGAGGGGTCTTCAACAGGTCCTTGAGAGGTTTCCAGGTGGTCCCCAGGCTAAATGATGGAAAGCATCATCAGGTTAATGGTTTGGGAGATTAGCTGGTAACACACACACACACACACACACACACACACACACACACACACACACACACACACACACACACACACACACACACACACAGTAGAGAAACCAAATGGAACCAAATGAAACCAAATGGACCAGGGGTGGATGTAGCATGTCCCATTTTGGGGGGGCAAGAGAACATTTTGGAGGGGCAAGAGAAAATGGTATGGGTGCGGCTTCATCGCCCGTGTCGCTTTGCGCCACGGGCGATGAAGCCCCACCCATACCATTTTCAGTTACAGGACTTTTATTAGTCAAGTAAAGCATCAATAATAACATCAGTTGTTGTTGAAGTTGCAACATAAAGCTAAAGGTCTGACTCAGAGAGTTTTCTGTTTTCAATGATGAAATGCTGTTGGTTTAGTGGTGACACAGCTGTAGTTAGTTGGTAGCAGTCAGTACTGTTTCAAATTTGAAATGTAAGCACTCTAATTTGAAATATCTTGGGTTGTTTTGCATGGCATCGTGTTTGGGGGGGCGGACTGGGTATTTAGGGGGGCATTGCCCCCCCATGCCCATGCCTAGATCCGCCCCTGAAATGGACCCTTGCGGGTCCATTTGGTTTCATTTTTACACCCTCAAGAGTTAGAATATTCATCAGCTGAATTAGCATGTTGTATATATGATGTTTGCAGTAAAGCCATTGTGTTTAAAGGGGAATTCCACCCATTTTCAACATTTTTTGTTCTGAGCGCCTACAAATGCAACTAAATGAACCCTAACAGGTATATTTGGTTGCATTTGTACGCATACGGGTTCATTTGGTTCCACAGGGGTTGACACTAAGGTCTCCGATGCACTTGCCCATTGGGCAAGTGCAAGCCAGGTTCTACTTGCCCTCATGTCATGGTCACTTGCCCCCCCCAAAATATATTGTAAATTTTGCATTTAAGTTTACTTCCTACTTGGGTGCTTTAAACCAGGGGTTTTCAACTGGTGGTCCGGGGACCACCAGTGGTCCCTGAGAGGGTTCCAGGTGGTCGCCAGTTAAGTTGGTTAACCAGATGTAACTCTTGAGAACGTAAAAATGAAACCAAATGGACCCTTGCGGGTCCATTTGGTTTCATTTTTACACTCTCTAGAGTTAAAATTCATCATCTTAATTAGCCCAGGTCTACACAACTAGAGAATGTAGAAGATTACGTCATTTTGGTGTGTACAGTGTTAATTTGCCTATTTTGCTTCCCAAATCCAGCCTGGAATTGTGGATAGCTAGAAAGCAGGGAAAGTTGCACACTTGCCCGATCGGGCAACCAGGTAGCAGTCTTCACTTGCCCCACCATTTTTTCACTTGCCCCGGGCAAGTAGGCAAGTGTTAGTGTCAAGCCCGGTTCCATTTGTACGCTCTCAGAAAAAAATGTCTAAAGAAATCCATTAACATGGTGAAATACTGTACATCTTGATGATGTCATCAAGATGTTTCACCATGTTAATGGTTTTCTTCAGACCCCCATTTCTTGGGAACACAGAATGGGGGAACTTTTTATCATGTCCAAACAGCACCTCTAGGACATAAGGACATATTAGAATGTAGAAAATGGGTGGAGTTCCCCTTTTTAAAAGTCTGTTTCCCCATGCCATGCATTGCTTCTTGCCTTTAAGGTGTTTCACTTGTTTTGATTGTGGTTGTATGATGTAGTAGCTGATCTGCACTCACATTATGCTGTGTCTCTTTGTCGGCAGGCTCTGAAGCTGTCCTAGACTGGAGGACCACTGTTCACCCTCCATCTACTCGTTCTACTACTCATCTACATATTCTACTTCTCATCTACCTTGCATAAGGCAGGTTTTACAAAACATTACAGTACATTGCTATTAGAGCTGTGACGATTAATTGTAGTAGAATTCATAATTGGGATACGGTGGCACAGCGGTTAGTGCTGTCGCCTCACAGCTAGAAGGTCCTGGGTTCGATTCCCACTAGGGGCGCTGCTGTGGGTGCTGGCGGCGTATCTGCTCCTCCACGTCATCAGTGCCCATACCCGAGGAAGGGCCTTTCTGTATGGAGTTTGCATGTTCTCCCCGTGTCCCCTAGATACCCTCACAAAAACATGCAGTAATCCTGGGCACTGAACTACCTCCAACTGGCCAGCCGGGGCGCCTGATGGAGGGGACTGGAACTGGTTAGAATAACGTGTTCCTTCCACACGCTACGTCCAACCAGGGAAACTCCCCCTGTCAGGTGAAAAGAAGGCAGCTTATACTCCTCATGCATTGAAGGAAGCATGAGGCCAGTCCGCATCATAATTTATTTCTCAACTAATTTAGTGATTGATTATTAATGTGTGTTTCCCACTTAGTTTTTCAGCATTAATTGTCCCTTACAGCCTGATTATAGCTGCACATGGACAGAAGCAGATGCAAGGCAAAAATTGACACTGTGGAACTATACTGTAACATTGATTATATTAAGAGCCAAACATAAAGCTTGAATATTTATTTATAAAGGACCTATTTGAGTTCAGAAGAGTACTGTACCTTTTAGACTGAGGTGTGTAGATATTCCGTAATCAATGTATGCCGTCAGAATAAGCCTAAAGACACCATGAGTTGCTTTAATATAACTGTGTTTGTTTGAATATTAGTCTAATCAGCAGCTAATCAAACATATTTTTGTTGGTTAGAACATGTCTAAAATATATTTTAAGGTGATGCTTAGAGAAGTGTTGTAATCCCATTCATCTTTTAACTAATCGGCCAATTATTTGATTATGAAAACAATCATTAGTTGCAACTCTGATTGCCATAGTTGAATCTTTGCAGCAGATTCTTGAATGTGTCAGTGAAATCAAAATGCAGAGCAGGTGGTCAGCTGATTTAAAACTTAGCTGATTTAGAAATTAGCAAATCTACAAGCTCACAACTTCCGCCTCTTTCTCTGTAGGCCGCCATGCTGTGTCGACGCTCTGCAATCATCCCATTCCAACAGGGAACTCTGATCCCCTCCACCTGCAAGTCATTAGGGACTTCAAGAACGCCGTCTCTACGACTTCGACGAGGATGTGGGCTCCGTCACAGTCGCCACAGAAGCCCATCATAGTTAAGAAAACAGGCGATGCCGATGGGGTCCACCTCTTCCACTGGCGTCTTTGGTTTCCATGGAGATGCTAGAGCGTACCCCTTGCCCACATTGCTAACAAGATGCCAAGAGCTGCATTCTGCCGTCGGAGGAGAGGCTCTGACCGCCGTGAGGCTTATATATCGAGCACCGATCATTCACGTGTGGTGCCGGAGGGATCTTAAACTTGCTACTCTGGACTGATTGACCACTTGGCGCAAAGTAAGTGTGAAATGTTGAAATGCAAAGACGGGTTCGCAAATCAAGAAGGTTGGCACTTCTCAAACACTATTCTTGATCATATACTGTTTGGGTGTGGCAGTAAATATCCACGCATGTATTCAACCTGCCCTTGCTTATAGTACCTGGAATTCCTTAAGACTCATTTGACGAGGAGTCACACACGATGTACCACTGACCAAGCTGAACTTTTTCAACCCTTTTGTGTGAATATATATTGAAGTGAGACAGCTTATCTGATATTAACACATGCACATTTTACACCATAATGACGACTATCCACGTTATTGGCCTGATAGCCTCTAGATGTGCAGCATGAGTTTCCTCTGCTCTCCGAGTGAATATTCCTAATGTAACTTGTGTAGTCTGAATTCCTTTCTGTGTTACTGTACAATATCTGCATACAGTGTTGCAGTGGGACTTTTAGAAAAAAACATACAGACAAGTATAACATATTGAGAAAAATGGCTTACAATTGTATCTATAAAAGTAAATGACACTGTCACACTACAATGATAGTTGTATTAACTCAGGGGTTGACACTAAGGTCTCCGAGGCACTTGCACATCTGGCAAGTGCAAGTCAGGTTCTACTTGCCCTCAGGTCATGGTCACTTGCCCCCAAAAAATATATTGTAAATTTTGCATTTAAGTTTAACCAGATGTAACTCTTGAGAACGTAAACATGAAACCAAATGGACCTTGCGGGTCCATTTGGTTTCATTTTTACACTCTCAAGAGTTAAAATTCATCATCTTAATTAGCTCAGGTCTACACAACTAGAGAATGTAGAAGATTAGGTCATTTTGATGTGTATGTTAATTTGCCTGTTTTGTTTCCCAAATCCAGCCTGGAATTGTGGACAGCTAGAAAGCAGGGAAAGACACAGAGGCAGAGTGCAATGACTGCCTTCAAGACAAATTTATCTTGTGTTGTGTTATAGTGCACTAAGTTGCACACTTGCCTGATCGGGCAACCAGGTAGCAGTCTTCACTTGCCCTACCATTTTTTTTACTTGCCCCGGGCAAGCGGGCAAGTGTTAGTGTCAAGCCCTGTTGAACTAATACTAACAGTAGTCATATCAACTAAAGGTGTCGACTTCTATCAACTAACATGTATTTGAGTTACCTTAATTATGTTTGTTGTCTTGATGTATAATTTTATCGCAGCATGGACACTTGAAATTATGAGTTGAAACAACACATTGGGTTTTATAATGTATTAGATTTGTTTTTTTTTCTGTTTGCCACTTTAAAGCCATAATATTTTGTGCAATTAGAAATGTTTCATTTTTTCCATATTATAGGCTAACCTGTTTACAAAATTTGTAAGATTTTTTTTAATTAAATGTGTTAGATTTGTTTTGTTTCTGTTTGCCACTTTTCATGCACTTTAAAATGTTTCATCTTTGCGTAATATCGGCTAACTTGTTAATAAAGTGTTTAAGTTGTACATTTGGGCTTCTATTGGATTTTATTAATGTATAGGTATTTTCATTGCATGTATATAGATATAGGTACATATAGGTCATATATGTACATATATGCTACATACACATATATGTTCGCATACTAAAAATTGTGCATATATGTACCATGTAGGTGCATATATGTACCATATATGGTACATATATGCACCTACATGGTACATATATGCACATATATGGTACATATATGCACCTATACATATAGGAAAGGGGCCAATTTTTAGTATGCAGCCCTATATCACAAACATATATGCCCCTTATAAGTTTCTTCCATGTGGGAGGGCCTTTGGAAACGAAATTATTTTTCAGGAACGGTTCAAAACCGGTTCGGGTAGATCTATATTTAACGTTTTCGTTCTGGCAATCGTTCCAGCACCAAACTGAACCGGTTCGAACCGGTTCGGAACTAATAATAGCGTTCGTTCTTATCGTTCCGGTAATGTTTGTGAAGTTGTTTACAAACATCATGCTTGTCCACAGCACTTTGAGTTTACAATAAAAGCGCATGTGGCTGTCGGGGCACGCTGCCTGGATTAGCCTATTCCAATTTCATCCATGTTATTACCCTACTAGCCAGGGGAGCAGAGTGTGTTCACTGCAGCAGCTACTGAGCTTTCACAACTTTGGTCAAATAACTATCTTTGTATGTAGGCCTATTTAAGCCTATAGTTTTATTTATGAATGTCAGTAAGGCCATTGCATGCGCTGTCTGTCTGTCTGCATCACGGCACACAGCGTACATGCATGGCTATATGGAGTTGGACTCACCACAGAGAGCTGTTTGGTCATTAAATGTGCCGTCTATATTGTCGGGGAGCAGGTAGGCCTACATTAATCCACTCGTGTTACACAGAATATCTGCTAGAAGCTCGAGTCTTTGGAGTGGGGCGTGCGTTTAAACTTGGAAGATGTTTTTTCGCTTTCTATCGCCGTTAGTTAGTTCAGGGCGGGCCCGGCTCAAACATTTCACAATTGGGGGGGCAGGCGACAAGTAGTAAGGGTGTTAGGGGGGCATTCCCCCCCCGTGAATATGCTTATATATAGCCGTCCCTGAAGTGCATTCGATTGCAATTGCGACCAAAAAAAGAAATTAACGGAAGAAAGATGATGATCACAGGCGCTCTTCCCCGAGACGCAAGATGATTATACTTTATATAATTTTATAGTTTATAGTGCATATACAGTACTTGTTTATAGTGCATATACTTGTTTATAAATATAACAGTCACGATCTGCGTGTTTATAAAAAATAAACTCAACTTTAACGCAACTATCCACGGAGATCAGATAGCTGTGTTACAAAGAGCACCTTTATTTATCATTGATTGAGAACGAAAAAAAAAAAAAAAAAACGTTATTAACCGGTTTTGTGGATTTCAGAATAGCGTTTCGTTCCGGAACAGTTGAAGACCATTCCGGTTCTGTTTTCGTTTTCGGTTCTTGAAAAATCCCCTAGAATTCCGTTCGTTTCGCTTTTCGGTTTTCGTTCTTTGAACCAGTTCAAAGCCCTGGCGTTGACACACACACACACACACACACACACACACACACACACACACACACACACACACACACACACACACACACACACACACACACACACACACACACACACACACACACACAAAACCTGATGGGTCACATTCATGTCATTCATCATCATTGTGTTTATCAGTCGCTACCAAAACAGCAGGCGATGATACAGACTCTCTCAGTTTCTTGTTGTTCCTAAGTGTGTAAAATCAACCATGAGGATTTATTTACACATTTTACTGCTGGCTTGGACCAAATGTTTCACCACATCTGAAACAGGTAAGACGAAAAAACGTTTACAATTTAGGCATTCATCTTACAGTCCTGGGTGATTTACACTAGGCAAGAACAACAGGGGAAATGAAGAGCACACACCAAACACACGCCTTTACTCATTTTTAACTTTGAGCGCACAGATTGTCTCTTTTTTTAAATCAAAATTCAGTGCGGGTTGAATATGAGTTATTTTTAATTTTAGTTTAATCATAATTGTAATTTACAATGTTTCAGTGTCTGATGTAGGGTATTCTGGCCTTGACAATCGAGACATGCAAACAAATCCAATCCAATTCTCCTTTGAATTATTTTCTTTCATAATAATCCACTCTAGGCATGTTATGATGAGCTACTTTCTGCCAAGGATGTGTCAGAGTTTGGAAATTCTCGGTTTCAATCTAACAAATATTTTTTAACTAAACACTTCATAATCCTTTGGTCACTGGCCACATTATACACCATCCGCATCAGAGTGCGTGCACACACACACACACACACACACACACACACACACACACACACACACACACACACACACACACACACACACACACACACACACACACACACACACACACACACACACACACAGTGTGATTACTGCCACATTCACAAAGGTTTTAATAAGGAAATGTGATTAACGCCACAAAAAGTCAGCCAGGCGCTCAAAGGAGATGCAGGAATAGAAACAATAAAGAAGATACCACTGGGGCGTGCCCTATACACAGATTCCAGGAAAAGACTGGGCTGGAGAAGCAACATTTAGAGAGCTAGGTGCGTGCTATCCTGGTTGCGTTCCCTCTCCTCGGTGCTGTTTACAGCATTATCAGCGAAGATGAGAGGGAACGCAACAGGGCTAGGTGCGTGCAGAGCCATAGAGTATAGAGAGTTACGACAACTGCGTCCACTTTTACTTAGACTTCAATAGAGAATAGGGACAACAAATAGGGACAAGTCCTGGACCTGAAGTAGGCAAAAATGCATTGGACTCAGGCAGCAGACCAGCGTTAATGATCTTAAATCCATTTAATTCTGTGTGCCTGCCAGTATGGCAGAAGCACACAGGTTGTGATTCGTCAACTTAATCCATAATCAGACATATTTATATCCGAAATTTTGACCGCTATGGCCGGCCGCACCGTTTGCACAATCCCCGCAATATATACATCAAAACGTGCGGCTCGGCCGGGAAAGATGTGCTTGTGCTTTTCTTTCCGATACGCGTTACCGTGCCAACGTAATTCGCAATAAACGACGCAAAAAATCCCCATTCGAAATGAATGGGGGCACACCGAAAAAATCAGAAAAAGAAGCGCTTATTTGGAGCCACATTACTCTGGCACACTGTGGCGTAGAAACACGATTTTAACTTTAAACAGCAGGCGCGGCTGTCGACTTCGTCACGGTTCAGACGGTATTCGAATATGTTGCACGGTTTGTCCGCTATCGCAGTTCAAAGTGTGCATGGTTCGAGAATTTAGCAGAGCTTAGAGGCTCGCACGACCAGTGAGCGAGTGAAACAGAGTGCGAAATGCAGTGTTTCAAAGTTCGGGTCATGACCGAACAAATCGTCCTCACGGCCACAATATTCGCTTTACATGCGTGGTTTTCGGACATTTTGTAGAAAAACTTCTCGCCTTTCACCTAATGTGACCACCAAAGCCCAGTCAGGCACAGAACCGGTGCTACGGGCCTCAGAGCGAGATGATGTAACCTCCCGTCTCCATATTAATTACATTGTAATGTGCCGCATTTCGGTGTTTGACGATTCTTTTCAAACGCAAATTCTTAAATCGCTCTCACGACCACGTCTTTTATCGTACCAATACCACGATCGCACACAACATAGCTTGCGAAGTTGTAACGCCCACATCGAAAAAAGTAATCGCTTACGAGTTTTAGTTTTTGCGTGAGAGGCCTTCGTTCCAAGAGAGTGCTACCCATAGACTCCCTGTTTAAACTAATGGACAATAGTATCTGTACTGACTCACTGAACACAGGTGTAACAGATTAGGCCCTAATTAGATGGCTGCCACTAGCCACACGCGCGCAGAGACACGCACACACATGCTCTCCTCTCCAGTCTATGCTTTGCTGCATAGTTAGTTAGACGTGCCCAAATATGGAGTGTGTGACGCACACGCGCACACACACACACACACACACGCACACGCACACACACACACACACACACACATGCACACACACGCGCACGCGCACACACACACACATGCACACACAGTCCGGGTCCTCTCTGAGGTCACCTGATGGGCCACGACTGGTTATTCATGCATGCAGCAACACACGCACACACATATACACACACACGCAAGCACACATGCACACTCACGCACACACACATTGGCAAGTCAGTTGGCAAAACATCCTCTCTCTCCTGTATTAAGCCTATGTCGCTCGCCCGACACCCTCTCTCTCCTGTAGTAAGTCTATGTCGCTCGCCCTGACACCCTCTCTCTCCTGTAGTAAGACTATGTCGCTCGCCCTGACACCCTCTCTCTCCAGTATTAAGCCCATGTCGCTCGCCCTGACACCCTCTCTCTCCAGTATTAAGCCTATGTCGCTCGCCCTGACACCCTCTCTCTCCAGTATTAAGCCTATGTTGCTCGCCCTGACACCCTCTCTCTCCTGTAGTAAGACTGTGTCACTCGCCCTGACGCCCTCTCTCTCCTGTATTAAGCCTATGTCGCTCGCCCTGACACCCTCTCTCTCCAGTATTAAGCCTATGTCGCTCGCCCTGACACCCTCTCTCTCCAGTATTAAGCCTATGTCGCTCGCCCTGACACCCTCTCTCTCCTGTATTAAGCCTATGCCGCTTGCCCCGAGACCCTCTCTCTCCTGCATTAAGCCTCTGCATTATTAGCACTACTTAGTATTACATTATTAGCATTTTCACAATACTTAGCATTACTTAGAATTATTAACATTTTCACAATACTTAGCATTATTAAAAATGCCTAGCATTAGCATTACTTAGGACACCCACATGGTATGTTAGCATAGCTTTAGCATGTTAGCATGCTACTATCTTGGCATACCATGTTAGCATGCACAGACTTGGCGAGTGGCAGGCACACAGTAAAATTTCTTAGAAATTTTGTTTCTAGTTTAGATTGTTTTCAGTAACAGTACAATATAAAATTATTGTGAGTAATGTTCAATATTTAATGTTGAAAACATGCATAAAATAGCTCTTATTTGCACCGCCCTTGTTGAAAACAATGCATTTCCAACACTAGTTTCCCTAGTCGTACTGCATGAACAGCAGCTCGAGTGCTCAGTTTCTGACCCCTCAATGTCGCAACTCTTCTACTAGATGGCTCTGGGTGCAGTTCGCCGTGGATGAACATCCAACAGTCATGTCTGTCACGGTAGCAAAAACTTTGAACCCAAATTCAAATACCCACGAACCTAGGCATCGTGGGTACAGCTCTGGACTGGCTCCGCTCGTACTTGTCAGACCGAACCTACTCGGTAGTAATTGGGGATGCTTCCTCCCCCCCGGTCTCCTTTACGTGTGGAGTGCCACAGGGCTCAATCCTTGGCCCCCTTCTCTTCACCTTATATATGCTCCCGCTCGGTAATATTATCCGCAAACATAACATCAGTTTTCACTGCTACGCAGATGACACACAATTATACATCCCATTACAACCTGGTGCCCCTAATAACCTATCCAGCCTCTTCTCCTGCCTTGCCGACATTAAAGATTGGATGTCAAATAATTTCTTGCAGCTAAATGAAACAAAATCTGAAATAGTAATCTTCAGTCCCTCCAATTTCTCACAGGCCCTAACCCCAGAACTCGGCATCCTTGCGCCAAACGTTAAGGAGGTCGCTCGTAACCTGGGCGTTCTATTTGACTCTACTCTTTCCTTTACTCCACAAATCACACGTGTCATTCAATCCTGTTACTATCATTTAAGGAACATAGCCATAATCAAAAACTTTCTCACACCCTCAGACCTTGAGAAGGTAATTCATGCGTTCATTTCCTCCCGTCTAGATTACTGCAACTCTGTTTATTCCGGTCTCTGCAAAAAATCACTTTCTCGCCTACAACTTGTCCAGAACTCTGCCGCCAGACTTCTAACAAACTCCAGAAAACGTGACCATATCTCCCCTATTCTAGCCTCCCTGCATTGGCTGCCGGTCAGCTTCAGAGTCGATTTTAAAATCTTACTTTTAACCTACAAGGCCCTGAACGGCCTCGCTCCTAAATACATCGCAAACCTATTGAGTCCCTACTTACCTGCTCGCTCCCTAAGGTCCTCAGGTATGGCCCTCCTGGTGACCCCCACTGCACGGCTGGCCACAAAGGGTGGCAGGGCATTCTCAGTGAGAGCTCCCAAGCTCTGGAATGCCCTTCCAATTGAACTAAGGACAACAACCTCACCATCCACCTTTAAAACCCTCCTGAAAACTCACCTTTATGCTAAAGCGTTCTCCTTATAGCCATCTTATTATTCGTTGGTATGCTTTTCTGTACTGTTTGTTTTTTAACCTAATTATTGTATTTTATTGTCCACTGTTCTATGTACTATTCTACTCCATTTTTTGTAAAGCACATTGTGACGTGTCTAGAAATGTGCTATATAAATAAAATCATTCATTCATTCATTCAAATGCAGAGAGATCACCAGATGAAAGAAGTTTAAAACTATAATTTATTGGCACATCCACAGAGATTGATGCTGTAACAACTTCAGGCATAAAAGCAGTCAAAAACACAAAGTAAGAAATTACCAGAAGTACCAAGCAAGGTCCAAAAACTAGGGAAGTCCTCTGAGCTAGACTACTGCAACAATGAAGAATGAACTGACAAGGAGTGTGTGCACTGAGTCCAGATTTAAAGGGAGCAGGCTGATTGCAAAGAGTTCAAAGGTGTGATACTGTTGGGCTGCTGAGTGAGGGGGAAAGTGTGACGTGGATTTAGAGGAATGGGGATGTGCTTGACATGAGGCCATGGTCTGCCTCAGACCATGACAATGTCTAGATCTGGGAGTACATGTTCCATCATCGGATGTGAGGCAAACAAGCCTCTACTTAAAGAGGACTGACGTGAGGATGCCCTTCCATTTGCGTGCGGTCTCTGTGTGCGTGCACAGGCAGCTAACTGTTTAGCTACAGTATCACAGTCACAGACATGGCCTGCCTGTGTATGTGTGTGTGTTTGTTCTATTCGTTTTACCCTGTGTTTAGGTTTCTTCTAGTACAACATTTCATTTTTAATTAAGATACCTTTATCAGTAACCGGACATTATTTGACATTGTCAATCGTTAGCACTTTTCATGCTGTTATTCCAGAATGTATCATAGCACAACTTTGTTTATTGATTGCTAGCTGAGTTTAATGACGGGACACCAGGCTAGCAATGGTGGTGACGCAAGTGGGCGGCGCACACAAATCGCTCCTCGAATCGGTGTATCGAATGAATGTGTGACCTTTAAGTAGAGTGGACACATTCTTTATTGAATATTAAAATTGTGTAAGAAAAAAAATGATTATCCATTGCCAATATGTATTCTTATTAAAATGTACAATGCTGTCATGCCAAGTGTAGGTGCGAGCGAGCACGAAGAATTTCTGACGCACGTTTCTTTTCCTCAGTTCGGTTTATTTCACGACAAAAAGGTACAAACGAAAAAACTTCACTGCGTGATCAAAATGTGTGGTCAAAAAAATATTGCGCTCCTCTGTCTACCTCTCTCTCTGGCTTGACAAACAAACTGAGTGGCTTGACTAATACAAGTGGCTCTGCACTCTCAATCAGACATGCCTGGACATGCTTACTCATCAGAAAACACCTGTGTACAAAGCAAACTTAAAGGAGCACTATAAAACATTAAAGGGTGACCCCTGGTGGTCAGAGAAATGGCACTTACATAGCCTGCCCCTATTTGACTAGGCTGGTAATAGCATATCAAATACACAATACCAATTAGGGCCATTAAACATTCTCTTCCAAATCAAACTTTACATTTCTTCCTTTTTTTTTTACAGGTTATACATACGGTACAAACAAAACTGTTCAACTTCAATATTTACAAAGGTAAGCAAAAGGTAAGTCAAACTTTAGCTTCTTCCAACAGGCATAACTTCGTGATGGGCCTCTCCAAGGTACTCGTCTTCGTTCGAACGCAGGCACTCCGTACTGTGCCCTTGGAGTCTTGCATTATCTTGACGATCCTTCCCAACATCCAAGAGCTCCGGGGAGCAGACGAGTCCACGATAAGGACGACATCCCCTGTCTGGAAGTTTCTCTTTGGAGTGGTCCACTTCTGCCTTTCTTGTAGGAGAGGGAGGTACTCCTGGGTCCATCTGCGCCAAAACAGGTCCGCCATGTACTGGATCTGCCTCCAGCGGCGGCGTACATAGAGGTCGTCTCTTGAAAAGGAATGCTTGGCTGTGTCTTCATCAGTAGCAGATGGTTGGGGGTTAACGCCTCAAGGTCGTTAGGGTCTTCTGAGGTCGTTGTTATGGGTCTGTCGTTGATAACGCTTTCAACCTCACATAAGAGGGTTTGCAGCCCCTCATCGTCCAACACTTGCTGCTTTAACAGGGAACTTAGGACCTTCCGAACTGTCCGTATTTGGCGCTCCCACACTCCGCCGTGGTGGGACGCAGCCGGGGTATTGAAGATCCACTGAATCCCATTCTTCAACACAGCTGCCTTGATCTTGGAGTGGTCCAAGTCTTCCAGCGACTCTCGCAATTCTCTCTCCGCACCAATAAAATTGGTGCCGTTGTCCGAGCGAAGGACAGAAACTTGGCCTCTTCTGCTCATGAATCGTCGCAACGCATTGACACATGAATCGGTGTCAAGCGAGTATGCCACTTCTATGTGGACTGCTCTGCATGCCAAGCACGTGAAAAGCACACCATATCTCTTCACCTTAGCACGACCCCTAGTGACCTCAAAGGGTCCGAAATAATCCACGCCAGTATTTGTGAACGGAGGTTGGTCTGGCAACAACCGATCTTCTGGCAAGTTCGCCATTTTCTGTTCGCCAGCCTTGGCATGTAGTCTTCTGCAAATTCTGCATTCCGAGATCATTCTTCGTATAACTGAGCTGGCTCTTGACAACCAGTACTTCTGTCTCAGCTTTGCAAGAACATGGTTTCTACCAGAGTGACCAATTGCTTGGTGAATGTGACGGAGAATAAGCATGGCAATCCAATCGTCTTTGTGCAAAATGGCTGGGTGTTTGGCTTCGTGTGGCATGGCAGATCTGCTCAGCCGCCCTCCGACCCTTAAGACTCCATCTTGCAGGTATGGATCCAATCTTGAGATGTGACTGTCTTTTCTCACATGACCTTTGCCGTGCTGCAGAGCTTTGATCTCTTCTCCGTATCTTCGTCTCTGGCTGAGGCGTATCAACTCCAACTCTGCGCTGGATAAATCCTCAATGGTGAGTGCTCGCCTTTCATAACTGTCTTTGTATTCAAGCATCTTCTTCTGAAGCAAGGCTTTCGCTTTGGAAGGATCACTTTCGTACTGACTGATGTCTTGCTGGAACTCCTTTCTCTTCTGACTCAGGTGCAGCAGAATGTCTTTCAGTCGCATGAGCCAAGCCATGGCTCTCTTCAGCTTGTACCAACAGGAGAAGTGTTCAACAAATGTGTTCATTACATCTGCACTTTCTTGAGCCTGTATGAGGGACACTGTAGCTGTCCTCTTGACCTCCACGTCGTCTTCTGTAGCATGACTGGGTTGGTCTGGGCGCTCTGGCCATTCACTCTCTGGCCTCAGCAAGAATGGTGGTCCTTGAAACCAGCCTTTGCTCTGTAGCAGCTTCTCTGCAGTCAAGCCCCTTGATGCGTGATCAGCAGGGTTGTCGGCAGTGTTCACGTACTTCCATTGTGACGCTTCTGTCGCTTCTCGAATGAGGGAGACTCTGTTGGCTACGAAAGTCTTGCAGCGCGCAGCATCGTTCTCAATGTACTTCAGTACTGTGACACTGTCTGTCCAGAAGATGGAGTCCTTGAGTTGTAGCTTCAGCTCCTGTTTCAACATCTTGTCCATCTTCACGGATATCACTGCGGCCGTCAGCTCCATCCTTGGAATACTGATCTGCTTGAGCGGTGACACTCTCGACTTTCCCATGAGAAATGCGGAGTGTTTCTGGTCACTTTCATTAGTCAACACCAGGTAAGACACGGTGCCGTAACCGTTGCCACTGGCGTCCGAGAAGTGGTGCAACTGCGCAGACACAATGGCTCCAAAACCTGCAGGCTTGATACATCTGCTGATGGCGAAGGACGAAAGCTGCTGCAAGTCTTCCAACCACTTCTTCCATCGCTGGTTTTGTTTCTCAGGGATTTCTTCATCCCATCCCCTTTTTTCTTTGCAGAGTTCTCTCAAAAGGATCCTGGCTGGTAGGATGAACGGCGCCAAGAACCCCAGAGGATCGTAAGTCGAATTGACGGTGGACAGGATTCCTCTTCTGGTGCATGGCTTTTCCTGTACATCAATTTTGAATCTGAACGTATCAGACTCGGTGCACCACTGGACACCTAAAGCTCTTTCCAGTGGGAGCTGCTCACTGTCAAGATCAAGATCTTTGACCTCAGATGCCCGGTCTTCTTCAGGAATCGATGCCAGCAATACTCTGCTGTTGCTTGTCCATTTGGTCAAACGAAATCCTCCACTGCGGCACAACTCTCGGAGGTCTTCAGCGAGAACCACAGCATCATCGTCTGACTTCACTGACTTGAGGCAGTCGTCCACGTAAAAGTGGTCTAAGACCGTTTCAACGGCTTCCTGTGTAGAGCTTTCCCTACCGTCTTCGGCGGTTCTCCTCAGCGCGTATGAAGCACAGCTAGGGGAGGACGTAGCGCCAAACAGATGGACTTGCATCCTATACTCCACTGGCTCTGACTTCAGGTCGCCATCCGGCCACCACAGGAAACGCAACAAGTCTGTATCCTCATCTGGCACCCTGACTTGGTAAAACATGGATTCGATGTCAGCCATCATGCCTACCGATTCCTTCCTGAACCTGGTCAGGACTCCGATCAGACTGTTCGTCAGGTCTGGGCCTTGTAGTAACTGGTCGTTCAGGGACACGGCCTGATAAGAGGCAGTACAATCGAAGACAACTCTTATCTTCTTCTTTCTGGGATGATACACCCCGTGATGGGGAATGAACCACACTTTCCCATCACTGCGATCCAACTGCTCATCAGGTACTCTGGCGGCGTAGCCCTTCTCCAATAGATTGCTCATGAACTTGGTGTACTCACTGTAGACTTCAGGATTTTTCTGAAGCTTCCGCTTGAGGTTGGTGAGACGTTGTTCAGCGATGACTCTGTTGTTTGGCATCTTTATCAGTTTGTCTTTCAACGGCAGTCCAATGCAGTAATGTCCGTCTACCAACTGGACTGACTCCTCAACTGACTGCAGGAACCGATGATCTTCGTGAGACATTTCGACTTTGTCGTCGTATCTTCGTTCCGGAAAGTCAGCATCATACTGTTGAATCAACAGCTCCTCGATGTTCGACACTGAGATTCGATTGACTGCGTGAGTCAGTAGTCCACTGCTAGAGGAATCGATGCCTCTTCGTATGGGGCCATTGATAACCCATCCAAGTGCCGTCTTCACAGCATATGGGCCATCACTCTGACTATTTATGACCTTCCAAGGCTCGATAGCTTTGTAGTCGTTGGTACCTATGAGTAGGCCGACTTCCGCTTCAATGCGTGGAATACGAACTTCACGGAGGTAATGCCACCTGCTCACGTCTCTCTGCTGAGGAATGTTTTCCTTCTTCACTGGAATACTTGGTTGAGTAAACACCTGTGGCAACTCAATGTAGCTTCCCTCCTCCAAGCCGCATACCTCTAGATCTGACAGGACGTAGCTGCTTACTCTGTTTTCCTGCCCCATGGTGGTGAGTAGGAGCTCCGTCTTCCTGCCACGAACGTTGAGTTGGCGACTGAGGTCTTGGGTGCAGAACGTTGCAGAGCTTCCTTGATCCATAAATGCATAAGTCTCGACGACCTTGTCACTTCGTTTGGACTTCACTCTCACTGGAACTATAGAAAGGATGCATTCTCCATTTCCTGCCCCAGTATCTTCACTGGTTTCACGTTCTGTGGCTACAAAAGCACTTACGACCTCGTTGGGGGCTTCTGCTTCTGCACTGCTAGTCTCACTCTCTTCAGGTGTAGCTGCAGTTTCCTTCACCACATGCAGAATACTTGGGTGCTTTCCTTCACACTCTTGACACTGCATCTTCTTACGGCAGTCCTTGCTCATGTGACCTTGAGTAAGGCAGCCAAAACAAAGACCCTTTGACCTCAGGAACTGAATTCTTTCTTTGGGCTTCTTTTCCTTTATCTTCCTGCAGGAATCTAGCGCGTGGTTCTTTTGGCAAAATGCACAAGGACTTTGAAAGGCGTTCACTGCGGCTGTACTGGGTCTTTTTTCACTGGATTCTTGGGTACTGTGTTCTCCAGCCGGAGACACTGGTAGCGAAACTGCTGCTTCTACTTTTAGGGTGGCTCTTTCCCTTATCAGTAGTCTTGAACTTCCCTTTTCCTTCTGAGGTGACATCCAGAATGTCCCCAAACAGTGGGTCATTGGCAACCTTGGCTTGTCGACTGATGAAAGACACCAGGTTCGCAAACTTGGCTCTTCTTCCCTCCTGTTCTTGTATGTCGAAGGCTTTGTTCCTCCATCTCTCTTTGATCTTATAGGGAAGTTTTGAGATGACAGTTTTCATGTTGATCGGATTGTCCATCTCATCCATGAACTCCAGGTCGCTCATTGTATTCCGACATCCTATCAGGAACAGAGCATAGGCATTTAAGGCCTTCCTGTCTTCTGCTTTGATCGTGGGCCATTCCAGCGCCTTCTTCATGTAAGCTGTTGCTATGCGCAGCTCATCTCCGTAATGTTGCTGGAGTAGCATCCTAGCTTCTCTGTAACCTTTGTCAGGTCGCATATGCTCGCAGCTGCGAACAAGGTCACGAGGCTCTCCATTCGTGAACTGTTCAAGATAGTATAACTTGTCTTGTGGGTTATCAGTCTTGCTCTCAATAGCCTGTTCGAACGCCCTCATAAAGGAACGGTAGGAGAGAGGATCTCCCGTGAACATCGGTATGTCTCTCTGAGGGAGTTGGGACATGTGTTGCTGCTTAACCAACATCTCTGTGATGACATTTTGACGCTGCATCACTTCACAGAGTCCATCGGTCTTCTCCTGCTGCTGTGACTGACCTGCAGCTGGGGATGTGCGTAGCATAGACCTGTCACCATGTTGACTTAGTGTGAACCGATCTGCACAGAGTCCTTCAGTCTGTAGTGACTGACCTGCAGCTGGGAATGTACGTGGCATAGACGTAGACGTGTCACCATGTTGGCTTAGTGTGAACCGCTCTGTCTGCCGCACAGTCACATTCTGTTGTGGCGATTCGTCCTTGACATCTTTTGCACTAAGCACCGGTGAACTTCTCGCCATGTAATAATCATTCATGCCATCTTGACTCTCATATTCAGTGTATACTTTGATCTTAGCATCAGAAGCTGCAATCTTGGACTCTAGCTCCAACTGCTCTTTTTGCGCTTTCAAGTGCGCCTCTTGTAATTCAATCTCTTGCCTTTTCTTCATGGCTGCAGCTTGTGCCTTTAGGGCCTCACGCTCTGCCTCCGCTTCCAGCCTTAAACGAGCAGAGCTTGTTCTGGACACCTGTGAGCCAACTTTGCTATTTTTGTGGGTGTGGAAGGACCTCTCTGAGGCGCTATCACCAGGCCCAATAGCCTCTTCCTCTTCGTTTTCTTGTTTAGAACCTTTCTTTTGTTCAAGCCAGTACTTTGTTTCTTGCACGAAGCTTTCAAACTCAGCACATTTGGGTTCATACCAGTCACGCTGGTCAGCCTGTCTTTCTTCCTCTTCCATGTACTGTGCTATTTGCTCATTCATTTCTTTGAATTCTTTGAAGAGCCTTTCAAAAGTAGGAAATTCTTCCTCTTCAATTAGCTGGACATTCACATCATCCTCTTTCAGTCTTTCAATCTCTTTCCTTTTTCCAGTAAGATGAGATAATTTACCTTTTCTTTCGCCCTTGAGACGATTCCTCTTCTCTTCCATGTATGCTGCTGTTGGCTTGGACACCCTCTTGGTAACGTCCATTGTCCCATCCGTTGACATGGTTGCGTTCCTTGACTCCTAATCCACAGGAAAACTGCCTTCTTTCTTCTAAAAACGACAGATTCTTAGTCAAAAGTGTTTAGTTCAACCAGCAGCAAAACAGAGAAATCTCCATGCTTGTGGTAATCCTATTCAGTTGGTGATGAAAAAATGTCCAATCCTTGTATCTCCTTAGGAAATGAGCTTATTTTTTTGACTTATGTAGGTGCGAGCGAGCACGAAGAATTTCTGACGCACGTTTCTTTTCCTCAGTTCGGTTTATTTCACGACAAAAAGGTACAAACGAAAAAACTTCACTGCGTGATCAAAATGTGTGGTCAAAAAAATATTGCGCTCCTCTGTCTACCTCTCTCTCTGGCTTGACAAACAAACTGAGTGGCTTGACTAATACAGGTGGCTCTGCACTCTCAATCAGACAGGCCTGGACAGGCTTACTCATCAGAAAACACCTGTGTACAAAGCAAACTTAAAGGAGCACTATAAAACATTAAAGGGTGACCCCTGGTGGTCAGAGAAATGGCACTTACACCAAGAAAAAACAATCATGTAAATCATGTAGTTAGCCTTCAGTTGGTAGTAAACTTTGAAATAGCTTTTAAAGAGCATAGTAATTACACCAATAAACAAACACATATATATACACAATATACAAACACATTATTTCCACATATCTGGCATGATACAACTACACTAGTTCGATAAGGTCCATTTGTGAAACCTTGCCGTTGCCACTACACACTACGATCTGTGTTGTTTTGTTTTTAGGGCATCCTCTGGTTGTTCCATCTCAGCCTGTGGTGGCCATGGAGGGAGATGATGTCATCCTTCCATGTCACATTGAACCTCCTGTCAACATGGAGGAGAAGACAGTGGAGTGGTACAGAGCTGGCCGGAAACGATCTCGAGCTGTACACCTTGTCCAGGAGGGGTATGTGAATGCTGAGCACCAACACCAGTCATACAAACAGAGGACGTCCTTGTTTCATGATGAGTTGTCTCATGGTAACATCTCACTGAAGCTGACCAGGGTGAAGCTCTCAGATCAGGGAACATATGAGTGTACTGTTCCACACCTGAACCTGATCAGCAATGACATTAAGCTCCTTGTTGGTAAGATTAACCGTTCTGAACATGGATGAAGCATGACTAAATAGTTTTCATTTAGCTGCTGTTATTACTACTTTTTCTAGACCTACAAGCATTGTGACTGGTTAGACAGGGATCCATAAACACAATCCATGATGCTCTTCTCTGTTTTACATTGGGATAAACAAAGAAGTTTGTTTAAAGAATGAACTGTGGTTTAGTATCATAGCTCATAGCTGTGTGATCAATAATTCAATAAGTACTGTATTTGTGTTTGATGATCCAGTTCATATATAGGAAATGATTAAATTACAGTATGACATCTCTGGAAAGGTTTAACGCTCTAACATTATACTCATGCTTTAAGGACATCAGGTGGTTGTTCCATCTCAGCCTGTGGTGGCCATGGAGGGAGATGATGTCATCCTTCCATGTCACATTGAACCTCCTCTCAACATGGAGAAGGAGACAGTGAAGTGGACCAAGATCATCAAAAATTTCCAGAATAGGTCACGGGTTGGACAGAGCATTGTCATTAAGCCATCGGCAAAGTACATTTTTGGTGAAATGTTTTCTCATGGTAACATTTCATTGATGCTGAAGATGGTGAATCTCTCAGATCAGGGAGTATTTAAGTGTCATGTTAACCACCTGAACCGCAGCGGTATCATCAAGCTCCATTTAGGTAAGGTTTACTGTTCTAAACTGTTCTAACACTACAGTATGAGAGAATGACAAAATATGTTTCATAATGTCTGTCTGTCTGTCTGTCTGTCTGCCTGCCTGCCTGCCTGCCTGCCTGCCTGCCTGCCTGCCTGCCTGCCTGCCTGCCTGCCTGCCTGCCTGCCTGCCTGCGTGTTAACTTGCTGTTGATTTTACCACTTTTATGTAGGCCACATATTTATTGAATATCAAATGAGAAATACATCTATTATGGTTTGGCAATGAATTGAAGTGTCACTCTCAACCATTGGGACTCTGTACAGCACTGTTTCCATGTATGCTTTGAACTATTGGATTTAGGCTACTAATTTAGGCTATTAATTCTAGATAATGACATCAGATCATATTGCTATATGGGAAAACTTATTGTTTTCAACATTTTTGTAGCTAGGTTAGACAACACCCTGCTTCAGTAAACAATGAATCAATATGTTTCATACACATTCATTTCACTGTGCTTTTGTTTTAAGGACAAACGACCTTTAAGGTCACTGGTCCATCTCAGACGGTGAAGGCCATGGAGGGAGATGATGTCATCCTTCCATGTCACACTCAACCTCCTCTCAACATGGAGAAGGAGACAGTGAAGTGGTACAGAATTGACCTGAGTTGGTCACCGACTGTGCACCTTCAACGAGGTGGACGTGTCCATTCTATGGTTCAGAACTCGTCATACAGACAGAGAACGTCTCTGTTCCATGATGAGTTGTCTCATGGTAACATCTCACTGAAGCTGACCAGGGTGAAGCTCTCAGATCAGGGAACATATGCGTGCGCTGTTCGATTTGCTCCATATCTGAAGAGCGAGTTCACTCACATCACACTCCTTGTTGGTAAGGTATTTTTCTGAACATGGGTGAAGCATAACTACATTGTTTCCAGTGTTGTAGTGGGACGTACATTTGCGTGCATGTGCATAACACACCCAGACACACTCTTAGAGTGAGAGTATCACGCTAATATTTTTCTCGCTCGCTATTATATTTTTCTCATTTTAATTATATCAACGTTGTGATAATAGTCGAAAATGCAAATATATGGCTATATATAGCCTGTTCAATGCTGTGTCAGGTTGGAAACTAGTTCACATCCACAGTGAATGAGAGACTGCTGACAGGAAGGATTTTATCACTCCAACCTGAACCAGGAAGTTTTGGCTGCAACTCATGGATTGTGTCCCTCGATGCAATGTTGCTCTTTATGGGGTGTGCATTTATCTGAATGCAAAACAAACATCTATCACTACAGACTACACTAAATCCATGTTGTTTTGTTTTAAGGACATCAACTGGTTGGTTCATCTCAGCCTGTGGTGGCCATGTTGGGAGATGATGTCATCCTTCCATGTCATATTGAACCTCCTCTCAACATGGAGAAGGAGACAGTGATGTGGGCCAGAGGGGACCTGGAGGAAGGGGACACACACATTCTCCACATTCTCGGTGGTATTGTGTATTATGAACATCCATCATACAGTCAGAGGACGTCTCTGTTCCATGATGAGTTGTCTCATGGTAACATCTCACTGAAGCTGACCAGCGTGAAACACTCAGATCTGGGAATATATGCGTGTGCTGTTCCACACCTGAACCTTTCCACTATCTTCCTGCTCCATTTGGGTAAGATTTACTGTTCAACATGGATGAAAAACAACACTAAAAGAGCATGACTACTGTAAATAGTTGTACAAACACAATGAATATGTTGTGGAATTACTGTGTGTGTGTGTGTTAATCAAAACAAACCATGGCAAAGGCGGCTGGAGGAGAGAACCCTGTTAGCTGTCTCCTCTGTATCTGTTCTGTTTAGCTAATAGAAGCCATTCTACTATCAATATGCTGTAAATATTATATGCCTTTAGATGATCGGGTCCAGTATGTACCCTATTGGCCTGAATATAAGACTATGTTTTTTTCCCAATGGCAATATCCCAAAAAATGCAGTCGTCTTATATTCAGGGGCTATACTATTTGACATTCAATGTTCTTTTTTCTGTAAATGGGTCTTGAAAAATGAGGGTCGTCTTATAAACGAGTCGTCTTATATTCGGGACAATACGTAGTTTAGTATCCATGGAGTGAAGGAATAGATCATAAGTTGTGTTCACGTTCATTCTACCATTGGAAATGAATAGACTCCAACATTCTTCCCGTCTCCTAATATTGTACCCGCCCTCCTCCAGTCAGGAAGCAATGTAACTATGACCCTCTTGCCATTGGCCTCTTGGTCATCAGGGCACCTGGACACACCTATAATTTTAGCAGGCAAGCTTCAAATGATTATTAGCTATTAGGCCACACCCAAAGGAGCTCCAATCTGCATTGGGAAAAGAACACCAGCAAGCAAACCCACAACATTCTAACCTATAGGGTGCCCATGACCTACACACACACACACACACACACACACACACACACACACACACACACACACAGCCGTAACAAGTGCAGAAACATTGTTTTTCAATCAGAACTTTAAGAATTTTAATTTTAAATAATATATTACACAGAAATGGTCTGGACAATATTATTGACATCCTTTTAGAGTTGCAATCCTGCCATTCACCTTGAACTTGAGTTTACATATGACAGTAATCTATCAATCAGTTATCCAACCAGTTTAAATGGAATGGAAATATTACACATTCATATTATACCACTAAAATCATGTTTCGTTTTAAGGACTTCAGGTGGTTGGTCCTACTCATCCTGTGGTGACCACGGAGGGAGATGATGTCATCCTTGAACCTCCTGTCAACATGGAGAGAGGTAGCATAACTGTACACCATCTCCAAAATGGACGTGTGTATTCTGAGCACCAAGACCCGTCATGAATGAATGAATGAATGAATGAATGAATGAATGAATGAAATTTTTATTGACAGAGATGAGAGTTACAGTACAAGTCAAGTACACACTGCAACAAAACTGATAACAGCTTGGAGAATTACAGTACAATTCAAGTACGACTACATCAAATCTAACAGAGCTGATTGGACACACTAGTTAAGCATATACTTGTTTACAATAGTGGCCAACTTGTTCATTTCATTAAGGCATTCAAATACATACAAAACAACTACTTCAGTGAAGTCAGAAGCAGCAAATCATGGAGGTAAAATCATAGTGGAGGTAAAAAGGGAAAAGAGAAATGTACAAAGAGGAGAAGGGGGTGGGTGGAGGGATTTTATATACAATTTTGTTTTACAGAGGCCAGTTTCGAATTGCAGCCATCTGTAGGTGCCCCTTGAGAGCGGTTTTGAAGGAGTCAAGGGATTCACAAGTCTTAATGACTGTTGGTAGGGCGTTCCACATTTTGGTTGCATATGAGCGGAAGGAATTAAGTCCCTTGTTTGTGCCAAATCTGGGTTGAACATGGTTAGTGGCACTCCCTCTGGTGTTGTGGGAGTGAACCTCATTGACATTTAGGAAGTATTTGGAGAGGTACAAGGGTATTTTGGTAGAGTATCGAATCTTGTGGACCAGACCCATTGCGAGATGTTGGACTCTGTCGTCAACCCTAAGCCAACCTAGACTGTCAAAGTGGGCAGGGGTGAGGTGGGTTCGGGGCGTGAGGCCAAGTAACAGCCTGACCAGTTTGTTTTGTGAGGTCTGTAGCCTTGATTTCAAGGTCTTCGAGGTGCTGTGGTACCAAGAGGTGCAGGCATAGTCAAAGAAACCTTGTACCAGGGCTCCAGTTATGGTCTTCAAAGTGTCTTTGTTGACCAATGAGGAGATCCTGTATAGGAATCTAGTCCTTTGGTTGACCTTTCTGATTACATTGGTGGCCATTTTGTCACCGGAAAGTCATACAGACAGAGGACGTCTCTGTTCCATGAGTTGTGTCATGGTAACATCTCACTGAAGCTGACCAGGGTGAAGCTCTCAGATGAGGAAACATACACGTGTTATTCTCCATTCCTAGAGCGCAACATCAGAGCCATCAGTCTCTTTCTCGGTAAGATTAACCATTCTGAACATGGATAGAGGACTCAATTTGTTTTATTAAGTTATATGTAAATATAGTTTTACGTTCTCATAAAGGGCAGAACTAAAGTGCATTAATGATAGTAAAGAACACAATCAATTGCAATATGGAAAATATACAACAGTTATGTGACAGTTGTGTTTTTACCACTATACTGTATTTCCACTATATGAGTTCAAATGTCCCAAAAAAGCTGTTCCTATGTTGTGGTTTAAGCATGGCTAAGGTGGGTTTTGGCCGTGTGGGGGCAAAAAAAAAGAAAAGTGAGAGAAAACCGCGAGGCTGAGGCGAGGATATAACAGGAAGGCTCGGTCTGAATAATACTTGGCCCTGAGTATAGTGCAGTCGCAAACTCTGTTCACTTCATGATGCATGTGAACAATAAGTAGAATACATTTGTGTTTATAGTTTCAGCTCATGAAGTAAATGATAAAAATATGATACCTCTGGAATGTGTTAAGGCTATAACATTATTTTCATACTTAAAGGACATCAGGCGGTTGGTCCTACTCATCCTGTGGAGGCCATGGAGGGAGATGATGTCATCCTTCCATGTCACATTGAACCTCCTCTCAACGTGGAGAAGGAGACAGTGACATGGTTCCGAGCTGATCTGGGCATTTCAGCCGTGCACCATTAGACACACCGACGTGCTGTCCTCTCCCTTCCCCACAGCACTTGATACCTTCCACCCTCTGCTTAAGCTAATGGCTGTCTCTGATCTGTTGTGGCAGTGGAGCAGAGCTGAGGAGGACCAAAAAGTGACAAACAAACGGTCAAACATTTAATAAAATGTCTTCTCTGAACGACTGTTTGTAAGTTTTGCAACCATCATAGATCAATGCCTAGCAAGATTTTAATAAATAATGAAGAATAATAATGAATAATGAAAAATAATAATAAATGAATAAATGAAGGAATGAAATCACGCACAGACACTATCCCTCTTAGGACCTCCGCCCCACACCCCACAGTCACCCGGCCAGTGATGTTAAGTTTGATTGGCTGCCATGGCGGCCTACTTGCCAATGTATAGTCTGCTCTGCAAGTTCAAAGTGTGCCACTGTCAGCTGGTAGATCTGATATTTTCCAAAATAGTTATTGTTTCATACAGATGAAAAATAAAAACCTGGCTGGCACAAAACATTTTACAGATGGGGATTGTGTGCACAGATGCATGGAACATGGGGGCCCTTTGACTCATTGTTCATTTGAGCAGAATCACAGGTATGGAACAAGCCAACTTTACTGAAAAGGGTTGCTTATAAAAAGCAGGGCAACACCTAGAGAAATCCATAAAATAATGATTCTAACTGGATATTTTAGACATTTCTAGCTCATGTGATCATGTCAATGACACGCCACAAATAATGCGAATGAGTAACATTATCAAATGAAATAGTGTGGTCTAAAGAACTGAACTTCTGAACCTATAAATTCACAACTGTACAGTACATTCACGGTGAATGAGAGACTGCTGACAGGAAGGATTTGACCACTCCAACCTGAACCAGGAAGTGTTGACTGCACCTCCCGGATTGTGTCCCTGGATGCAAGCTTGCTATTTATGGGGCATGCATTCATCTGAATACAAAATGAACATATCAATACAGACTACACTAAATCCATGTTGTTTTGTTTTAAGGATATAAGCTAGTTGGTCCTATTCATCCTGTGGTGGCCATGGAGGGAGATGATGTCATCCTTCCATGTCACATTGAACCTCCTCTCAACATGGAGAAGGAGACAGTGGTGTGGCTCAGAGGGTACCTGAAGGATGGAGGAGACATACACATTCTCCGCCTAGGTGGTAATGTGTATTATGAACATCCATCATACAGACAGAGGACGTCTCTGTTCCATGATGAGTTGTCTCATGGTAACATCTCACTGAAGCTGACCAGGGTGAAAGTCTCAGATCTGGGAATATATGTGTGTGCTGTTCCACACCTGAACCTTTCCGTTTTTATCCTGCTCCACTTGGGTAAGATTTACTGTTCAACATGGATGAAAAACAACTCTAAAAGAGCATGACTAAATAGTTGTACAAACATAATGAATTACTCTGTGTGTGTGTGTGTGTGTGTGTGTGTGTGTGTGTGTGTGTGTGTGTGTGTGTGTGTGTGTGTCTGTGTCTGTGTGTGTGTGTGTGTGTGTGTGTGTGTGTGTGTGTGTGTGTGTGTGTGTGTGTGTGTGTGTGTGTGTGTGTGTGTGTGTGTGTGTGCGCGCGCCTTCATGGCCGAAAATATTGGCACTCTTGTAAATGAAGACCAAACGACTCCAAACCAAATGTCTAGGAAATAAGTATTTGGTGTCCACTGTGTTCCATTAATATAACACTAAAATCATGTTTCGTTTTAAGGACATCAGGTGGTTGTTCCACCTCAGCCTGTGGTTGCTTTGGAGGGAGATGATGTCATCCTTCCATGTCTCATTGAACCTCCTCTCAACATGGAGAAGGGGACAGTGATGTGGTACAGAGCTGGCATGAACCTACCTATACACCATCTCCTAGATGGAAGTGTGTATTCTGAGGATCAGGAACCGTCATACAGAGAGAGAACGTCTCTGTTCCATGATGAGTTGTCTCATGGTAACATCTCACTGAAGCTGACGGGGGTGAAGCTCTCAGATCAGGGAACATATACATGTGTTTCTCCATTCCTAGAGCGCAACATCAGTGGCATCAGTCTCTCTCTTGGTAAGTTCAACCATTCTGAACATTGTTTTATTAAGCTATTATGTTAACATTTTTTTTACATTCTCATGAAGGGCAGAACTAAAGTGCATTATGACATTAAAGAACTAAAGTGCATTATGACATTAAATAACACAATCAAGTGCAATATGGAAAATATACAACAGTTATGCAACAGTTGTGTTTTCACCACTATATTTCCACTATATGAGCACAAATGTCCAAAGCTGTTCCTATGTTGTTGTTTAAGCATGGCTAGAAAGCTGTTTCAGAGAACGGTTAAAAGTATGACATCTCCATGACTGGATCAAGAACTTAGAAACTATATGACTCAGAGAAATAACGCTAAGGTGGAAGCAATCAAATCAAATGATGTAGCAAAATGGAACATTTATAGGAAATTAAGAAACTACGTAACAAAACTGAATATAACTAAAAAAAGGATGTATTTTAAAAATCGAATAGAGTATGCCAAATTGGACACTAAAAAAATCTGGAGTACATTAAATGACCTAACTGGTAGGAAATCAAACCAAATACCTTCCTATTTGGAAGCGGACGGGCACTTTCTAACTAGGCCATTAGACATTGCCAACTACTTGGGAGATTATTTTAAAAATAAGATTACAAGATTAAGATGTGAGATGGTGGGTACAAACACAAATTATCTTTCAAATAAACTTATAAATGATAACATAATGAGAAATAAATCTTGTGAATTCAGTTTTGAGAATGTCAGTATAGAAAGAGTAGAGAAATTATTGAAAACAAGTCCAGTGAAGCCTGCAGGTATAGACCATCTTGAAATTACTAAAGCTTGTGGCTGAGTTGATTGCAATGCCTATAGCGCACATTATGAATTTGAGTCTAACTAATGGAATTTGTCCCCAACAGTGGAAAATAGCTAAGATTATTCCATTACCTAAAGATAGTAAAGAACCTTTCTCGGGTAAAAATAGTAGACCAATCAGTATATTACCAGTATTGAGTAAAGTTATGGAAAGAATTGTGTATGAACAAATTCAAGAATATTTCTGTAAAAATGGTTTAAATACTGTATATCAACATGCATATAGGAAGGGGCACTCCACAACTACAGCTCTGACTCAGATGGTAGATGACTGGATGACTGAAATAGATGATAAAAAGATGGTTGGAGCAGTACTATTAGATCTGAGTGCTGCTTTTGATGTTCTAGATCATAAGCTTCTACTTGAAAAGTTGAGAACTTACGGTTTTGATAAATTGGCTACTGCATGGATTTAAAGTTATCTTATCAATAGGAAATACACTGTGTATTTTAATGGTAGTAACTCTGAATTGAAGCCTGTGAGTTCGGGGGTGCCTCAAGGAAGTTCGTTAGGTCCACTTTTATTTTCTATTTTTGTAAATGATCTGCCTTTAATCCTAAATACTAGTCCATGTAGTTGTGTAGCAAAATCCAGCTTACAGAATATTTCGTGAAGATTCTTGTAAACCATATTTTTTATGTTCTATGGACCCTAAAGGACACAAAAAAAGCGGTTTACATTTTTTCCCCCCACCCTAACATTATTTTATCACCATGGCAACATGGCGTTGTGTATCAATCTGTCTGTATTACTGTCAACATCATTTCTCCAAATCTGCCAGCCCAATTTATACCAAATTGGTCCAACAAATGGTCCAGGGGTGTATAATATGCTCTAGAAGACCCCATAAAAATGTCACCATGATCGGCCCATAGGTGGCGCTACAGTACCAAATTAAAAATCATAAATCGCGATTATTCACAAACTAATTGTCTAATTCAAATGAAAATTGCTGGGTTTTTGCACAATGGGCTGAGACACAAGCCCTGCAAATTTGACCACAATCCACCAATGGGTGGCGCTACAGTAACCCATTTAGGAAGCAGATGCATGGTCTTCACATATTAATACAGTGATTTTCATGTAATTGCAATGTGATTCTTGTCACATTTAAGTACATTTTAAAGCTCTGAAAGAGGCAATAGCCTTGGAATATTTTACACTAAATAAGACCACGCCCCATACCCCGCATCGAGGGACGTGGTGGTGGCATAGTCATAATACACAAACAACACATCAAATCAAAATCAGTCCAGTTAATTTTCCTGTTCCCTTCTCATTTGAACATTCCACCTTCAAACTGTCTGGCCCTAAACCATTGGTCGCAGCAGTCATAGACTGCCCAAACCTGCCCATCCATCTTCATCTACTTATCCTAGTTCGGGCCACGGGGGCAACAACTCCACCAGAGAGCTCCAGACTTCCCTCTCCCAAGCAACCGGGCGACCTCCTCCTGGGGGATCCTGAGGCGATCCAAGGCCAGAGAGTCAATGTAATCCCTCCATCTGGTCCTTGGTCTGCCCCGGCGTCTCCTCCCAGTGGGACGTGCCTCGAGGACCTTCCTAGGGAGTTGCTCAAGAGGCATCCTGATCCTAACCAGATGCCCAAACCACCTCAGCTGGCTCCTTTCCAGGCGAAGAGGCTCTCCCGAGTGACTGAACTTCTCACTCTATCTCTAAGGGAGATGCCAGCCACCCGCTGGAGAAAACTCTTTTCAACCTCTTGTATTCATGACCTTGTTCTTTTGGTCATGACCCACACTTCATGACCATAAGTGAGGGTAGGGATGAAGATAGCTCGGTAGACAGAGAGCTTTGCCTTCTGGCTCAGCTCTCTTTTTGTCACAACAGTGTGGTATAGTGACTGCAATACCGCCCCTGCTCCTCCGATTCTCCGGCTGATCTCCCTCTCCATCCTCCCCTCACTCGTGAACAAGACCCCGAGATACTTAAACTCCTTCAGCTGGGTAATGCCTCATTCCTGGACTGTACAATCCACCGGTTTCCCTCTCAATTTTCTGTATTTCTCACACTGCTCACTGAGATGCATATCTCTGTCTGGAGATGTCAATATCCACGTGGACTCACCTGACTTCAAAGCGCCACTGAATTCCTTGACATTTTAAACGTTATCAATCTTACTCAGCACGTCCGTTTTCCCACCCACAGAAGGACACACTGTGGATCTCATCTGTACTACAGGAATAACCACTCATAATGTCACCAGCATGGACCTTGGCTCCACCATCTTGGACCACCTAGCCATCATCATGGACATTGACACCTCCACTCCCCTCAACAATGAAAAACGCTCCATAACTTTCCGGAACCTCAAATCTATTAACCCCTCCTCCATGTCCTCATTATTGTCCTACACCATATCTGACCCTAGTCCACCCACCCCGGACACTAAATTGGTCAATGTTTACAATGACACACTCTCAACCTGTCTCAATCAACTTGCCCCCACAATGACCACGCACGTCTCCTACACCCACTCAGGCCCCTGGTACACAGATCATCTACATCAACTAAAAAAACAGGGTCGTCAACTGGAACGGCTTGTCAAGAAAACAGGTTCATTCCAAGGCTTACAAACCGCATCTGGAACAATACAAAAATGCTCTCAACAGTGCATGCACCTCGATAGCTCAAAATGTGCCAAATTTTGAACAGGCTATAATAGCCAAACCCAAAATGTAATCAGAGTAAAACTTTTTTAGTTGTCCCACTACTCATCTGTTATTCAGTCCGGCAGCAACTACTCAATCCTTTAATGCAATAACTGCATCCAACCTCTCCTCCATAACCTCTGGCATGAAAATCTCCACCTGTATCCTTGACCCGATACCCATCACCTTGGTCATTGCCAGTCTTCCTGTTCTCTCATTGCCAGTCTTCCTGTTCTCTCTCCACTTATCACCAATATCATAAACCTCCTTCTCCACTGGCCAGCTCCCCCTGCTCTCATCTTGCCACTTTTACCCCAATATTGGAAAAATATTGGGGCAACTACTGACCCATCTCCAACCTTCCTTTCCTCTCCAAAATCCTGGAACACACTGTTGCCTCTCAGCTCAAGTTTCACATAGACTCCAATAACCTCTACAAAACATTTCAATCTGTTTTCCATTCCCTAGCACAGAAACCATTCTCACAAAAGTCACCAACAATATCCTCTCTGCTGATTCCGTTCACCTCTCCATCCTCGTCCTCCTCACTCAACCTCAGTGCCGCTTTTGACACCATCAGTCGCTCCATTCTCATCACCTGTCTCCAATCTTCCATTGATTCAACAGGAACTGCTCTTTCCTGGTTCAAATCCTACCTCTCTGATCGACAACAATTCATCTCTGTCAAGAACTGCAACTCCTCCACTACCCCTGTTACCCATGGTGTCCCCACGGCTGTTTTTGGTCCCCTGCTCTTCATCTTAAACATCCTCCCACACTGTCAGATCCTCCATCACCATGGACCTCAGTTCCACTCATTTGCCGATGACACACAGTTGTATTTCTCCACCAAAGCCATCACTCCAACCAACCAATAACTGCAATAAATCAGAAATCATCATCACTGGTCCCAACTCCCTCACCAGTTCTATGCAGGATTTTTCACTCAGCATTGATGGTTCCATTGTTTTACTTTCCACCCACATCTGCAACCTTGGCATCTTTTTTGACCCACCCTCTCATTCCTTCCCCATGTCAACCATGTCACCAAAACTGCCTTCTTCCACCTCAAGAACATTGCTCGTCTCCGACCCTTCTTGTCATTTTCTGCAGCTGAAACTCTCATCCACGCCTTCATCTCATCACGCCTTGATTATTGCAAGAGTATCCTCCACAGCACCACCTCCAAAGTCCTCAATAAACTTCAATATGTCCAGAACTCAGCTGCGCGTCTGCTCACCAGCACCCGGTCCAGAGATCATATCACACCTGTTCTCTGTGACCTTCACAGGCTACCAGTCAAACAAAGAATCCACTTCAAAACACTCCTGGCCCCATATAAATCACTGATCAACCTGACTCCCCTCAATTAAGTTGCTTCTTTTTATTTTACCTCTGTAGTCACCCCCCATGCAATGTGTCTTTGGGTACTCAAAAAAGCGCTATATAAGTTTCTCCTACACCCACTCAGATTATTATTATTAATAATAGACGGTGGGGGGTAGTATTATTAATGTCCAATTATCGTGGATGCAATTACTTTTGGTCAAAAGAGAAAGTCAAGTTATTTTTTTCCATTTGAAACAAAACACTGTCTGCGCGCGATTATTTAAGGTTTTTGTAGCGAATTGGTCATTTTAAATATGTTATTGTAGCGCCACCTATTGGTGGATAGTGGTCAAATTTGCAGGGCTTGTGTCTCAGACCATTGTGCAAGAACCCAGCAATTTTCATTGAAATTAGACAAATTGTTTGTGAATAATCGCGATTTTTGGTTTTGAATTTGGTACTGTAGCGCCACCTATGGGCCGATCATGGTGAAATTTTTATGGAGTGTTCTTGAGCACATTATGCACCTCTGGACCAAATTTGGTGTAAATCGGGCGGGCAGATTTGGAGAAATGATGTTGACAGAAATACAGACAGATTGATACACAACGCTATGTTGCCATGGTGATAAAATAATGTTAGGGTGGAGGGAAAAAATGTAAACCACTTTTTTTGTGTCCTTTAGGGTCCATAGAACAGAAAAAATATGGTTTACAAGAATCTTCGCGAAATATTCTGTAAAGTACACAATGACGTGGACTATACTGCCACCGTTGCGATTTACGCAGACGACTCTACCATATATACATCTGCCACGACCTCTGATGAACTGACCACGCTGTTAAATAATGAACTAAAACAAATAGAGAAATGGATGAGAACAAATAAACTGGTACTAAATAAAGAAAAGACAAAATGTATTGTACTTGGTTCAAACCATATGCTTAAGTCTAATCCCACCCTAAACTTGACAATAGGAGTCACTGAAATAGAACAAGTAGCTGAGGTAAAGCTATTAGGAATTGTGGTTGACAACAGAATGTCTCGGACTACTCAAATTGACAACATGGTGAAAAGAATGGGTTGCGGCATGGGTGCCATCAAACACTGTACGAATTATTTACCTAAACATCTAACTAAACAATTGGTACAAGCCCTAGTGTTGTCATATTTGGATTACTGTACAGTAATCTGGTCCAATACATCAGAAATTAATTTAACTAAACTCCAGGTGGCCCAAAACAAAGCTGCGCGTATAGTGCTTCAGTGTCCACATCGAACAAGTGTTAGTATAATGAATAACAAGTTAGGGTGGTTGGGTGTAAGGAAGAGACTTGAGTATACACTAATATGTTTTGTCAAAAATATAATCACAAACAAATTCCCAGTAATAATTTATAACAATCTATCAATGTTCTCAGACATACATCATTATTCAACAAGGCAATCATCAGAAGGTCGGTTCTTGCTGCCTATATGTAGGACAAATCTCAAACAAAAAACCGTATACTGTAGAGGTATGGTTGTATGGAATTCTTTACCTATCTTTTTGATTAACGAAAGCGGGTATACCACATTCAAGAGAAAGTTAATTTCCCTTTTTTTTTTTTTTTTTTTTCAATCAATCAATTAGATTCCGCAGTCCGCAACAAATTCCCTCATTGCTATTTTTGTCACCTTTTCTCTTCTTTTAGCCACTATTTCTTATGCCGACACCGTTATTTAGGACTGGAGGTGTAGTCATAGGCGTGTTCGTCACGCAGTCCCTTAAGTTGCTAATTTCGTCAAATAGATTTGAGAAAGAGAGAGAGAAAACCACAAGGCTGTGGGGAGGGTAACAAATAATACTCGGCCTGGAGTATAGACAGAGTGCTGTGCAAACAGCACAAAACTTGGCTCTACCAAGTTTTGTTTCACCTTGTTAATGTTTTTTTTTTTTTTTTTTTTTTTTCGTATCAGAGGGGAGAGCCATGTAAGTAGCCTACTTGAACCATTTAGCAGTATGGCATAATGGGTAAAGACAAGGCATGAATTAAAGACAATGGCAAGACCACCACGGATTGGATGAAAGCTAAAAACGCCCCAGACTACACCTATGCATAATGTAACGGCTCTAGGAGGGGAAATAGGAGGGTAATGAATATAGCAAATTTAGCGTGGGAACGCCTCTAGCTAATGCTAGATGCGTATAAGGGGTGATGAGACGAAAATCGAGCCCGAAATATTTCCAAAAGACTTGGACTTGCTACTTGCTCACAATTATTACCTTTTGATTGCTGCGTGTGAACAATAAGTAGAATACATTTGTCTTCATAGTTTCCAGCTCATGAATGTTGTTTTATAGTAAATGATAAAACTATGATACCTCTGGAATGTGTTAAGGCTATAACATTATACTCCTACTTAAAGGACATCAGGTGGTTGGTCCTACTCATCCTGTGGTGGCCATGGAGGGAGATGATGTCATCCTTCCATGTCACATTGAACCTCCTCTCAACGTGGAGAAGGAGACAGTGACGTGGGTCAGACCGGATCTGGGCATTTTAATCGTGCACCAGGTCGTGAATGGACATGACTATGGGATTCAACACCCGTCATACGCAGACAGGACGTCCATGTTCCATAATAAGTTGTCTCATGGTAACATCTCACTGAAACTGACCAGTGTGAAGCTCTCAGATCAGGGCATGTATCTAGGTCATGTTTCACACCTGAACCGCAGCTGTATAATCCATCTCAAATTGGGTAAGATTTACTGTCATGTTGTACCAATATGGGTTGAGGTTCCCTGATAATGTATCAACAATCTCTCTCTCTCTCTCTCTCTCTCTCTCTCTCTCTCTCTCTCTCTCTCTCTCTCTCTCTCTTGGTGTGTGTGTGTGTGTGTGTGTGTGTGTGTGTGTGTGTGTGTGTGTGTGTGTGTGTGTGTGTGTGTGTGTGTGTGCGTGCGTGCGTACATGCGTGCGTGTGCTTAAACTTGCTTGCTTTTGCATGTGTGTGTGTGTGTGTGTGTGTGTGTGTGTGTGTGTGTGTGTGTGTGTGTGTGTGTGTGTGTGTGCGCGTGCGTGTGCTTAAACTTGCTTGCTTTTGCTATTTTTATGAGGAAAAATCGGCACTGGAGTCACCGATGGGTAAAGTGTATGCACATGAGGGGTGATCTGGGTAGATTTTATGCACATGATGGGTGATCTGGGTAAAGTGTATGCACATGATGGGTGATCTGGGTAGAGTGTATGCACATGATGGGTGATCTGGGTAGAGCATATGCACATGAGGGGTGATCTGGGTAGATTTTATGCACATGATGGGTGATCTGGGTAAAGTGTATGCACATGATGGGTGATCTGGGTAGAGTGTATGCACATGATGGGTGATCTGGGTAGAGTGTATGCACATGATGGGTGATCTAGGTAGAGTGTATGCACAGGAGGGGTGACCTGGGTAGAACGTATGCGTGTGATAGGTGATCTGGGTAGGGCGTGTGCACGTGGCAGGTGACCTGGGAGGGCGTATGTGCGTGATGAGGGATCTGGGTGGAGTGTATGCATGTGACAGGTGTCCATATGATATGTGGGAACGCCTACTCAGTGGCAAAAAAACGCTTTGTCCTTACAGCCCATCTAACTGTAAAAGTGACATGTCTCTGCATAACGAGTGTGTGAATGGCTGTAACATATGTACTGGTAACTTGAGAACCGTTTGCCCACTGACTAGCTAAAATCCAAGTTCTTATGTTTTAAGGGGTTTATCAAGTGATTGGTTCATCTCAGACGGTGAAGGCCATGGAGGGAGATGATGTCATCCTTCCATGTCACATTCAACCTCGTCTCAACATGGAGAAGGAGACAGTGAAGTGGTACAGAAGTGACCTGAAGGGGTTACCAGCTGTACACCTTCAACGAGGAGGACGTGTGTTTTCTGAGAATCAAGACCAGTCATACAGACAGAGAACGTCTCTGTTCCATGATGAGTTGTCTCATGGTAACATCTCACTGAAGCTGACCAGGGTGAAGCTCTCAGATCAGGGAACATACAGGTGTATTTCTCCACACCGGAACCTGAGCAGCAGTGACATTGAGCTCTCTGTTGGTAAGATGAACTGTTTTGAACATGGATGATGAAGCATGACTAAATTGTCAGAGTGCTTCCTTGAAAGACCTGTTCCCTGTATATTGCTTAATAGTAATACAATTACACTAAAATTCACATTGTTTTATTTTAAGGGGTTTATCAGGTGGTTGTTCCATCTCAGCCTGTGGAGGCCATGGAGGGAGATGATGTCATCCTTCCATGTCACATTGAACCTCCTCTTAACATGGAGAAGAAGAGAGTGGATTGGTTCAAAGATGACCTGAGAATTTCACCTGTGTACGATCTACATGGACATGTGCATTCTGAGCATCAGGACCCATCATACAGACAGAGAACGTTTCTGTTCCATGATGAGTTGTCTCATGGTAACATCTCACTGAAGCTAACCAGGGTGAAGCTCTCAGATCATGGTGTTTACTCGTGTAATGTTTCACACCTGAACCGTAGCGCTTTCATCCAGCTCCACTTGGGTAAGATTTGATGTTCCAAACCTGGATGGAAAAACACTAAATGAGCATTACTAAATAGGCCCATTAAAACTCTATGGGTACTACCTTGTTTTATGAGGGAATATTGTACCATTGTTGTGGTCTAGTCTGGGAATTCCTGATCATACAAACGTGACAATGATATATCAGTTATAATTCAACAAGATCAAATTGAATTGGGGACAGGGAATGGTCATCATCCCCCCAAAAATATCTCCTTGACTAATCTCTGTAAAGTCGATCCTGTCATACTGTAAACTGCTCCGCATTGACTTACATTGAAACAGTCACGTTGTGCATAAACAAAAACAATCGATTCATACGCTCACAGCATGTTTCACTGCAAATCAAAAAGGAGCTTATTTTGAAATATCAGTTGCTAATCACTGGGACAATCATCATTGATTTCTCATCCTCATTTGGAGTTACATCATCAACTACCACAACCCAAACTTCTATCAAAGTGTTCTTACCGTTTTAGTTCATTACTCTTCCACTGCAATTATCAAGACCTTTGAGCATTTTGTAGCTAATGTTGACTGTTATGTTATGTCTCACTGTGTTTCAGTTCCCACTGCAGTGACTGCAGAGAATATTACTGTTACTGTGATGATCGGCATGATGGTGGCATTAATATTGCTATATGTCTCCTGGAACAGTAAGTATTGAAAATATTTATCATGGCATTAACCTCCATCTAGTATATGAATCTATGAGCCTTGACAGTCAAATGTGACAATGGAAAATAATAATAACAATACAGTGACATCACACTATCAGCTCCTCCCCTAACCTTTCCCATTTATAATACAACTACAGCTGTGGGTGTGGCTTTGGTTCAGGTGGACTCCACCCATCACCACTCACCAGGCAACCCAGGCATGCTTAAAGTACTGGTGTGGGTGACCACATAAAAGTGGCATTTTAACAAACACTGTGATTTTTTATGTATTATTCGTCCTTAAGATAAGCATGCAGATTTCTCCATGTCTACCATTACAGAGAAACCACGAGAATGGCATCAATCCAGTAAAAGATGGAGGCCACTGTTAGCAAAGCTTGCAAGCGCTGATCACTGCAATGTCACTAAAGTTGGGAGCCTTGTGTGTGGTAAAGATGATTTCCACATAGCAAATGGAATGGATGGAACTGAGGTTTTCGTGGGATTAAGAGACGATGGCACTGAAGTTGCAGTGAAAAGAATGACTAAATACAACTATTGTGTGCTAAAGAACGAGAAAGACTTTTTACGTCTTCCAGAGTTTGATGATCCTTCCATTGTTCGCTATGTGGACTTTACAGAGGATGAGAACTTTGGTTATCTTGTTCTAATGTTATGTGAATACAATCTGGAAGAATACATCAAAGAAGGAAAGGAATTTCCAGGAGGCTGTCCTCCTGAACGTGAGCTTGCTAAAGAGTTTCTCACCGGCTTAAAGATTCTCCATCAGCAGAATCCTCCAATTCTCCACCGTGATATCAAGCCAGAGAATGTCTTGATTGGTAAGCAGTTGATGTAAAGTAGGCTATTTTCGGCAACCTTGAGTATTTATTTACTATTAGAATTTGCGTTTCAGATATTCAAAACAAAGCAAGATTGGCAGATTTTGGGGTAAGCCGACGTTTTCGTCCCGGAACAACAACCCTAAAAACAGGAGTTGCAGGAACAGCCTGCTGGAAGGCCAAGGAGATTTTGGAGATGGAGGGTGACCCTGAGATCCCACATAAAACAAGCACAGATATCCAGGTTGGTATTATGTTTATGTACATGTTTGTATTATTACAGTATATTTATTGTTTTAATTATTCTGTTCTATATTTTCTCATTCTCATGCACATTCCCAAGGTGGCTGGCATGTTGTTGTATTACATCCTGTCTGGAGGACACCATCCGTTTGAAGAAGGCGCCCAAAACCGACATGAACTTGAATCCAACATTCTGAGAGGTCAGTTCAACCTGAACCATGTTCAGGATGTGGTCTCCAAGGATCTCATCCAGAGGATGATCAACGAAGACCCAGAGAAAAGACCCACCGTGGAGGAATGCTTGGACCATGCTTACTTTTGGACAAATGAGAGGTAATCACTGCACTTATTGATTCATTATCTGACATTATTTCAGGTCATGTGTATCAAGTTGATCGGATGGCCTCCGGGTAGGGTGGTATAATCGAAGATTACCAAACTCGATTACCTTTTTCCCCCCAGGAAAGTAGACTACTTGAGAAAGGTTGGAAATGTAAAGGAAGTTGAGAACTGCCGAAATGCTGACAAGGAACTCATCAGGACGTTAGACCAGTATGCCGAGCTAACAAGGTAAAGTAACGTAGCCTATTTCTATGATATTATCGCTTTTTCCAGTAATATCATACCTTTTGAAAAAAATGTAATGAATTATGTATAATATGTTACATTTAGCAACAATCCCAACACTGATGCTGAGCAGGGACAGATCAACACATGGAAACACAAGGTCAGCTTTCAGTTTTACTAAGAGTTATTTCATCGATTGTATTCCTTCTGTCAATTATCTATATTTGAAGTAAATGTGCATATGATGGGCAGCATGGGCTCCAGAGGTATAGAGCAGAACAGTTAGTGGTTCAACTGTCGGTTCAACATGCCAACTGAACCCAAGACACTGAACCCTACATCATACAAGTACATTATAATGTGAGTATCTATTATCTTTTGGTTGTTTGTTTTCCAGTTCCCACAGGAGCTGGTCCAGAAGATGGATGGCAAGAAGAAGTCCAAGTCCTACCCTGACAACTCATTTGGACTGCTGCGCTTCATACGTAATCTCCATCAGCACTAGTAAGTATAGCATTATGGTGCATTTATCATGGTCTCGTGGCATGACTGAATCATATATAGAGATCTTATCATCTAGTAATCTAACTAGATGCTTGATCCTTCCTAGTGGTACTCAGAGGAGTCACCCAAAAATTGAGAAATATAAAAGTGGAATGAATTATCCTTCTACCCTAATTGAAACAGCTTTATGCCTGTTTATCTGTTCATGTACTGTAAAAGAGGTTGGAACCTCGATTGTGTTCTCCTCTAGTATGTGGAAACATTGGCACATGTCTGTGTGTTCTAAAGTGAACATGGTGGAACTGTTTTTAAAGCTAATTCCATGTGTGTGTAAGTGTCCCTGTGTCTGCATGAAGCATCAACCGATGTGTCTTTAGTGACCACACTATGTTGTGTCCACAGTGCTGAGGATGAAGCTGACCTTGACCTGTTGGAGATGTTTCCTGGTCTGTTTGAAGGAGTTTACAAGTTCGCCAAAGAACAAGATTGGAACTCAAGGATTGGCCTGAAGGAGATGTTTACAGAGACAAAGACCAGTCTCAGTCCACCAGTTCAGGAATCAGGAACGTATCAAATTGTAGAACCTGTCCATTCATGTCAAACCGTGGGTGAGGGCAGTGCTGGACAGTAACTTGGGTTGGGAGTGGGTTTGTCCATGCAGGTCTAACATGACCTAACTGGTATGTGCTTTCACATTTGCCATTTGACAGACCTGCAGTCAGTATACATTTTGGTTTTCCTTGGGTGTGGCACTCTAAAAAATAGCAGAAATACAATATTGTGTGCCGCGATGCAGCGCTAGTTGTGTTATTACATCATCAAGTGTTTTGTTTTGTAGCATAGTAGACCTTTTCTTCATGCTATTGGTTTTCAATCCTTTTCATATCAAGACCCATATTATTTATTGGGCATTGGGCATTTCATTGTATGCTTTCGAGAGTTAAAGAGGGGGTGCCGTGATTTTCGTTTTTTTTTTTTTTTTTTTTTTTTTTTTTTGTACATGTTTAAAAGGTGTGTATTTAGGGTTTCTTCCTGGGGGCTGAACCTTTACAGTCAAACGTGCCAATGAAAAAAACTTCAATATAGTGACATCACATGCTCAGCCCCTCCCTAACTCCTCCCCCTTTATCATGCAACTAAAGCTGTGGGCGTGGCTTCAGTTCAGGTGGATCTCCACCCATCACCACCCACCAGGCAAACCAGGCATACTTAATGAACTGGTAGGGTGGAATCATAAAAATGACAGTTTAACAAACACTGTACACTTTTTTGGGGAAAAAATCTTACTTTTCACATAACATTAATACCTGATGTATGATGTTTTAGGGTAGAGAAAATCATGGCACTCCATCATTAAAGATCTATAAAGATCTATAAGGGGTCCATTTTGTCACCAGCTGGTGACCCCTGGAACACTTTTTTTGAAAACCACTGTACAGTATGTATGTATTGTATGTATTCCATTCAAATCGTTTCTGTGCAGGTTGAGGAAATGTATTTAATCCCTTTGAGCTTCTTGCCTCCCTATTTTTTATATTTCCACATACCTTTATTCCCTTTTGTACTGTTTTCTTCTGTAAGGATAAATAAAGACACCATATCAAATCAAACAATAACACTGTGGACAAGGTTGTTGTTGAGAAAGTAGTGATGACAAACAATGGGTGTTTCAGATAATGCACTGTCGGTGTCATGGGAAGAACAGTGGTTTTTAGACTGGCCCGAAAACTTGAAACGCTGAAACACTCTGATGAAAACTACATTTTATGGTCTGTAAAATACATTGTAAAATTTCCGCAGCAGTTATGAAGTAATCTGTCACAACTTGTGATGACAGGTATAAACGTGTTGTGACTGTTTCGATACCTGCACAAACTGTTTTCACCCCTCCTGGTTGTGGCGGTCACATTTGTAGGCTTGGCTATGGCTGTCATACTTCAAATACTTTGATTTTCCTATATTTTGAAAACCGTGCCAGGCCTCAATTTCCCAGAAGCCTTAGCAGGCCAGTGTGATGGATGTTTTCCGGTGATGTCACCTGATTTTGTCACCTATCGCACCCCATCCAATGGAAACACTGTAAGCCTTAAAGCTCTATAAAAATTCTGATGAAACAATTAAAACATATCTTTTGTAATTGTAGTTATTCATTTTAATATCAATAATAATAATATTTAATATCAACATGGTTGACCAGGAGGGGCAAAATGATTTTGCCACCTGGTTGAGGCCATTTTACAAACCCATTGCTAACATGTTAAGGTTAGGTTTAGGTGTAGGTTTTACTGAGGTTAAGTTAAGGGCTAATATATTGTTAGGTTTAGTTGCGACCTATAAAAAAGGTTAACGAAAGGGTTGGGGTCCCTGCCTATAAACAACATTTGTGAGTAACCCTATGTTTTAACGGCGGAGGACCTCGGGCGATGATAAAGCGACGTCGCCCAACATCCATTATTTCTCTATGGGAGCCGCAGATTTGGCCGACAGCAGCAGAACGGGCGACGTTCCGGCGTCGGCCGGAAAGATAAAAAATGCTTTTCGGCCAAATCGGCCGACGATGCTTGTCCATCGCCCAACATCGCCCGCCGTTAAAACGTAGGGTTAGGTCTAAATGATCTTGCTGTCTCTGGTTGACAGTTCATGGGCAGCTACATGACACCTTCTCCTCCACACAGACAAACTGCCTGTAACCACCGAAACAGAACAGTATTTGACTAGTTGTTTGGCTTTGCTCTTTAATTGTCATGCCAGCTATTGTTAGGCCACTCACAGTCGGTAGGTCTACTCTACATGGTAGGGCATTAACCAAAACGTTGTTTTATCGATGTATCGGTTTCTTTAACATAAGCCAACTCCATCGGACCGAGTGGAAAAGTTTTTTTTTTTTTTTTTTTTTCGTTCCTCATTGGAAAAGGAGGAAGGGGAAAAATTAAACATTTAGCCTACCTTGCGTAGTGAGCTTGTGTACAGTGTCAGATAAATACAGAATTGTGCAAACTTCATCTCCAGACTTAATCCCCCATCACCCAACCTGCTATAGTGACTGTCCCACTCCTGACTGTTCTGGTTTCACACTACACGCAAGACACATGGCTTGCTTCTCACTCTAACATGAACAAAGCATGTCACAGAATAGGTCACTGATGGCTGATGGTTAACATAGGGCGAGATTTCAAAATAAGACAATCAGCCTTATTGCCTGAACGGGTGGGTGTTACTCTTATGTGGCTCTATCAGAGCCAATTAGTGTAAAGAGTTGTGACATTGAACAGTCAAAAAATACATGTACTCACTCGAGCCCATAGAGCATAGACTCCAGTGCATTCCGTAACTTCTGATGTCACTATTTGCTCTGGGCTTTAGTGAACACAGACACTAACACAGACACAACCCATGTACGCACAAACAGAACGTTGGTATGGACAACCAGTCCACCACTGTGACATGTGGATGACAATGTGTATGTATTGAATTAAAACGGGTAATGTAAGGCAAATATCATGCTCTACTGTCCTGGCCTAAAAGTGGGTTCTAAAATATGTTTCAACATGCGATCACCAGATAACATGTATGTATGTACTGTATGTATGTATGTATGTATGTATGTATGTATGTATGTATGTATGTATGTATGTATGTATGTATGTATGTATGTATGTATGTATGTATGTATGTATGCATGCATGTATGTATGTATGTATGTATGCATGTATGTATGCATGCATGTATGTATGTACAGGTACATTATGACATGTGTGTCTGTGCCCATCTATTCCACTACGAAAAGCCACAACACTGCCATGCTACTCCGCCCACTGTTTTTTGCCGGATGTATATGAGCCATAAGTCAAATCCTCCTTAAGACAATCAGGATTCATGTGCTATCATTTTGCTAGGAGATCTGTTGCATTATCTCCCAATTTGCTTGAACACGAAAACTCACCTCGGAGGTAAGGTTTATAATTATTTCTAAAATTGATTAACTTAAAATTATGTTGGTCAGCCTCATGGTGGCGCTATAACAGCCCTCTTTTTGGGGCTTTTTTTCACTCTGCATTCCTTTGATCAGCCACATCTCCCCGTATAGGCCCATTTTGCCTCCCCCACCATTTTGACCAGATCTCACAAAAATGGTCAACATGATCTCTGACCCTATCGGAATTAAGCAGCAGTCAGGAATTTGAGTCTGTATTGGCCTTAATCAACATCCAAATTTAGCAGGAGGGGCCTATTTTACAAAAAAAAAACGCCACAAATAACAAACGGAAAGTCCAATCCAGCCAAAATCTGAATCACACGTTGAGGTTGGTTTCATCAACACAGAGCCAAAAGCTAATCCATTTACATCAATAGGGGTGCCACGGTTGCAAAGAGCAACCTGTTTGTTGCAAAAACATTATTATTTTTACTGCTTACTTTTTACTATGACTCCACACATTTTAAAAGTAACAACATCAAAAGTAACAAAATCAACGTCAGGTGTATTTGTAAGACATTGCATGCACAACTAAACCAATCTGGTAACACTCTTGCAAGTGTTTAGGCTACCTTGTTGCACTGGGTGGCACATAATTTTGAACTGCATCATCAGACACTAGGCCAACAATACATGCGCTGGCATGTTGCGCAGGCACACGCACATGCACACGCACATGCACACACACACACACACACACACACACACACACACACACACACACACACACACACACACACACACACACACACACACACACACACACACACACACACACACACACACACAACCGGTTGGATCACTGTTGTGTAATCATTGTGTGTTTATCCGTCACAACTAAAACCTAAACCACACCTAAACGCCTCTCTCTCTCTCTCTCTCTCTCTCTCTCTCTCTCTCTCTCTCTCTCTCTCTCTCTCTCTCTCTCTCTCTCGCTCTCTCTCTCTCTCGCTCTATTCCTTCTAAATCACAGTTTGTTTGTAAAAATCAACCATGAGGATTTATTTACACATTTTACTACTAGCTTGGACCAGATGTTTCACCACATCTGTAACAGGTAAGTTAAACATGGGTGAGATTAACAACTTTAGGCTATGAATTAATCAGACTCTATCCAGTGTGGTGTTCCGTAAGCAACAACAACACATAGTCAGGTGCATAGAAATAGCCATCAAGTCACATACTGTAAGCAAGCTAACAAAGAGCCAAAAATCAGTAGAATATCCGCAAACCTCTGAGTATAATATCCTGTGGGACTGCATTATCTATAGTGCTGTCAAGCCTGTCATACAAATTGATGTGAGAAAAATAATCTACCTAACTACATAACTTTATCCTGCGAGGTCATTCAGGATAGGGTAGGTAGAAAGTGGTACCACAAGTGGTTTCTGATGAGGTCAGAGGTCAGTGGAATATTTAAAACAACATTACAAACATTATTTACAAAGGATGCATGTGACATCAGAAGTTTATGTGAGAGTGCCAAATGAGTGGCACAATTCTGGCTTTGACAACCTATACAGGTACATCAAAACTAGGGGTGTGCTGAAATATCGTTATTGTGATAATATCGTATACTTCCTCCCACAATATATATATATATATATATATATATATATATATATATATATATATATATATATATATATATATATATATATATATATATATATATATATATATATATATATATATATATATATGAGTCAGGAAGAGTCTCTTTGCAATATGCAGTTTCAGATACAACAGATAGGGGGCTCTGAGAGAAACCATGACTACTTAAGAGACCATTTGTAGGCTTTGTAGTCCATGTCATCTATATAGTCGCGCCAATGGGAGTATGCTTATCTTTATACATAGAGTATATTTGCTATAACCGGCGAAACAGAACAGCATTTGGCTACTTGTTTTGCTTTGCTCTTTAATTGTCATGCCAGCTATTGATAAGCACACTCCAGTTCCAATCCAATCACACACCTGTCTCCAATTCCCTCATCAGCCCACCTGTAAACACTTCTATGAAACTGCTCCCTATAAACAGGACTCAGTGCAAATAACCATTATCAGTCCATAACCTGGTGTTTTGCTTGTTCTGTGTTGACTTGTCATTTGCTATTGCCTCATTCCAGATCTGATTCTTCAGTGTAAGATATCTGCTTGGTTCTTTGCTAAATACCGTATCATCTCCTGCTTGTTACTTTGTTCTCTGTCTATCTGCGTCCGTGTCAGCCAAAATTCAAAAAACATCAAGAAAGTGTCCGAGTTTGGAAGTACATATTTTCAATCTAACACATTTTGTAACAATTCATAATGCGTTTGATTCCTGGCCAAGTTGGACACCACCCTGCTTCAGTGCACAATAACACAACAAATTCCACACAACACCCACACCCCCACATGTCCCTGCATGCAACCTTGCTCTTTATGGGGTTATTCATACAAAGCGTTAATATCACTACAGACTACACTAACTCCATGTTGTTTTGTTTTAAGGACACAAGGTGGTTGTTCCACCTCATCCTGTGGTGGCCATGTTGGGTGATGATGTCATCCTTCCATGTCACATTGAACCTCCTCTCAACATGGAGAAGAAGCCAGTGATGTGGAGCAGAGTTAACCTGGAGAGAACAGCAAAAACACAGCTTCTCCCAGTCCTAGAAGGACAGAGGATGTCCTTTTTTCATGATGAGTTGTCTCATGGTAACATCTCACTGAAGCTGACCAGGGTGAAGCTCTCAGATCTGGGAATGTATGGGTGTTCTGTTCCAGACCTGAATGTTACCGGTGTCATCCATCTCCATTTGGGTAAGATTTACTGTTCAACATGGATGAAAAACAACACTAAAAGATCATGACTATAAATATGGTGTGTGTAAGAGTGTGTGTTTCTGCGGTAACTTGCTGTTGATTTTGCCATTGTAATTAGGAAGAAAACCCAAACTGGAGCCGCAGATCCAAATTGTAAAATAAACAGGAATTTAACATTTCAGACAGGAAATCTCATGAATGGTTGAAATAGATTATAGCAATAGCTGTTAAACATAAATCATAACATGAGCAAAGGATTGGATGTTCTTTTTAAGTATTGTGATCAGATGCATCAGTACCAACCACTGTTGTCCCTACAACAGTGTTTAAATGTACAGTACGATTTAGCTATTAAAGCTTAATAATTGTATCCGTGCGCACGCGCGCACGCGCGCGCACACACACACACACACACACACACACACACACACACACACACACACACACACACACACACACGTCCTTGTTTTTGGTCCATAGTGAGGTCTATAGTAAAATGCCTACAGACTGAGGACCACCACTTCTGATTGATTTACGAAAATACCAAGGGTCATTCTGGACAGTTGGGACCCTTATCCCAAACACTCACTGAAAACCTCTTTTTAAAACAATATTTTTAACAGGAAAGTGAGGACCGGGAAACACACACACACACACACACACACACACACACACACACACACACACACACACACACACACACACACACACACACACACACACACACACACACCGTGGGCACAACCTTGCTGTTCATAGGGTGTGCATTCATCTATCTGAATAAACCCTGTGTACTGTGTTGTATTGTGTTAAGGACATCAGGTGGTTGGTTCATCTCAGCCTGTGGTGGCCTTGGAGAGAGATGATGTCATCCTTCCATGTCGCATTGAACCTGCTACAGACATACAGAAGGGAACAGTGAAGTGGGACAGAGCTGATGCATATGATCCTGTACACATTCTCCTAGATGGACGTGTGAATACTAAGGGTCAACACCCGTCATACAGACAGAGAACGTCTCTGTTCCATGATGAGTTGTCTCATGGTAACATCTCACTGAAGCTGACCAGCGTGAAACCCTCAGATCAGGGAACATACCTTTGTACCTCTCCATATCTAGAGCCCAGCAGCAGTGCCATCCAGCTCTTTATTGGTAAGACTCTTGCTTCAGAACATGTTAGTAGCCAACCGTGTTGTGGATAAGAGAAATACAAGGCAAACATGTGGATCTGTTCCCTCATTTCCTCGTCTTGCCACATCCTGCGAAGGACTGTGGGAAATGCATGCACTGAGGGATGAAACCCATGAAACTGGAAGGGTTTTGTCAATGTGAATGCAGCTCAGTGTTTGGAACGCTGACAGGTCAGGCAATTTTTGTAGTCCCCCAACTACACTGTGTTGCTACACATCCTCATGCCTAAAAGGCAAAACTTGCCTTTTATCCAGACCATGGATAAAAGGACCATGTCGCCTTCTGAGACCCTCGTAAAAGGACATATATGCCTTTTCTCTAAAAAGGCGTTCCGTGCCTTTTCCGGCAGAAGGCATAATGTGGTTAGTGATTAATCGGCTACACCTGGGGTATGAAGGAGCGCTTGTTTTATCTGCCGGCTACTACTAGTAGGGCGGGGCGAAGGAAGTTTTACTGAGGTTATGGTTAGGGTTAGGTTAGGTTTAGGCATAGGTTTACTGAGGGTTAGGATTAGGTATAGGCATAGCTTAGGTTTACTGGGGTTATGTTTAGGGTTAGAGTTAGGTTAGGGTGAGAGTTAGACGGTGCTTTATGCGGTAACTAACCCTAAACATAACCTCAGTAAAACTATGCTTCGCCCCGCCCTACTAGTAGTAGCCGGCAGATAAAACAAGCGCTCCTTCATACCCCAGGTGTAGCCAATAAATCACTAACCACATTATGCCTTCTGCCGAAAAAGGCACGGAACGCCTTTTTAGAGAAAAGGCATATATGTCCTTTTACGAGGGTCTCAGAAGGCGACATGGTCCTTTTATCCATTTTTATCAGAGTCATCTTATATTCGGGACAATACGGTACTTTTTCGTCAAAATGGATCAAATAAAATAGTATAGTAAAACAAAAAAAAAACAGAAAGCATTTCTAATTGTAAATACATGCACACTAAATCCATGATGTTTTGTTTTAAGGATATCACGTGATTTGTCCATCTCAGCCTGTGGTGGCCAAGGAGGGAGATAATGTCATCCTTCCATGTCACATTAAACCTCCTCTCAACATGGAGGAGAAGACAGTGATGTGGACCAGACCTGATCTGGGGAGGTCACCCGTTTACAGTCTGATAAATGGAAGTGTGCCTTATGAGCTTCTACACCCATCATACAGACAGAGGACGTCTCTGGTCCATGATGAGTTGTCTCATGGTAACATCTCACTGAAGCTGACCAGGGTGAAGCTCTCAGATCAGGGAACATATGGATGTCATGTTGAGCACCTGAACCGCACCGGTCTCATCCAACTCCAATTGGGTAAGAATTACTTTTCTAAACATGAAAAACGACACTAAAAGAGCACAATGTTGCAATGTGCAATGTGGTTCATAAATACACAACAAAGGCAAATAAGTTAAGGGATAAGGGGTTTAGTGGTGACGAATATCTAGGCCCAGGCCCAAGTTAGCGGTCACTGAGAGACCCGGATGTGAGAGGACGCAGGCGTCTCGTTTGTTCGCCGCTTCTCCATCCGAACCTTAGCCTAGTTTTTGCTTTTAGCGGCTAGTTTCGTAATTTGTTTTTATGCCACCACCTTCTACACCTCTGCTCCTATTTTGTCACCTGGCTCCAACTGGATCTTTACACAACGAGACTGTTTTTTTTTTTTTCTTACCTGGCTCCACTGCCTCGGCTACCTCCAACAACACTGCCACTGCATGCTCCTCTCTCTGGACTCGGAGCTCGGATTGTCCCTCCAGCAACATCCCGATCTGCTGGCGGCTTCAGGGCTAGCTGGCAGATCGGTTCGATCTGATCTTCTCGGCTGGAAAGCGTTCTGGTCAGCTGGCGGCTTCAGGGCTAGCCGGCGGCCACCTCGACTGGACAGCTAGTTAGCCGGCGGCTTCAGGGCTAGCCGGCGACTAGCATTTACTCCGTGCAGTTCCGTCTGTCAGTGGACCTCGTAACCCGCACCCCCAGGCCAGTGGTGCCTCTTTCTGCCTCTGAGAGGTTTTGGGACAGCCATCCTACTGTCCTCTGACCGCTTGCTCTCGCTGGCTGAGGAAGGCGAGCACTAGCCTGGCTGGCTACAGCCATAGCTAGCAGCAGCTACAACAACAACAACAACACGCAGCCGCTTTTTTCCTCTCTCTGTCATGTTGTTGTGGATCTTCGCCCTGTTGAGCCTATCGTTCCACCTCTGGCCAACAAGTGTGCGGCCATTGCCCAACGATATTCGGCTGACATCCTCCATTGTCAGCAGCAGCATCGTTGGCATGTCCCTGAAGTACTCTGCCCAACAACTCAATCTCAACTCACGCATCATCCTTCCACCGCACATTACATCAGCAATAAAAAAACATGGACTATCTCGCCGAGCCAGATACATCCACAGAAGTTCCATTAGAAAGTTTTCATACTCCCGTGCCGACCACCACTGTATCCCATCACTCTGGACTAGCAACCGCCCCGCCCCCAGTGACGTCACTCAACACAACAACAACAAACCCCATGTGCGCTCTGTAGTCCTTCGTCCACTGCCCAAAGCCCCCCCACCGATTCAATACCACCCATCTCTCAAATTCGCTCTGTTCAACTCACGGTCTTTAAACAAAAAAGGCTCAATTCTCAACGAATTCATAACGGACAATAACATAGACTTTTTCTGTATAACTGAAACCTGGCAAAAACCTCTGGAATACACCCAACTTAACACAGTTACACCCTCTGGATACACTTACATGGATAAACCACGTGATGGTCGTGCTGGTGGTGGTATCGCTACAATATACCGCCACCACTTAAAACCCAGTCCTATAACCATCACAACCCCCTCCTCATTTGAGCACCAGGTTTTCAAGCTGCCTGGCCCCAAACCCCTGGTTACAGCAGTCATCTACCGCCCCCCCAAACCCAACACCACATTTCTCTCTGACATTTCTGAATTTCTCACTCAACTATGCGCCATTTCTCCATCTGTGTTACTTCTGGGTGACTTCAATCTACACGTAGACTCCTCCTCCTGTGCAACAGCCACTGAATTCCTTGATATCCTCAACTCCTTCAACATTACACAGCACGTTGACTTTCCCACCCATAAAAAAGGACACACCCTGGACCTGATATGCACCACTGGAATCAACATCAGCAACCTCACCAGCTTCAACCTCACGGACACACTCTCGGACCATCTAGCCCTCACTCTGGACATTGACATTCCCGCCCCACTCTTCAAGCAGCAACGGCTCATTACATTTCGAAACATTAAATCAATCCACACCCCCACTCTGTCAGCTTTATTGTCCGACACAATCTCCACGAATGCCCCTTGCTCAAATTCAACCCCCACAGATCTGGTAAATAAATACAATAACGCACTATCCTCCTGTCTCAACCAGCTCGCCCCCACAAAAACCAAATCTGTTTCCTACACTCACTCTGCCCCCTGGTACTCTGACCACCTCGGTCAACTTAAAGCAACTAGAACGGCTTTCAAAGAAAACCGGACTTACTGTTCATTCGGAAATGTACAACCTCCACCAACAACAATACAAAGATGCTCTCAACAAAGCACGTGCCTGCCACTACTCATCAATCATCGTATCTGGCAGTAACAACCCCAAGACACTTTTCTCCACCATAAGCAAACTTCTCAATCCCATGGACACCACCTCCACCTCATTCACTACAGCTAAATGTGAATCTTTCCTTTCATTTTTCCAATCCAAAATTGACAATATCCATTCTGAACTCAGCCCCGCCTCTCCTACCACCACCCACCCCCCCGAACCTGACCCCCTGCTACTCCCCAACCATCCACTCAGCTCCTTTGCTGAAATCACCACATCCGACCTAACCTCCATAACCTCAGGCATGAAATCCTCCACCAGCATCCTTGACCCTATCCCATCCAACCTAGTCACTGCTTGCCTTCCAACACTCTCACCACTCATCATCAATATAATAAACTCCTCTCTGTCATCAGGTTTTGTCCCTCCCACCCTCAAGCTGGCTGCCATAACCCCCATCCTCAAGAAACCTGGTCTCGACCCTAACACCCCAAACAACTACCGACCCATCTCCAACCTCCCCTTTCTCTCCAAAATACTAGAACGAGCCGTTGCCTCCCAACTCAAATCCCACCTCGACGACAATAACCTCTTTGAAACCTTTCAATCCGGATTCCGCTCTCACCACAGCACAGAAACAGCTCTCCTCAAGGTCACCAATGACATCCTCCGCTCCGCCGACTCTGGTTCCCTCTCCATCCTCATCCTCCTTGACCTCAGCGCTGCCTTCGACACCATCAACCACTCCATCCTCATTTCCCGACTCCACTCCTCCCTTGGTTTATCTGGCACCGCCCTCTCCTGGATGCAGTCCTACCTCTCCGACCGTCAGCATTTCATATCAATCAATAACTGCACCTCCTCCACTGCCACAGTCACCCATGGTGTCCCTCAAGGTTCCGTGCTAGGCCCTCTGCTCTTCATCATTTACATCCTCCCCCTTGGTCACATCCTCCGCCAACATGGACTACAATTCCATTGCTACGCCGACGATACACAATTATACCTATCCACCCCAGCCATTACTGCAGCCACCCACTCAACTCTCACCAACTGCCTCACAGATATAAAACACTGGATGCAACGGAACTTCCTGAAACTGAACTGCAACAAATCTGAAATAATCATTATCGGTCCAGACTCCCTCACCCGCTCCACCCAGGACTTCTCACTCAGCATCGACGGCACCCTTGTCAAAACCTCTAACCAAATCCGCAACCTTGGAGTCATCTTCGACCCTTCCCTTTCATTCCTCCCCCACGTTAACCACATCACTAAAACTGCATTCTTCCACCTTAAAAACATTGCCCGTCTCCGCCCTTTCCTGACACCCTCTGCTGCCGAAACCCTCATTCATGCCTTCATCTCATCCCGCCTCGACTACTGCAACAGCATCCTATATGGTACCGCTGCAAAAACCCTCAATAAACTTCAATACATTCAGAATTCAGCTGCCAGACTACTCACCTCCACCCGATCCAGAGACCACATCACCCCAGTCCTCCGTGACCTCCACTGGCTCCCCGTGAAACAACGAATTGAATTCAAAATACTACTCACCACCTACAAGTCACTCCATAACCTGCCCCCCCCCCCCCCCCTACCTCTCTGCTCTCCTCACGCCACACGCCCCTTCTCGCTCCCTCAGGTCCAGTGATGCAGGCTTACTTGTGGTCCCCAAGAAAGTCAAACTAAAGACCTGGGGAGATAGGGCATTCTCGGTGGCCACCCCCACCCTCTGGAATGGTCTCCCCAAACAAATCCGTGATGCTCCCACACTCTCATCCTTCAAATCCGCGCTGAAGACCCACTTGTTCAGGAAGGCATTCCCGAGCTGACATGTAGTTGGCTGTTTCTTGTTTTTTTTATTGTCTTTTATTTTTATTTTACTTATAATAAAGTTGTCTCTTTTGCCCCCCCCCCCCCCCCCCCCCCCCCCCCCCCCCCCCCCACCCTACCAGCCCACACATGTAAAGCGTCTTTGGGTATTTTGAAAAGCGCTCTATAAGTCCCAGATATTATTATTATTATTATTATTATGACTACATAGTTGTCATTAACACTATTGGTATTACTTTGTATATATTTTGTTGTAATATTATACCAATGCTGTGGTATAGTGTGAGGGTTCCTGATAATATATTAACAATAATAAATATGTTCTTCCTGTTATTTGGTCACCCGTCTCCACCCCCAAAAATATGAAGCAGGAATCACTGTAAATACCTCAACTTCAACCTGCTCCTCATTAATGACATACAGTACATACTGTATGCTAGAAGAACTTTTAACTATGGAAAAAGTATGTTAACAGAACAAACACAGTTGATTCAGACATAGAGCACCACCAAAACTCCAAAGTTGTTATTTTTATTTAGAAATGGTGATTGGATGATTTTTGATGGCATTTTTGTTTGAATTTTAGTGGCATACAATAAGGCCCAGGCTGATACAGATATTTTCCTTGTCTGTTTATACACATACTGACACATACTGTACAACCCAAAACAGACATTGTGGGCTCCAACACGTATGCCAGGCCAGTAGGTGGCGATAAGAAATATTTGGCACAACACAAACATGGCCTGTGTGAGCTGGTTTCCATGGTTAGATAAACTCTCATTTAGCTGCAGGTCCCTGGTCCCAGGGATCTAGCAATTAATTGAAGCCAGTAGACCTACAGTGCCATGAGATAAGCTTGAGAATGTTAGTCTGCTATTGGACAAAACAAACAGGTAGAGATATTGATCCTGTGAATGGGTGTGGCTCCATATTGCCACGCCCTTCAGTCCTTGACAGAGTAGCCAGAGAATATTCCATTCAAATTGTATCAGTGTGCAATACAGTGCTTAGTAATGCATGAATAATGCTTTAGTAATGATAACCTAAGGATTATATTAATGGTTAACAAAAGCTTAATATTGTACAGATGAACTTACTAATTATGAATACATGAATTAAGTAATTAAGTATTTCTAATGGGTAATAATGTATAGTTATTATAAAGTGCTACCCAATTGGGTCAATGTTGGCGACACTTGTCTCTTGTGTTTATAACTCACTGTGTTTCAGTTCCCACTCCAGAGGTTGCACCGATTGATCTTGCTCCAGTGGGGATCAGCTTCTTGGTGGCATTACTGGGATATATCTTCTGGAAGATCCTCCAGCAAACTAGTAAATTGATTTATCTTTCAAATCTAGCTTTGATGTAGACTATCATTCACTTGATATACATGATACACACATGCATGCACACATGTGAAAATATGTAAATTCTGAGAAAATATATGTCTGTACTGTATATCTATGGTAAACAATATAAATGATAGGATGAAAAGTTCTTCGATTACCACCGCGTCACAACGTTGGCTGGTGCGTTATCCAAGACAAATATATCACATCAAAAATGAGGTGGATTGCACGACAGGTTGCAGGAGTGTTGTAGTTTATTCATTTCTGCTTACATTTCTTTGTACTTTGCAGTAGATGCACGACAGTTTCGGCCGTACCGGCCTTCTTCAGGTGAAGAAAGCCGGTACGGCCGAAACTGTTGTGCATCTACTGCACGGGATAAAAAGTTCAAAATATCCTTACAGCAGCAGTCACTCTTCCTTACTATCAAAACTTCACTACCTGCATGTACACAAGAGCCTTTCCAATTGATCCAAAATGCCGCAGCTTGCTTGATTTCCAACAGCTAAAATTCTCACTTTCTCCACTCCCTCCTCTGGCTGCTGTTCGTTGCCCGCACAGAATACAAAACTTCGATTATGGCATTCAAAGCAACCAAAGGCATGTCACTGGAACCACATCAGATTGAACTCTACAAACACTTCTGCACACTGAGATCAGCAGGAGCAGTGAAGTACCTTCACTAAAACGTAGGGACAACAGCAGACTCACTCCCAATCTTCTGCTGTAACCTGAAAACCCATATCCACTTTTGTATGACTCATGTCTGCTAAATGCCTAAATTGTAGAAAGAAAGAAAGAAAGAAAGAAAGAAAGAAAGAAAGAAAGAAAGAAAGAAAGAAAGAAAGAAAGAAAGAAAGAAAGAAAGAAAGAAAGAGTGACTGTGTGTGTCTTGAAAACCAAAAATAATAATAGTAGCCTTCCACTTAAAAGTAACATACCTTTGTCAGTAATAATTTTTGAAGTTTGCCTTTATAATGCATTTCATGCTCATTTATAATGTATTGTAATGCATGCACAATGCAAGAAACCCATAAGTGTCCATAACCATGTATAACTCCTCTTAACTAAATGTATAACATAACAACATATTATAACTGTTAGTCATAATGCATTATTATGCTGAAAGGAACAGCACCTTGTAACTGCACACACTATCACTTAGTCAGTTATAAAGGTACATAATAGAAATGATGTAGGCTACTGCGCCATAACACCTTATAATCATCATATAATAATCGTGTGTTTATTAAAAGAAATAATGGCTTAGAAATGTCAATAATGTTATAATATGGCTTTGAGACTTTTTAAGTAAAGTGGCCAGATATAGTTGTATCATACCAAAATATAACTGCAGACATGAACATGAATATCTGACCTTAAAGGTGTCAAAGACATCTTATCGCATATTATTGACTATTATTTAATTTAATAAACACATAAAATGCGTTATGACACAGTATATAATTTCTATATGCCTTTAACTGACTAAGTGATGGTAGTTTTCAGCATAATAATGCATTCATAAATTCAAAATTGTAAGATGACTTCACTTTACACAAAAATTCAAAGTCTGCAGGAGAATACCTTGTAATAATAATCTACACAACCAGTATCCTAAAGTCATGTTGTATCTATGTTTTGTTTTAAGGACGTCGGGTGGTTGGTTCATCTCAGCCTGTGAAGGCCATGTTGGGAGATGATGTTACCCTTCCTTGTCACGTCAAACCTTCTCTCAACATGGAGAAGAGGACAGTGAAGTGGACCAGATCTGATTTGAGAGGGTCACCAACTGTGCACCATCTTCTAGATGGAAACGTGAATTCCAAGCATCAGAGACCATCGTATAAACGGAGGACGTCCCTGTTTTGTGATGAGTTGTCTAATGGTAACATCTCACTGAAGCTGACCGGGGTGAAACCATCAGATGAGGGAACCTATGAATGTACTGTTCCAGATCTGGGCCGAAGTTCGATCCAGCTCCTTCTTGGTAAGATTTACTGTTCAAAACATGTACAGCTGTATCCAAAACTTGAATGGGTGGTTGCACCGACTACTTCCAGTTTGTTGTAAATAGAGGTGTGGAGTTCTAGGCTATTGAAATTCACTGGTTCAACCGCACTATGCCATGATTTTAGACACAAGAAATCTAAGCAATGTAAGCAGAATATACTACAGGTCACTACAGTGACATGCATCTATCCTCGTTGTGTTCACCCGGAAGATTGTATTTTTGTAATTTTACTGGATATTTTACTGGGAAACATAGGTGTTTATTGGTAGTGTAACAAAAATATGTGTTCTAGAGGTAATGCACACTGCTGTGACACACTGTTACAAACTTTGTAGCAGTTGAGGTACCTACTAGCACGTCAGTAGCAATTAGGGGTTCAGTATCTTGTTCAAGGACACTTCGACACTAACTCTGAGGGAGCTCGAGATCAAACTGGCAACCTTGTGGTTACTATCCGGTGACTCTACCCCTGAGCCACTGCCGCCCCAGTATTCAATCAATCAATCAATCAATCAATCAATCAATCAATCAATCAATCAATCAATCAATCAATCAATCAATCTGGAAAATAGTGTGAGCATGTGTGTGTGATGCCTTTCTCCATGACTATATCATTACAGAGGAACCAGGATCACCAAAACCATGAGAATGGCATGCAACCAGTAAAAGATGGAGGACACAGTTAGAGAAGCTTGCAAATGGTGATGACTGTAACGTCACCAAAGTTGGGAGCCTTGTGTGTGGTAAAGGTAAAGATTTCCTCATAGCAAATGGAATGGATGGAACTGAGGTCTTCTTGGGTTTAAGAGATGATGGCACTGAAGTCGCAGTTAAGAGAATGACTAAATCTAACTATCGTGTGCTAAAGAACGAGAAAGACTTTTTACGTCTTCCAGAGCTTGACAATCCTTCGATTGTTCGCTATGTGTACTTTGCAAAGGATAAGAACTTTGGTTACCTTGCTCTTATGTTATGTGAATACACACTGGAAGAATACATCAAAGAAGGAAAGGGATTCTCTGGAGGCTGTCATCCTGAATTTGAGCTTGCAGAGCAGTTTCTCACCGGTTTAAAGATTCTCCATCAGCAGAATCCTCCAATTCTCCACCGTGATATCAAACCACAGAATGTCTTGATTGGTAAGCTACAACTTGCAGTTGATGCTTTTGCTTTTGTTATGCTTTTGTAATCAAAAATGATACTGTATACGTGTATTAGACATGTTAAATTGAATTGTGTGCATGTGCATATGCGTGTATAATACATTTACCTTGCAGATAGTCAAAACAAAGCAAGATTGACAGATTTTGGTGTAAGCCGAAGATTTCGCCCTGGACAAACAACTCTACATACAAGAGTTGCAGGAACGGCCTGCTGGAAGGCCAAGGAGATTTTGGAGATGTTGGAGGAAGAGGATGACCCTCTCATTCCACATAAAACAAGCACAGATATCCAGGTTGTTGTGCTTTCTTTTGTTTGTTTGTTTTTATTTTATTTATTTTTTATTTTTATTTTTTTATTTATTTATATTTTTTAGACTATAATTAATGACAACGGCATAAACATGCCCCTTCCCATGTACATTCCCAAGGTGGCCGGCATGTTGCTATATTACATCCTGTCTGGAGGACACCATCCGTTTGGCAAAGGCCAAAAGCGATGTGAGGCCAACATTCTGAGAGGACAGTACAACCTGGACCATGTTCAGGATGTGGTCGCCAAGGATCTCATCCAGAGGATGATCAACGAAGACCCAGAGAAAAGACCCACCGTGGAGGAATGCTTGGATCATCCCTACTTCTGGACAGAGAAAAGGTGCTAGAAAAAAACTTTGTTGTAAATCCAGCAGGCTTATGTATTTTATCAATGTTATTCGTGCTTTTTGATATTCCGTCCACTTTTGAAGTTACATCATAGCGAGGAAACTATGCAACCCACATCTAGCAAGTTGTCCCATTATCATTTTTTAGTAGGGCTACCATGTTTTTTTTTTTTTTTTTGTTCTGTAAATTGTCACAGAAGAGTTGATTTCCTGAGAAAGGTTGCAACTGAAAAGGAAATCGACCAGTTCCATACCAACCCTGACGATGTGAAATCAAACCTCACGTCCACACTGGACCGGTGTGCTGAGGAGGGACTGTTTGAGGACTGGAAAGGCAAGATGGGAGACAAGGTAACTAAAGCATAATGTGAACGTTGTAAAAAAACATGTCAATTAGACGAGTTCATGTCATGTTTACGTTCGTTGCAACGTTTCAGTAACAGTAAGTTGTTACGTGTGTTTCCAGTTGCCACAGGAGGTGTTTGAGGAGATGAAGAAAAGGAACAAGAAGTTTCCCTACCGCGACGATGGCTTTGGATTGCTGCGTTTCATACTGAATCTCTATAGGCACCAGTAAGTTGAGTTTTAATATGAAATAGGTCATTTATGAGTTTGGTTTGGTAGTGGGTGTGTTCCCTGTAAAGCCAGGACATCACTGTGCCCGCTTCTGACCAAGGCTAAGTCATTGACATTTTCTGTTCCCATTACATGGGAAAACATGTGAAAACAGGGAACCATAGATTCAAATTGGCCCATCAGAGTTGAGAAAACGGGTCTGAAAGGCGAACCTCTATAATAATTTGTAAAGGTAATAGATGCAACTTTAGTGTGTACAAACACTGTGCTTGTAAACACATTTATTTTAAAAATCCACTCTATTGGACATAGGCTATATCCACTCCACTCATTGTGAATCTGCTGGAGACTGCTGTGTTTTTATTGGCTAAAATGCTGTTATGTTTTTTTTTTTTATGATTTGTTGACAACAACACAGTTCTGGACCATCTGCAGGACGGAGCAAGTGTCTGTCTGCAGGGAAACAGCTGCAGCATCAAAGTAGAAGCAACATGAGAGGGGGCAAAGGCAAAAAATAGCTACCTGTATATGACTAAACAGTTGCTTCTATTACCTTTAAGGAAATCAGTTTTTATGAGGCCAGTGGATTGATCTTATGATCTACTGTATATACAAGTCAAGTTCCTGATCTGAATCCGGACCGAACTCATATAGGCTTGAGACACAGTGGAACCAAGCCGTGCTTAATATTTGAGGACATCCATGTGTTCAGAGAAAAGAAGTATCACCCTTTGGGATCCGCAAATGGGCCCGCAATGTCCCTGGACCACCTGTTGAAAACCCCTGCTCTAAAGGCAACAAAGTCACACGCTGGTGATCTATTGATCCCGGATATTAAGGCACCAAAAACCCACCGTTGGATCACAGTCTGTCAGCCTGTGAATGTGTTAGATGCCTGTGAGTGTGTTCCTTCATAACATCTAGTGTTCAGCAGTGCTGGACATAACGCCGTTCAAACAAACGGCGTTGCGTAGTGGCGTTATTTTTTCAGCAACGGACTAATCTAACTAATTATTTTCCCCATATCTAAAACGCCGTTGCCGTTGCTGACAGTCGAATACGGATCGTTACTCTGCGCGCGGCGCACACAGAGTAAAGTGTGCGCCGCGCGCAGAGAGAAAGACACACGGAGAGGGAGGGAGAGAGAGAGAGAGAGAGAGAGAGAGAGAGAGAGAGAGAGAGAGAGAGAGAGAGAGGGAGAGGGAGACTAGAGAGAGAGCGACAGAGAGAGACAGAGAGAGAGAGAGAGAGAGAGAGAGAGAGAGAGAGAGAGAGAGAGAGAGAGAGCGACACACACACACACACACACACACACACACACACACACACACACACACACACACACACACACACACAGTAGCTCTGCCTCCTACCTGATGTCGTAATGTCCTACTCTCCTCTCCAATCGTGCATGGCTTTTAAAAGTAATTTCCTCATAAAAGTGACAAGTCCTAAGCGAATTCTCCATGGCTGTAGCTAGGAACTCCAATTAAATCCTCATGCAAAGATCAAATGCATCGCTGTGCTAAACTTTTTTTTCCGTTTCCCTGTCGCAAGTTAACACAGCCAAATCCTGGCCCCTCCCCCTCTTCCTTGCTCCATGCGATATAGCATAGGCCCATAGGGTAACTGTTTTTCCCTGTAAAAAATAACAAGGCATAGGCCTATTCATTTGTTATTGCTAATACATGATTAAAAGGGTAGTTGTATTGTTATTATCCATAATTTGAATCTGAGATATAACTGAGTCTGAGTCTTAAAGTCAACAACAAACAAAAACAAAAACAAACTAAAGTAACGGAAATAGTTACTTTCTTGGTAATTAATTACTTTTATTTTAGAGTAACTGGGCAACTAACTCAGTTACTTTTTGGAAGAAGTAGTGAGTAACTATAACTAATTACTTTTTTAAAGTAACGGGACCAGCACTGGTATTCAGTGACCACTGCTTTGTGTGTTTACAGTAAGCCCCATGCTGAAAAGCTTGACCTGAACCAGATGTTTCCTGGTCTGATCGTATGCGTCTACATGTTCGTCAAAGAGCTGCGCTGGAACGGACGGGACGACCTGAAGGACTTTTATAAGAACACAATTGTTTAGGACAGTGTTTGTTCTGGCTTGGATGACGGACTGTGAGTCTGGATGATGCACCGTGAGTCAACTCTCTCTTTGTTTCACATAGAAGACACAAAGTAAAACACACAAACCAATACTTCATTTATTATTTCCAAGAGCAGCAGCAACAGCAGCATCATTTAAAAAATAAATAAATGCAATAGCACTATTTTCAGCAAATATGTTGTCTGGTTTTGGTGTCACAGAAAAGCTTTATTATGTCAATTCAAATGACAGTTAATATGTTTTGCCTTTTTTTTGTTTGTTTGTTTGATTGGGTGGCTAACGGAGACACAGGTTCAAATCTAGTATCTAATATCTATTCTAATGCCAAATTACATTTTTTTTTTCAATAACAATTCAAGTCATATTTCACACCCATGTATCGCAAAGATTATGATTTTTTTTTTTCTTTTTCCCACAAAGATTGCCAGGATATTCCTCAATGGTCTGTGCCCAACAGAAGGTTGAGTATTCTATGCAGACGGCAGCCATGTTGCCAATGAAGTTTGGAAGCACTTCAAATTTAAAACAGCCTCCAGGCCCCCATGGGCAGAACTTATTGCCTCTCAGAAATCCTGGCACTCATTGTGTTAACAATCTTTCAATTGCTTCAATTTTCAAAAACAAAAAAATAAATAACTATTGAAAGCGTACAATGTCTTTATTTTATCATTCATCTACGTACGCCCTGGTAGAAAACACTGCTATAAGCAAATGTGTATCTGTAAGTTGTATGTATTTGTGTTCAAATCAGAAAGCTGAGGTCTCGTCTATATGAGTCCTTTGGGCTTCTTGCCTCCTCCCAACACTGTAAATTTTTATGTAAACCTAATTCACTTTAATGCTGTTTTTTTTTATAGTGTCTTAATAAATAAATATATTTTATCAAACAATTGTTTGTGGACAGTGATGTTGCTGCTGGGGGTTCCACTGTGTTGGTGTTACAGACTGGCCTTGAAATATTAAAATACTGTGATACATATTATAAATGTTATGGTTTGTAAAGGTGTGTCTCTTAAATGAAGTGGAGTTCCTCTGGTCAGGTTATGTGATCAATAGACCTTTCAGTAAGCCCCTCCCCAAACCGATCATTCACGGCTCCAGAAAATTGTGACTGGGGGTGCTTTGGGGGTACTGGCGATTTCGAGGGGGGGGGGGGGGGGGGGCTAATGCATATTAATTTACATATAACTCAGTCAATTTGGCATGTTTGGAGGGGGGGCTTAGGGGGGGCTAAGCCTCCACCAGAGGGGGCTACAGACCCCCCTTGCCCCCCCTGGAGCCGTCCCTGAAACCGATACGGTCCAATCACAGCTAAGCATAACATGTGATAGACAAACCTCTCTACCATCATCCCTATATGATAAAGCTGTGTGTGTGTGTGTGTGTGTGTGTGTGTGTGCGCGCGCGCGCGCGCGCGCGCGCACACACACACACACACATACACACAACAACGCTGCTTTTCTTAACTTTATTATTCTTTTTGGTTTTAATTAAATCCCGAAGTGGAGTTTTTACTTTTTTTATTTTTATTTACCCCACTGGCGGATAAGCGGTTGAAAATGGATGGGTGGGGTCCTCCACACCCAAGACACCAACCTGCACTTCAGAAGCACTTATTAAGGAGTATTGCTCTAGGACACTCTGGCACTTAATTAACTCAGCGGGGGGCACTTTATAACCTGATCCAATGCCACCCCAATCCACCCAATGCCATGCAGAGGGTATCAACGGTAATCCACTACAGTGCAAATATTTTGTGAATATATAATTAGGTGATCAGTGTGGGGGGAGTAATCTGACATCCCCCCTTCGGGGTCATTCATGTTGTATGGCCAGTGGGGATATATATGTACTATCATGCCTTCCGGTCTGACTACATTAAATGCAGTACATGCATTGCCTTGTATGTGAAATGTAGACCTATCTGATATGTTAAAAACATAATATAGTACATCACTATTCAATTGCATGAATTCATTTTTTTCATGTTTTGCATCATCCCAAGAAGCATAGCAGTGGTTTAGAAAAGGCACCCCATCCCATGTTGCTATGTAAATGTGATAGTTTTTAGAAATAAGTCACATACATGAATGTATAAATACAGATGGTCAATTTAAATGATTTATATGGGGGGTAGTAGCTCAGGGGTAGAGTCACCGGATGACAACCGTAAGGTTGGCGGTTCGAACCCAGGCTCCCCTAGAGTTAGTGTTGCTGTGTCCCTGAGCAAGACACTTATTAAGACCTCTAATTGCTCCTGATGTGCTGGTCAGATCCTTGCATGGTTTCTTCGCCATTAGTGTGTGAATGGGTAAATGGAATTTAATAATCTATCAATCTATGTAAAGTGCCTTGGATAAAGGCGCTATATAAATGCACCATATTACCATTTATATGCAGATTCCATAATTCAATTTGGGAATAGGAAGAAAAATAAACTTATATTTGTATATGTTGGGTGAAAAACCTCAATATGTACAAAGCAGTTACTTTTTTCAGGATGAAATTTCAAAATACCCAGAATATCCAAATATGACCTTGACTCAACAGAACAGCATGTTAACCCTTAGTGTCCTGAACGCGTTTTGGTGTTTTATCTGTTGAAAAATAGCAGATCAACAAGCTCATGTCGCGCCACCGAGAGGCGCGACATGAGCTTGTTGTTCTGCTATTTTTGAAAAAATGTGAAAATGTGCTGCAAATCTCTGAATACATTATTTTGGAAGCAAACATTTTTAACACATATTTTTGCATCTGGGGGATCCCTAGAACAACATGTTTTCAGATGGGGGTCTGCAGCCAAATATGGATAATTCCTGATGGTCCTTGGCTTGAAATATGTTAGCACCACTGACACAGGAACACAGATTTTTTTCAGAAAAACTAGAATCTAGTGTCAAAAACTGTATAATCTAGTGTCAAAAACCCGATTCTAGCGTCAGAAAGTAGAATCTACACTGTAATCAATGGCTGTAAATTTACGGTGGATTTTCAACAGTATCTTACTGTTTTTCACAAAATCAGTAAAATACTGTTAAATTGCCATCTCTTTCTTGTAAATTCACACTTTATACTGTAATTTAACAAATATCAGTAGAAACTGTTATTTAACAGTACAATACTGTTAAATAAATAATCCCTTTCCTGTAAATTAACCGTTTGTGCCTTTATTTTACTGTATTTGACTGTATTTTAACAGTATAATACAATATTTTCTGCCAAGTCATGTGGAAATAGGCCACACCCACGTTTTCTCTTCAAATTTAGTCAGTTGGTGGACAGCAAAGGAGCCTTCTCTACTTTACTCTATTTAACCAACCATTAGAATATAGTCAACTAACAAACATCACAAATGGACAAAAGAAGAAGCAAAAAGAAGTCTGACAAGTTAAGAAGAAAATAAGATTGATTTAAGGTAAGGAAATCCCTTACGGTCTACAGTATGTTTTCTATATTTATACATGCTAGCTGCTAAAAACATTGCTCAAGCTACACAACTTTTTCCCCTTTTCTGAAACATCAATAGGTGAGCAAGATGATATCATGATATGTGTACAAATTCTTGCTCTGACAATGTTAATATAATTATGAGGCACACAAGGAGCCACATGTGCAAACCCAATTCTTCTTTTAAATGTCTTCATTCTGGATGTCAGACAGTTGCAAACATACAGAGCAAGTGATGTGTACATTGTTTCCCAGGGCTTGGATGGGGATTTGACTGCATGTAGTTCTGCTTCTTACAGCCCAACTCGGAGAAAGTAAAGATGCACTGCTGATTTTGCTAATTTGGGTACCCTATGGATCAATTATGATTCAATTTTATACACATGCTTAATTAATAATTCGTGTTCTGCTTTATTTTAACCTTTCAGTGGTCTAACACAAGACAGTGTTGATGTTGGTGCATTCACCCTACCGGCCCAGCCCTGGACTCGTTCTGCTCAGTATGTATTTCCGTGTACATATAAATGTATACATACTCTATGTGTACATTTGTTCATAGTATGTTCATTTTATCATCAGAATCAGGCAACCTTTGAACAGCTGACAGGACCACAATATATACCACATATACGTAAGTGGTCCTCAGTAATGTTCATGATAAAATACCACAATCTTTTTCTACTCGGTCTGTGCCTCATAGGAGGGACAGTTGAAAAACCAGTCTGTGTGTCATAAGAGGGCTCTGGGCAGTTCACTAACCAGCCTAAAGCCTGCATTTTCTGTTAGCTTTCTTGATAGCTTGGTAATTGGGCACGTGAAGGCAGGTTAAAAGTGTTTTTTAATTGTGATGAAAATGAAAAATAGGGAGAGTCTTTTTTTGAGAATTATTTTATTCATCTTGGAGTCAAATGTGCAAGTGTGTAAGTGTGCAAGACAGTACATACTTATACGTGTCTCCATCTAATTTCAAATGCTGTATTTAACAGGGAATGAGCCCTTGATGACAAGAGCCAGTGGATGATGGACACCCAGGTCAGGATTTGCTGCACTCTTTGCGGCCTTCTACATTTTCAACCTTCAGTACAGAGGCAAGGCCTTCAGAACCCTGGAGTTCATTCAAAGGTATGTATTACCTAAAAACATCATAGGTAATCCAAGCTCAGATAGTAAGCTGGTAGATCTGCTATTTTCTGTGAATGCTCCCACCAGAATATAGGTAAACTAGATCTGTCACAGGTCTCCACCAGCTCTGGTGTCACGTCAACTGTTACATCACCCTCATGGGTGACGTAATAGTTGCACGGACAGACATACGGACGGACAGGGGGTAAAACATAGTCACCACCATACTGGTGGAGACAAAAATACAATTTAAAGTTTGTGTCAAAATTATTTTTGTTGTTGTTTTTTATTATTTTTCCATAGGGGGTTCGTCGGTATAACCCTTGAAAGAAGTACCAAGACCACCACCACCACCACTGGAACGGCCATCTCCAAGATGACGGGGAAGCTGGTCCAGAAGATGACAGTGTGCAGTTTGAGTGGGAATTCATTGGTATGTCACAGCTACTACTCTAATAGCACTGTAACAAATCATTATTCTTTTTCTCTTTTTTCCTTCTTTTTTTTTGCCCTTTTCGATCTGTGGGTTGTCACCTACTGTAACTGGAACATTTTATGTTCTCTACACTAATGGTGTGCGAGCTCCACCTCCTTTCAAAGTTTCTCACTTTAATCCTGTATTTTATTATTGTGAAGTTATTATTCATTGTTTTGCTAAATATGTGTGTTGTTTGTTTTACAGGCACTGGCGATTGAGGAGCCAAGTGATGCAAGCCAAGCCAAGGCCTCTTCGCTTCTGCATAGCTACCCAAATTCTCACATTCACGTTAAGTATTTGCAATTCAACTGTGTACTGCTGTTTAAAATATTTTGTTAATGCTGAATGCTAATATTTCATGCAGTGATGCTGTGCTCAGTGATGTTGGATTATAATGCATTTTCCTGTCATTCAGGATTTTACATGACAGTTTGTCCATAGGAACTGTATTTATTGAATTTATTATTTTACTTTTACATGTATTTTTCATATTAGAAATATTAGTTTGCCGACCTCACAAGTCTTTTGCTATTATTTGCGTAAAAAAAAGAAAAAGACAAAGTTGTAATGGAGACTTGTTGACTTTGATAAAAAATAAACTGTTGAATATCTATACCTATGTGTTTTGATGTACATTTCTATATTTGTAGGATATGGCTTTTATTGTGAAAAAGGAATATTTGAATATATTGTAAAATTACGGTAAAAATCAAAACGCCATATGCTGTTAAATTACCATAACAACACATTTAAATTACAGTAGTGTACTGTATTGACAAAAAACTGCATGCCGTTAAATTACAGTAAACCCCCATAAAAATACAAGCATATACTGTAATTGAAATAACGGTACATCTACTGTAAAATGAATTACAGTAGATGTACTGTAAAATAAGAGTAAAATACTGGCAACTTTGTTGCCAGTAAATTACCGTAAGTTTACAGTGAAATCATTTGCAGTGTAGTGTCAAAAAGTAGATCCTAGTGTCAGAAACTATAATTTAGTGTCAATAACTAGAATCTAGTGTCGGAAACTACTGTAGAATCTAGCGTCAAAAGCTAGAATGTTGCTGCAGCTGTAATCTGGTGTCAGGAACTACTGTATAATCTGGTGTCAGGAACTACTGTATAATCTGGTGTCAGGAACTACTGTATAATCTGGTGTCAGGAACTACTGTATAATCTGGTGTCAGGAACTACTGTATAATCTGGTGTCAGGAACTACTGTATAATCTGGTGTCAGGAACTACTGTATAATCTGGTGTCAGGAACTACTGTATAATCTGGTGTCAGGAACTACTGTATAATCTGGTGTCAGGAACTACTGTATAATCTGGTATCAGGAAGTACTGTATAATCTGGTATCAGGAACTACTGTATAATCTGGTGTCAGGAACTACTGTATAATCTGGTATCAGGAACTACTGTATAATCTGGTATCAGGAACTACTGTATAATCTGGTGTCAGGAACTACTGTATAATCTGGTGTCAGGAACTACTGTATAATCTGGTGTCAGGAACTACTGTATAATCTGGTGTCAGGAACTACTGTATAATCTGGTGTCAGGAACTACTGTATAATCTGGTGTCAGGAACTACTGCATAATCTGGTGTCAGGAACTACTGTATAATCTGGTGTCAGGAACTACTGTATAATCTGGTGTCAGGAAAAGGAACTACTGTATAATCTGGTGTCAGGAACTACTGTATAATCTGGTATCAGGAACTACTGTATAATCTGGTATCAGGAACTACTGTATAATCTGGTGTCAGGAACTACTGTATAATCTGGTATCAGGAACTACTGTATAATCTGGTGTCAGGAACTACTGTATAATCTGGTGTCAGGAACTACTGTATAATCTGGTGTCAGGAACTACTGTATAATCTGGTGTCAGGAACTACTGTATAATCTGGCGTCAGGAACTACTGTATAATCTGGTGTCAGGAACTACTGTATAATCTGGTGTCAGGAACTACTGTATAATCTGGTGTCAGGAACTACTGTATAATCTGGTGTCAGGAACTACTGTATAATCTGGTGTCAGAAACTCGAATCGAGGGTCAGGACACAATGGGTTAAAGACCAAGCTCTCACCCTGTGGACAGGGCGTGGCAGGCCTACCTGCTTCCACTTTTGGTAGATGAAGACCTTTATGATGACTGCACATTATGATGAAGCCTTTTGATAAGAGCTTTAAGAAGCTTGACCATATCAAAACTAGGCCTGCAAAAAAAATCGATTCGAGTCAAAATCGCGATTCTACTTCCGCCCGATTCAGAATCGATTCACATTTTCCCTGAATCGATTTTTTTAAACTTATTTTTTCCCCTTCTGGGCCGCGGTAGTCTCCGCCGAGTATAGACAGAGTTACGACAACTCCGTCCACTTCGTGGGGCCAGTCCAGCGGCGGCAGTTTGCCCCTAATCGTGCTGCATTAACAGCGCTCGAGCGCTCCGTTTCTGACCCCTTAATGTCGCAACTCTTCTACTAGATGGCCCCATATAGAGTAATGATGATGATGGCTCTGACTTCCGCGATGGGCGTACTGTGTTGTTTTCTGCAGTATGCGCAAAATAGTTTTATTAACACTGGCAGCCTGCCTGCCTGAGCGAAGCCTGTCCAGAGGGGAAAGGAGCCGGCCGCTTGTGTGTGTGTGTTTGTGTGTGAGAGAAACAACGTATTTTCCGTCCCGTTCGCAAAGAAATCTATGTAGAAGAGCCACCATTGGACTGACCCCATGAAGTGAAGGGAGTTTGGTAAGTCGGTCTACACATAGCCTCGATCTCCAGGCTCTCATCCGCGCTGGTCTACACATCTAGTATAAGAGGTGCGACATTGAGGTGTCCGAATTTGGATGGCCTGAATAGGGACACGACGGGTGCTCGTATGGAGTCGAGTCGTAATAGTTCATATTGGCTGCAGCCATCAGATATTCAAATGATAATCAGGTGGCTTTTGTTTAACTGCAAGCTATAGTGTCAATATGCATAGAGTACATTTAGACCAATTGGAAAACAATTGGGGAAACAAGACGCTGAGAACAACAAATCATGACTTGTATTTTTTTTTATACCAAACTGTAAATAAAAGTACCAAATGAAGAAGAATGTTTCTGTAAAACATGCTTACAGAAAGCACAATACAACAGGGGGGTAGATCATGCTGAAATCCCATTGAACCATTTTGTAAAAAAAAAAAAAAAAAAAAAAGAAGAAGAAGAAGAAAGCTTTAGAATTGTGGGGGGCATCTTTTTGAATCGAGAATCGAAAAAATCGAAAAATCGTGACCCAGAAAATCGATTCTGAATCGAATCGTGGGACACCCAAAGATTCACAGGCCTAATCAAAACGCACTAAAATCAATAATTAATTTAAGAAGTACAACGAGACAACGAAGAAGGAAACAAATGGAAAGAGAGGCTTGCTGCAGCAAACGAAATAACAATTGGACCAGACATAATTATGCGTCAAAAAAGGCCTAGCTGTCTCATTTATTGCGATTAGTGCCTGCTCTTATTGCGCTCAGAGAAAGAAAGCACAGCACATATGGCTATAGCTCGGATCAGCCGCCCACACACTGCAGAGTCCATAAGAATGTGTGTTGACAGATTCACTGAAGGCTGGGGAATATAAGAAAACAAGATCCTGAAAACGGTCATAACAACGGATGCAACATGGTTGCAGCATTCAGAACTACTGAGCAGCATAGAACTGCAGTCGCTAGCAGCGCAGAGTCCATGAAACATGACAACGAAGAAGAGGTGGTTGGAGATGAGCAGAGGTCAGGGGCGGATTGGCCATCTGGAGTACAGGGAGTTTTCCCGGTGGCCTGCGCCACCTAGTGGCCTGCTGGACAAGATCCAAAATGCACTAGTGGCACTTCCAAAATGCACTAGAATGTGCTAGATGCTCGCCTGGAACATACAGATCAAAATGACCATTAATCTTCTACATTCTCTAGTTGTGTAGACTAAGTTGGGCTAATTCACATGATGAATATTTTAACTCTTGAGGGTGTAAAAATGAAACCAAATGGACCCGCAAGGGTCCATTTGGTTTCATTTTTACGCTCTCAAAGAGTTACATCTGGTTAACCAGCTGCCCCCCAGGGTGGCCTGGCGAAGGCAAAATTGTCCCAGTGGAAAAATATGTGCCAATCCGCCCCTGGCAGAGGTTATTTCTTTAAGTTAACCCTTGAATGCCCAGCGTTGCTTTTTAGCAACATTAACCCTTTAATTATTAAAAAAAAAAATGTTATCATGTTATCATTGTTTGGTTTGTTATTTTTTCACATAAATATCATGGTTGAGGTTGATTGTTTAGAATGTCATTGAAATTGGTCATGATATTTGCACTACCCCCACAGAGGCTGCAATTAGCCTCTCCAATAAATCTTTGACTTTAGCCTTTAACCCTAATAAAAGTATGTAAAATGACTGCAATACATGTGAGTAATTAATTAGCATAAAATATATATATCGGTATATATATATATATATATATATATATATATATATATATATATATATATATATATATATATATATATATATATATATATATATATATATGTAACGCCCGGGATTCGAACCCGGGTCTCCCGCGTGAAAGTCCAACATCTTAACCACTAGACCAAGAGGACATCCCCTTGGTCCGGGGGCAGATACTTGACTTTGGAGGCCATCACGACAGAGGCTGTAGCCACCTGCTACACTCACCTCCCTTTTGACCTCCTTCCACGGGGAAACCCGATCCGGGTCACGGCACCAATGTAACGCCCGGGATTCGAACCCGGGTCTCCCGCGTGAAAGTCCAACATCTTAACCACTAGACCAAAGGGACATCCCCTTGGTCCGGGGGCTGATACTAGACTTCACGACAGAGGCTGTAGCCACCTGCTACATACATATACATATATATATATATATATATATATATATATATATATATATATATATATATATATATATATATATATATATATATATATATATATATATATATATATATATATATATATATATATATATATTTTTTTTTTTTTTTTTTTTTTTTTTTTTAATAGATCATGGTAGTACAACCTAGTAGTAAGGTTGAAAACAGTTTTTTTCAAGTAGAAATAAGTCCGGGCCTTGGAGGGTTAAAGGTATAGTAAGCACTTAATTCAAATTGCTTTTTTTCTTCTTTTTGGCTAATCCTCCCTACTATAGAGCCCGGTGACCATATAAGGAGTTCCTCCCTGTCCCCAGTGAGCCTGTTGGGTCGATAAACCCTAGTTTCAGTTTTGGGTTTTGGGAGAAAAGCCTGCAGAAAATCATAGATATCTCAGGTCTGACTGTTTGCAAAAAAAGGTGTAAGAGATTAAATCGTGTTTACTTTGCTCACTTCTATAACTGCTTTTTTTCATTGAAATCATTTATTTCCAAAAATAGTCCTGAGAGTGAACAAGTCAAGACACTTAAGGACTAAACAGGGTTGTTTCACTGGGGACTGTAAATACAGTAACTTCCGCAACTTAAAAAATGTAAAAAAAAAAAAAAAAAAAAAAAAAAAAATCATGGTGGAGCCCCTTTAAAGGAAAGACAGGTGGAGAAGAGATCCAGACATAGAGTAGTACTAAAAGAGAAGTCGTTTTAGGTTTGGTTGAATGCTGAAAATAACCGAACCACAAGCTCAGAACCACTGCGACACGCTTGGCTATTTTCAGCAAGCGTCAAATCAGCCAATATGACGCCATTATCATCTCCCACCAAACAGAATTCCGTTGACTAAATGAACTGCAGATTTAGTCGACTAAAACTAGACTGACACTAAAACATTCCAGGTGACTAACGTTTGACAAGACAATGACTTAATCACTGTAGCAGCAGCAGCACCTTCTTCCTGTTTATTTATTTTTATTTTTTCCTTTAAAGGTGCCCATCACCAACCAGGCATTTTACAAGCTCATGTGTTATCAGAAGCCTGCAGAGGGTTTACTAATTAAAGAGTCGTTAGAAGACGCCGAGGATGCTGGGAGTGAGTGGTCTGATGCTGATGCCATTGCTCTCGGGCAGAAAACCTGTATGTATCACAATAGAAAGTATTGAAATATCTTTAACCACCGTACAAAGGTCGGGAAACAAAATTCTAGACGAGTAATATACAGTACATATGTAGTATGTATGACTAACAAGGTGCTATCAGGAAGTAGACTGAAAAGCATTGGACTCAGGCAACAGCCCAGCTTTGATGAATTTAAATCCCTTTCTTTTTAGGGTCTTTTTATAATAGCACGTCATACACATTACAGAGAACGATTTAGTTTAAAGCTATTGTCATGTTGTATATGAACTTAAAAGTGTCGATATTTGCGGTGCCTTTGTTCAAAACAATATATTCCTAACACCAGTTATCCAAACACCTCTCTCCAATGAAGCGGGTGAGGTCACGTGACTGGGCTACTTCCTTGTCTGTGCCAAGGACTATCTAATAAGGACAGGACGCCAAGACACATGAGGCCCAGCCAGACTACAGGATTGCACATCCAACTTTCGGCCGGGGTGTGACGTCATGTCCTCCTTTTTGAATGGGTTTCAATGGGAACTTCCTGCTACTTCCTGTCTGAATTTCGGCTGCGGGCGGGTCTTTCCTGCTGCCTGCCGCTGTCCGAAATTCAGACAGGAAGTAGCAGGAAGTGCGCATTGAAACCCATTCAAAAATGGAGGACGTGACGTCACACCCCGGTCCGAGACTTGGACTTTGCAAAACCCTGTGTAGTTGCAGCCATATGGGGGATTCCACATTGGTTCATGGGAGGAAACAGACATGCTCAGTACAGACCAGGAAGTTTGACGCTTGGCAAACCATCCAAGAGACCAATGGCATGCATGGTTTGCAAGCGTCAAACTTCCTGGTCTGTACTGAGCATGTCTGTTTCCTCCCATGAACCAATGTGGACTCCCCCATATGTGTCTTGGCTTCTTGTCCTTATTAGATAGTCCTTGTCTGTGCTGTACCCCATTGGTTCCCACTCTGCCCAGAGCCCATCCTCCTCCCACTAATCAGTAAGGTGATTGCCTGCACCTGTGTTAGGCAGCTCACTGTCTGCCTGTGTTTAGGTGTTGCCTCAGTTTGGTGTGAGTGTCTCTCTACAAACACAGCTGATCCATTAGGGCAGGGGTTTTCAACCTTTTTTCATCCCAGGGCCCACCATTTATTCAGCATTTGAGCCACGGCCCACCATTTGAGGACATTAAGCACCACAGACCCCGAAACTAAAGATTTATTTTGCTTTTGTCCACAATTCCAGGCTTGGCTTTGGGGAAACAAAACAGTCAAACATACAGGTCAACATGGTGATGTATATTTTTAACTCTTGAGAGTGTAAAAAATGAAACCAAATGGACCCGCAAGGGTCCATTTGGTTTCATTTTTACATTCTCAAGAGTTACATCTGGTTATGATGGGGGCGCTAAGATGGATGTTTTTATAGTTGACCTTGGCCTTAACCAACTTAGCTGGGGACCACCTGGAACCCTCTCAAGGACCACTGGTGGTCCCCGGACCACTGGTTGAAAACCTCTGCGTTAGGGCTTCAGCTGCCACACTTGTCCACGGTGTGCGCCGCGTCGTCCTGTCTTCACTGACCAGGTAGGTTCCTTGGGAAAAGCTGTGGCCCATTTGTGCTTTGGTCAACGGTGTGTGTGTCCACTATGATTCAGCGCAGTTCCTGTGTGCAATGTGCAGCTGCAGATGAGAGTACCTCTGTTGTTGGTGGTTTCGAGCGATAGCGGCAGTTAGTAGGTGGATTTCTGTATCCTGTTTTGTGAGGCTGTGAGGCAGGTTTTTGGTGAGCCATATATTTTTTTATTATTCTTATTATTATTGTAGCAGCAGCTGAAAGGATTGTTTGAGACTGAAGCTCAGTGGTGAAGTGTTGTTTGAGACGTGGAGGCGGAGTTATCGTGTAGTGTGCGTCTTCTCTGTGTGATACTGTGTTTACCGTGTTTAATGTGCTACTGCTTGTTTGGTTTTGTTTGGAATTGATGATAATGATGCTGCTGCTTGGGTTGTTTGGCTTGAGTGGCTCTCTTGAACTTTGAACTTTTAAGGCTTTGAACTTGTAGTATTTGGGGCCTATTTTCATTGTCTTAAGTATCAGGTCTTAAGTCTTAAGTCAAAACTGGGGCAAAGCTGTTTGGCTGTTTTGGCCAAGCAGCCAAAACAGCCCCCAACCCCGAGAAGGTAACGGCTGCGGCTCGCGGGAAGGTCCTGCCTGCAGGATCCTGCAGGTAGGACCAACCTCCCTACTGCTCCCAGTGGCAGCCCTCGGAACTGCACCCACCCATGGCGCGACTTTTCAGTTGCTTTCAGTTGCTCCTTCCCAACCCCGCTGCTTTATTTCGGGTGGCAACTGAAAAGTCGCACCATGCGTGGGTGCAGTTCCGAGGGCTGCCACTGGGAGCAGTAGGGAGGTTGGTCCTGCAGGATCCTGCAGGAACCCTGCCTGCAGGATCCTGCAGGATCCTGCAGGCAGGACCTTCCCGCGAGCCGCAACCGTTACTACTTGCCAACCCCTTTCCCCTGTGATGTCATACCTATGACAGGCACAGTAAAAGAACATATTATATTGTATATGTGTTTTAAATGTTCAATTCTAGTTATAGAGGACAAGTAGAATGTATTTATCCATATGAGGCTTATTAGCCTGGGATCCTTTTAAACCATGTCTGGTGGTCGCCCCTCATGGCACCCTCGGCAACTGCCTAGTCTGCCTGATGGGAAAAACGCCCCTGGTGTGTATGTGCGTGTGCGCGTGCGTGTGCGCGTGCGTGCGCGCGTGTGCGCGTGTGTGTGCGTGTGTGTGTGTGTGTGTGTGTGTGTGTGTGTGTGTGTGTGTGTGTGTGTGTGTGTGTGTGTGTGTGTGTGTGTGTGTGTGTGTGTGTGTGTGTGTGTGTGTGTGTGTGTGTGCGTGCGTGTGCGTGTGTGTGGTCTCTCTAGTGATGTGTCCACCGCTGTTGGAAAATCAACATGACATTTAATTTGGGTCTGACACGACTTATGTTTTAATTACTCTGTAACATCTGTCAAGGTGTTAATCTTCACAAAGCCACGATGTGCTGCTCTGGGGATTCACTGTTGGTTGTGTCAAGACAATAATCATGCATGGATGGCACTGTATTTTTTTTTTTTTTTCTTTTCTTTCCCATTTACAGTATAATCTTAACCCTAAATCAGTGGTTTTCAACCTTTTTGATACCAGGTGAATACCACTATTCTGAATTTGAGCCACAGTCACAGCCTAAATATTTATTTTGCTTTTGTCCACAATTTCAGCCTGGATTTGGGATGAATATGACCAATAATATTCTACATTCTCTAGTTGTGTAGACTTGGGCTAATTCATATGATGAAATTTTAACTCTTCAGAGTGTAAAAATGAAACCGAATGCACCCTTGCGGGTCCATTTGGTTTCATTTTTGCACTCTCAAAGAGTTACATCATTCAAATATCTTCCAAATCCATCAACAAGGCATGCGCTATGCAGTGGAAAAATGTGTGTGTGACATTTATTTTTAAAACAATGTTTTATCATAGAGGAAAGGTATCACATGATATGCTTAGCTGTGATTGGACCATAGCAGTTTGGGGAGGGGCTTACCTAAAGGTCTATTGGGCAACTAGATGTGGCTATTTTTAGCCAAGGAGTTTTTCTTTTCTCCCCAAAGTGCTACCAGACGAGAGGGTCAATAACCCACCCAGACGCCATATGCCACCAGCATCCCTGTACACAAGCCAGACAATCCAGATACAACCGATTTTCGGCCTTGCATCACGGTGTGAACCGACGCGCCTTAGGTCGAAAGCGCGCTTATCGGCGGCCGTGCATGGGGGGCCTCCTCCCCCCACCGGACATCAGCTTATAGTCTGTCTCAGCCTCCATAGGCCAAAACGCATCGATCACTTCGCAGCCCATTGTGTCCCATCGACTCGTTTTACGCCCCGGTCTGTATTAGCATTGATCAGTTTAACAGCCTATTCAATAGAGTTATCCCGGGCGAGAACATCCACATCGGGGCTCGTCCCGGGGCCTTTGTGAACCATATTTACAGTAATAACGGGGCGAAAACGTTTATGCCTACCGTTCCGTTCAATTCGTGGCCTCGCGTAACCCGAGTGAAGCTGGTTTCATCTCCCGCCAAGTATAGTTCGCAAACTTTGTTCCTTTTTTTTTGTTCCTTGGTGCATCCCCTGATGACACCCTTGATTGCGACCGCAGGTGGCATCTTAGTATGTAAACCGGGGAAAGCTTGTCACACTGTGACGCTACGCGCACGACGCACGTGCACGCGTAGGACTCGGGTAGGATTCGGAGGACAGTATCAGTGCTCATAACGAGTAAATTATTAACTGTCTGGGGTGTTCACATGAGCCTAATATAACAACCAGAAGTTTACCAGTATGGGTGTAATGTAAGTACCATTACACCCATTTTTCAAAAAAAAAAAAAATCCTGAGAGGATACAAATGTGAACCAAATGGACCCGCTAGGGTCCATTTGGTTCACATTTGTAAAAGGGGTCTGAAAGAAAAATCATTAACATGGTGAAATACATCCTGATGATGTCATCAGATGTATTTTACCATGTTCATGTTTTTTTTTCAGACATCCATTTTTAGGAAACACAGAATGGGGGAACTTTTTTTATCATGTCCACCCAGCACCTCTAAGGTATATTAATGACATATTAACCCTTTGTGTCCTGAGCGTGTTTTTGTGTTTTATCTGTTGAAAAATAGCAGATCTACAAGCTCATATCGCGCCACCGAGTGCGCGATATGAGCTTGTATCTCTGCTATTTTTGAAAAATCATGAAAATGTGCAGAAATCTTCGAATTATATTATTTCATAATGAAACATTTTAGCTCAAATCTTTGCTTCTGGGGTGATGCCTAGAAGTTGTTTTTTGTTTTTTTGTTTTTTTTAGATGGGGGGTCCGCAGCTAAATATAGATAATTCTGGTGGTCCTGTGAAATATGTTGAGCATCACTGACACAGGAGCATGGATTTTTTTTCAGGGGAAAAAACAAGAATCTAGCATCAGAAACCAGAATTTAGCATCAGAAACGAGTGCCACAAACTAGAATCTGGCGCCATCTAGTGTCAGAAACTAGAATCTAGTCAGGACACAATGGGTTAAAATGTTGAAAATAGGTGGAGTTCCCCTTTAAGTAAGTACCATCATTGTGAGTACCAATATATTTCTTCCACCTCTGTTAATAAAGCTCCATTGACTGTGAAATAAAAAGGCCAGCAGTTTGGCCAGGGAGGGACGCCCCCTGGGGCTCTCTCAGCCCCATGAGGTGAGGTGGAGATGGAGGGTCTTCACCAGACATCCATCACCAACCTCTGCAGGCTGCAGCCAATCTATCCCTTCAGTCACCTCACTGGACCTGGACCTGAAACACAGCCGAGACCCGTGCCCCGGGGCCACAAGAAACCTGCTGCATGAACGGATTAGAGAGAGACAGAGAGAGAGAGAGAGATTAAATAATTCATTCATTCATTCATTGAATAGTTTATTGAAGAGAAATGTAAAATACAGTAGGACAAAGCTGGACCTTGAAGAGTGTTTGTAGTCGCACCACTCAAAAACAGCAACAATTTGGAGTTGAAAAGGGGATCGTACCAAAAGCTAAATTCCTTGCCTGCTGATTTGCCTTTGGGTTCTATCAATTAGCCAACAAAAATCCTTTCAGGGAATAACTAGACTTGCAGTCGAGAGAGAGAGAGAGAGAGAGAGAGAGAGAGAGAGAGAGAGAGAGAGAGAGAGAGAGAGAGAGAGAGAGAGAGAGAGAGAGAGAGAGAGAGAGAGAGAGAAGAGAGAGAGAGAGACCGCAATGCATTAAATTAGCTGCATTTGATCCCATTATGTCATCGTTTGGCCTGTGCACTATTCCTTACCCTGTACCGCTGCAGTTAAAACTGTGTCCTCTACATTTAAATGTACAGCTCCGTACTGACTTCTTTTTTGCTGCATCTGTTTAATCTGGTAGCTAAATTAATTGTCCTCTCCACTGCATTCCATCATCCTGACTCCAATTTACATATAGTCCTACTATAAGTACATTGTGGGACCTTCGCAAGGCTTGAATCATTGATCACACACAAAAAAAAAAATGCTGTGAGTTTGTATTTTTTATATATATTTTTTAGTAAAGGCGTTCCATGCATGGCACAGATGTGCATCCATGAATGCTTCATGATCACCCAGGAAACAGTCCCGCATGCATGATTTAAAGCGCGTGCGTGAGGCGAGCGGCCCCAGGAACGCCCCGCGGCCGGGCGCCGCAGAGAGACGGACCACGGAGGAAAGCTGTAAATTAATTTAGATCGTCAATGAAATCTGTAGCAGGCGACCTGTTGGGACTCTACAGCCTGGAGGAACAGTGATGCAACAGACCTCCCTTCTCTATGGAGAGAAAACAGCTCTATCTCTCCTCGCATACTGTGTGCAGTGCTGTGGTGGTTAGACGCGCTGCAGTGACCTTGGTCTTGACGCGGTCTTTTACAAGTTGATCTTTGTCGAGGGCTGGGATTTCCACCATTTAAAATTTTCAGACACTTTAATAGGCGAAACGTGAGGTTCCAGTCAGTGTGTGTGGGAAAAAAAAGAAATTTGAGTTGAAGTTTAAGTATAAGTAGCCTATACAGTAAGTCAATTACACACAGTTGGATAACAAATGTTTATAATTATTATTATTATTAATATTTATTTATTTTTTCAATGTTTAGAACACATTTGTAAAATCTGCATCAGGTCCAAATCGGGTTAAAATATTAAATAAGTAAATTTCACATAGTTGGATGTCAAATTTTATATTAAAATATTGCCTAGAGGACCGGTGGCAGTTCCAGCATATGGCGCCTCGGGCAAAAAAAAAAAAAAAAAACAGAAAAACGCTTCCAGCAATTTGACTCTGACACTCCCTACATGATCCCTCTTTTTTCACACAATTAAATATTCATATCTTTACACGCAATTTCAAACATTCACAACAGGAACTCGATGAACCATCTGCGGTCTCTGTGGCTATAAAGGCACGTGACAGTTAGCACGAAAGATGCAAAATATACTGTATACTCGCATACAACTGGAGCTCTGGATTGAATTATACACGTGAGGAAGTCTTTCTGATGTCAACCCATTATGACAGTTAACCAAATCAGTTGTTCGCTAATTGAGTTGTAATCGTTTTGCTGCACGCAGCTACGCCCATTACCATGATGAAATTGTGTGCAATGATATCCAGTGATTAACAGCAGATATTTGGACACAAGTCACACTCTTAATCTACGTTTTAACGGCGGGGATGATAAAGCGACGTCGCCCGACATCCATTATTTCTCTATGGGAGCCCCCGATTCGGGCGACAGCAGCAGAACGGGCGACGTCGGGCAACAGAAAGATAAAAATTGGCAAGCTTTTCGTCCGAATCGGCCGACGCTTGGCCGGGCATAACCAATCGGAGCCAAGTGCTGCTTTTTTGCCCTCGACCCAAAACCATTTGGCGCAGTTTGGTTCCTAGTTCCATCTCACTTCCTCCTCCACCATACTATTTTTTTTTTTCAGTGCACCACAGCACCGTCGTTTACGGTACTCATTTGCATGCCATTCTAAGCGAGAATTTACGGTGATGACCATCGCCGTCGCTCATATCGGGCGACGTTTTTTAATCCATCCCCGCCGTTAAAACGTAGGGTTAGGCTAGTGCAGCAGAGCATGATCTTTGCCTCTTTTAAATATTACCTATTTTAATTCAATACATACATATTTAGGCTACAGTACATACACGACTTTGTCGGAAGTTGTGATGAACTTTTTCCTATAGCCATTTCCACACAATAGCTTTGAAAAAGTAACTGAAAATGGTTGTCTAAAACGTCAACGGAATCTCACCTTACCTAACCTCTAGCTATAATAATAATACACTCTTTTTTTTTTTTTCTGAAACGGTTGCTTTGTGTGCGCGCCGTGATTATACTGCGGGACAACTACAAACCGCATTGAGAGAAGGGTAATAATTATAAACGTTGAATGCAATGTTTTCTGGGGAGTTACCTAGCAACCGAACCGAAAACACCTTCTCGACCTCCCCAGGCTGTTGCCAAACAGGGGCGGATCTAGGCATGGGCATGGGGGGGCAATGCCCACCTAAATACCCAGTAGTGTGAAACACTACTACTGCTGCTAACTAACTACAGCTGTGTCACCACTAAACCAACAGCATTTCATCATTGAAAACAGAAAACTCTCTGAGTCAGACCTTTAGCTTTATGCATGCTGTGTGTCTGTTGCAACTTCAACAACAACTGATGTTATTATTGATGCTTTACTTGACAATTATTAGTCCTGTAACCGAAAACAGTCCCCATACCATTTTCTCTTGCCCCTCCAAACATGTTCTCTTGCCCCCAAATGGGACATGTTATATCCACCCCTGTTGCCAAATTGGCTGCGGCGCGCCGTGCAAACCTTCTCACCCTCTCTCTCTCTCTCTCTCTCTCTAAAAATGCAGCCCTGCATGGCACACAGAGCCACACAAACGGAACTCAAAGAACACCAACAACAAATAGTGAATCGCATTGAAGTACTGTGACACAAAAGTGGGTTTGAACAAACTTTCGAGAATAACTGTCAAAATATATGAGTGCACTGGTATAAATTAGAGATGTCCCGATACTGTATTGGTATTGGATTCCCCCTTTTTTGTCATATTGGTAGCCTATTGGCAAATACTGTACTATTAGCGGTATTAAATTGGAAATAAAAAAGTGGATATAGTAACTGCATCGATCAAAAAACAATTTCAGCAGCACGGTGGCACAGTGGTTAGTGCTGTCGCCTCACAGCTCGAAGGTCCTGGTTTGATTCCCACTAGGGGTGCTGCTGTTGGTGCTGGCGGTGTCTACCCTAGGGTAGATGCCCTCAAAGAAACATGCTGTAATCCTGGACTCTAAACTGCCTCCCAGGTTGGCGGAGGGTGTGTAGAGCCCAGGATCACATTAGGAATTGGTACTGGGTCAAAATGGGTTGCAAAATCGTGTGATAAAAAAATATATATATTAAAAACTTGTCTGTGTTGTCAGGATTTGTGACAACTTGAGTTGGCTTTGTTCGCTGCGTATAGTTTAGTTTCCATATTAATTATGTTTTAAGTCTATGAGGAATATGAATGGGGGACATTACTTCTGGGTTCAGTGTCTTGCCCAAGAACACTTGACATGCAGACCAGGAGGACGACCTGCTCTACCTCCCTAGCCACAGCGGATGTACAATTATTATACTTCAGCTGGTTTTGCTATTTTGCCTTCAGCTTTTTTTCTTGCGACCAAAGACGGCAAAGACGGTTGCTGTACGCGGAAAAACAAGTTGAGCTAAAGACCACGGGGTCCCCAAAATCGATAGATCACAAGGTCCCCCCGCAAAACCCCCCCACAACAATAGGTCCCTGATGGTTTCTCTGTTTACTGTGCGGAGCACAAGAGTTCAGCAAAGTTTCACGGCAATCCACTCATAATACATAATACAGCATTGTGAGCAAATAGAAGCATTTTTTTTAGTCTTGAAGGCGACGGTACAGAGCAGCTGACACAAATCTCAAAGTGGGTCCTGGGGACCTGCCGGGTCCTGGACGGGGTTCCAGAGGTCACCATGCTAAATGATTTATAGTTATAGGAACCAGATAGTCTGCATCCTTCGGAGAGTGTGCACATCTGTAAAAGATAGAAACCAAATTGACTACAAATGGGCCTGTGCTTCCGTTACAGGCGTACTGGAAAGGAACCAAATGGACACCATAGGCGTGCATGCATAGACGTCAAGGGGGGTTTGAGCAAATGTAACCAGGACAGGAGTGCCCTCCTGGTTACATTTGAGCACCTGCCCTTGAAACTCTCTGTGCACGCCAGTGATGGACACAGGCGTGTACACACTTTCAGAGTAAAGGGCTTAAGGCCTATTCAGAGATGGATTTTCGGTGCCCACCGCGACCACCGTTTCCTACAATATGACGTCATACCACCGCAACCACCGCACCTCCCAGCCCTCCTCTCGGATTTTACTGACCACCGCACCGCGGTGGTTCCAGTACTTGTTTTTAACGGCTGCCAGCTGGTAAAAAAAAAAAGAAAAAAAAAAGAAAACACACCACACCACAGCACGACGGCCAGGAGGAGAACGAAGGGATTCAATGATAGACACAATGACATAAATGGAATACGAAATAAACATAAAAGCAGCAGAATTTATTATAATTGAGGTAGGAAGTAGAGAAAAGCAGAGGAAAATAAACAACAATGGACGCGAGGAGAACAGGGGAGGGAGGGCGAGGTGCTGCTAGTGGTATATGAAATAGCGGTGGTCGCGGTGGTGACAGACTATATAATAGCGCGCGTGCGGTGCTCTGAGCGGTGGTCGCGGTGGCCACCGAAATTCCAGACTCTGAAAGGGGCTTACTGTACAGGCGGCGAGTAATAAATCACGCATTCTAATTCATTTTCAATGGGCCCGGCGTTTTGTGCTCAGAAAAGGAGAGTCGTTTATCGCACGGCGTCCAGTGATTTGTGTTGCGCACGTGCTTGTTTTGTGCACACGCGCGCAATTTTTTTTGAAAGCTCAATCCAGTGAGCTTTTTAAAACGCCCGGCGTTAATCGACGTGCGATTTTCTTTATGTCGGCACTGCAGAGAGAATCGCGAATCGCTGCGTTTATGCGGGAATTTATCGTTGCCGTCTGGAAAGCCCTTCATATGGATCAGTGTTGATTTGTCTGAATTTATATTTTAATTTTAAATTAGTTGCACAACACTGAAAACAGTCGACCGTTTTACGACCGGTCGCGAACATTTTTACTACCGGTCACAACCGTTCACAAACTACTGGTTTCCCTATCTGTAGTAAAAAATAATAAAGGGAGTCCGCACACAGCTTAATGCTCCACAGTGTGTATTTAAAAAACACAAAGGTTCACGCGTTTCGGCCATGTTTGGCCTTCATCAGGTGATAATGATGACAAGACAAACTACCTTATGTGTAGTCAAATTGGTCACATGACCACAGACAAGACAATAGGTTGATCACTTTTTCAACAACACCCCACCACATCACAATAAGCAAACAATGCATTATAGCACAACCTGCTGGCTGAAACTTGCTTCATGAAATATTTAACCAGTTCTGAGTTTTTTTTTTTTTTTTTTTTTTTTTTTTTTATGGGCTTTTTAGATTTATCCATTTTTAAAATATTTTTTTTATAAATAATAAAATGTTTTTTTAGATTATCTTTTGGTACCAAAGGTGTTTTGTTTTTTTTTTAATCATAAGTATTTTAAGAGACTAATGCTCTAAGGTAAGTGAAGTATTTAGGAGGGACCTAGGAATAAAAGTAACAAAAGAACCTGACAACTATCCTTTATATACTACGAGACAATATCCAAAAGGAGAAAGATGAATGTAATAGACCAACCACCATCTTTACAATGGGGGGCTCTTAGCCCACTGTGCCGACCCCGAAGGTCTTAAATATACCAATAGACAGTATTGAAGATAGAAAAGTGAATGTAACAAAGTTCGACCATGCACCATCCTTACAATATGAGCTCTGAGTCCGCAGTACAGGCCATGAGGTTTTAGAGAATACCAGTAGACAAAAAGTTAATCGTAGGAAACTACAGTCCAGGTGCTTACAAAAAGGCAGACAGATCATAGTCTTCATTTAGTCCGTTAGGATGCAAATCTGTATCTGTAGTAAAATGCTTGCGACTATTGGACCAATTAGTCACGACCACTCTTTCACTGGTCGCTATACTAAACCTAACCATAATCATAACCAAACATAACCTTAAACACAACCTCCATAACACCCTGACCGTTTGTCCAGCGGTCGCGAGCGTATTTATGCTTCCAGTGGTTGCTGGAAAAGCTAATATTATACAGGGGTTTTCAACAGGTGGTCCGGGGACCACCAGTGGTCGCTGAGAGGGTTCCATGTGGTCCCCAGCTAAAGGATGGATAGTTGGTTAACCAAATATAACTCTTTTAAAGCGTAAAAATGAAACCAAATGGACCCGCAAGGGTCATTTGGTTTCATTTTTACACTCTCAAGAGTTAAAATATTAATCATCTGCATTAGCAAAGTCTACACAACTAGAGAATGTAGAAGATTAAGGATCTGTATGTTTGACTGTTTTGTTTCCCAAGTCCAGCCTGGAATTGTGGACAAAAGACAAGAAATCTTTAGTTTTGGGGTCTGTGGGGCGAAAAATGTCATCAAATGGTGGTCGGTGGCTCACATTCTGAATAAACAGTGGGCCCTGGGATCAAAAGGTTGAAAGCATAAATAATATTACAGTAATATGTGATATTTGATTTGTTACTGACCAAATCTGCTTATAATCGATCTCTGGTGCACAGTCCCTTGATAACATTTTAGTGTAGTTGTCATTGATGAAATTGTCCATATACTTAGGCCTAGATTTCCGTTACCGCTAAACTCCTTATCCCTTAACTTCCTTACCTTTTTAAACATTTTTCAATATTTAAAATGGCAGTCTACAAGCTCACAATGTGTCGATGGATCATTGGCATGTTGAACTATTCCAAAAGGTTTTGCAAAATAGTAAAAAAAAAAATAAATAAAATAAAAAAATAAAAAAATAAGGATTTTGGATAAGGGGTTTAGCGTGTAACGAAAATGGAGCCCATAGTCTCATAGTTTTGGTTATCATTATTTTTCGTTTTATTTACACAAGTTTTTCGTCCGTAAAACAAGGTAATCGACAGACACTTTCCGTCACAGTTGCGGTCGACAAAATACACACACACACACACATCACACACACACACACACACACACACACACACACACACACACACACACACACACACCAACACTGAACACGACACAGTGCGTCTTTCTGGACACGATATCAGGACACATTCTCGCATGGCTACCGATGTAACAGGTGCATACGTTGTGTGTGTGCCACGTGCGTGTGTGCCACGTGCGTGTGTGCCACGTGCGTGTGTGCCACGTGCGTGTGTGCCACGTGCGTGTGCACACTCAGCCTTGTGTGTGTGTGTGTGTGTGTGTGTGTGTGTGTGTGTGTGTGTGTGTGTGTGTGTGTGTGTGTGTGTGTGTGTGTGTGTGTGTGTGTTGTGTGTGTGTGTGTGTGTGTGTGTGTGTGTGTGTGTGCAGTGAGCATGCAGCACATCTGCTCTGGGCTCAGGAGGATTTGCAGAGCCAATCTGCATGCTATTATTCACAGCCATGTTCTCCCTATTCACTCACACACACGCACACGCACACGCACACGCACACGCACACGCACACGCACACACACAAACACGCGCACGCACACACACACAGATTTGTGGACCATCCATAGTGGTTTAAGTTATTAAAGATGGAGTGCCATGATTTTTTTCTACCCTAAAACATGATCATCAGTGTTAATGTTACATGAAAAGTACTTGTTTTTCCCCAAAAGTGTACAGTGTTTGTTAAACTGTCATTTTTATGATTCCACCCTACCAGTTCATTAAGTATGCCTGGTTTGCCTGGTGGGTGGTGAGGGTGGAGATGAACTGAAGCCACACCCACAGGTTTAGTTGCATGGTAAAGGGAGAGGAGTTAGGGGAGGGGCTGAGCATGTGATGTCACTATGTTGATTTTTTTTTTTTTTTTTTCATTGGCACGTTTGGCTGGAAAGGTTCAGCCCCCAGGAAGAAACCCTAAATACAAAGGCAAGACATCATTGCACATAAAAAACACACAGAGTTCTATTTATATACTGCCACCTCTTAAACATGTACAAAATTGGAAAAAAATACAAAAATCACAGCACCCCCCTCTTTAAACGACACTACTACTCCTACTGTAGCAGTATTGTGGGGAAAAAGTATCGTATTCGCCCTTTTTGTCATATCGGTTGTGGAAAGCCATTTATCTGCACTGCAGAATGTGCAGACCGCTCCACTCCAGACCCATATGAATGGACCTCTCCCACTGTGAAAGGGATGCCTCCTCTCTCTCCATATGCACCTGAGGGCAGAATTAAAGATAATTGCCTCTTTCATTCTCGCCTGAACTTGAATGCAGCGTTTTATGTTGAAGGAATTGCCCTCTATTCTGGTACAGCTTGATTATACTTAATTGAGTGCAGCGTCGCGCAACTACGTACAGACTCACAACTACAGCACTTGATATATATATATAAATATATATATATTAATATATAATATATATATATATATAATTCACCCTGAATTCCCATTAATCATAGACTTTTCAAAAATGATTTATATAAAGACAATTACATTACGGAAAAAGCCAACTCGGCTTGTGGCAAAGCGTGATAGCACTCCACCCAAATACAGTCTTCTAACAAGAAAACATGATATAAGGTGACCCTAGTCAAAAGATAGGATTCTCCTACAAGAATCCTACATTATAATCCCATTTTAGAGGAATCCTAATGGCTTTTCTTAATCCCGTAAGAAAATATTACGATAGGATTTGTTCCAAAATCTTAGGAAGAGTCAATATATATATATATATATATATATATAAATATATATATATATATATATATATATATTATATATATATATATATATATATATATATATATATAAATATATAATATATATATATAGTATATATATATTTTTTTTTTTTTTTTTTTTTTTTTTACTAGAGCATTCACTTCTGGGCCGCTTGTTGGGGGTGGGACTGTGGCACTCTATGTATTGTTTAGAATATGAAGCTTGGTTTCAAGTCTTTTTTAAACACTTAGAGGGGGAAAAGGGACAGTCAGTCTACATTTCACACAAGTCAACACCTTAATTAAGCCATGTAGGATCCTTTGAACAATTTGCCTTAATGCAAATAATACTGTGGGCTTGGATTCTTGACTTTTAAACTAATAGGACAAGTGCAAACGGAATTACGCCCTGGCAAAGTTTGCTCCTACACCGTGGCTCTGCGGGGACGTGTGATTTTTTTTTTTTTCCACCCCCATTAATTTAATTCTCTGCACAAATGTGTGTCTGGAGCAGGTGTGGGTATAGGAAAAAAAGTAATTCTGCAGATGACTCTGTTATATCAAGTCAAGTCAAAGGCAAAAACATGCCTGTCAAGCTCCTGGATGGCTGGTAACGGGGGCCGGTCGTCCACGACGACTTTGTCGGGTCGTGGTCCTATCTTGGACGAAACCTGATCTAAAAGCCAAAGTCGTCGCCATCGATCGCGGTCGGCCGTAGAGTGGCTAGAGAGAGATCTGTATGTGAGGATGAACGGAAGGTCGTTGGTATGCAGTGTGTGCGGACACTAGGTCGACTAGTCAAAGGTCGACTGTACAGTCTGCTGTGTTTCAGTTCCTTAAATCAACCCGCGGCGTGTCCTCAGCTGTGAACTCTATACAACAGGCTCTATCATCTGCAGCAGGTGTCCTGAAGGTGGACCACTCAACTACCGTGTATCATCAGCCCTGGGGGGGGGGGTGATGGACGGCGCCAAGCTTTATCACACGTGCTACTCCCAGGGGCGGATGTAACATTTTTCCAATTGGAGAGGGCAAGAGAAAATGGTACGGGGGCGGCTTCATCGCCCGCCCATCGCAACATGCATGAAGCTAAAGGTCTGACTCAGAGAGTTTTCCTGTTTTCAATGATGAAATGCTGTTGGTTTAGCGGTGACACAGCTGTAGTTAGTATAGCAGTAGCAGTAGTGTTTCAAATCATTTAAATGTAAGCACTTTAATTTGGAATATCTTGGGTTGTTTAGCATGCTATCATGTTTGGTGGGGCAGTCTGGGCATTTAGGGGGGCATTGCCCCCCCCCATGCCCATGCCTAGATCTGCCCCTGGGTACTCCTTTTTATCACGCGATCCACTCGACCGTGGCTGGGTCTATGTGTGCGTGATCAAATTGCAAGTGCCTTTCACAGGACATTGCCTCCTTCTGAAGTGCTTTTAGAGAGGCCGTAGATAAAGATTACATCTGCTCTCCAGCACCTCCGTTTTCCACAGAGGTACACCGTCAGAAACATGAAAAAAAAAACAAGGACTGATTGTGGTCTTCTGCAATGGAGTAGAGAGTAGGACTTAATAGTCAATCTACAAGAACCGCTATTTCATGTGTCAATATACTGTATGTAATTCTTATTTTTAGTCATCATAGTTTTTTATTTTGTTTTTGTTTTTTGTTTTCTTTTCCGTACAGTACTATTCAAACTAGGGCTGTTGCATGATTCAAAAATGTAATTAGCTTAACCACAGCTTCAAATAAATTTAATCATGATTAATCACCATTTAAAAGAGAACAAAGAATACGGAGGGGGGGGGGGGCTGTATATTTGAAAATAATCTTGTAGATCGCCTATGGCTGTGGTTACAAGGACCACAATGCTTAGTGGGTTGATTCAGCATGCAGATTAGTTAATTGTGTTAAAAATGTAATCAGAAAAAAATGAATCGTCTGTGTCGCTTCGCATCACGGGCGATGAATCCGCCCCTATACCATTTTCCCACAAATTGGGAAACGTTACATCCGCCCCTGGTGTGCTTATTGATGGACAACTTTCAGTAGAAACAGGAAACTAAACGGACCCATATGTACCTGTGATCTGAGCCTACTTGTTTTGGAAACTAGCGGTGCACCAGACTAGCAGACTAGAGGCCTGTTGTGGCCTGTGGAACACTCTGCAGGAGCCATCATGACAGCAGGTTGTTTGAGGAGCGGAAAAAAAAGGATGCAAATCATCCCCGGCAACGAGAGAGAGAGAGAGAGAGAGAGAGAGAGAGAGGAGAGAGAGAGAGAGAGAGAAAGAAGAAGAGAGAGAGAGAGAAGAGAGAGAGAGAGAGAGAAGAGAAGAGAGAGAGAAGAGAGAGAGAGAGAGAGAAGAGGAGAGATGAGAGAGAGAGAGAGAGAGAGAGAGAGAGAGAGACTCAGTGCGGTCCTTTAATCTTTGTTTGTTTTGTTTTTCCGAGGCTGTCAGGGCGCTGAACGAGAAAATAAAAGGAATGTTATACAGTAGTTTGCACAAACAGTATCCCATGCAAATGTATAGTATGGGCTCATTCACGTCCGCAATGAGGAGACACTATCATTTAGGCTTTTGTCAAAGCCTAAATCAAGCCTTTGATAATGTACAGTAATCGTTGAGATTCACTATATATGCATTAACAATGGGGTTCCATGATTTCTGTATAGAAGTATAGAAGATTGATGGTCATTTTACTCTGTATGTTTGACCATATCGTTTGCCTCCGAAATCCAGCCTGGAATTGTGGCCAAAAGCAAAGAAATCTTTCGTTTTGGGTCTGTCTGTGGGGCTAAAATCTCATCAAATGGTGGTGCGTGGCTCAAATTCTGAATAAATAAATGGTATAAGGTAAATGGTGCATTTATAAGAGCGCCTTTATCCAATTAAGGCCTTACATAGCTTGTGCATCACATTCGCCCATTCACACACACATGGCACAGTGGAAAACCATG